>CM046369.1:1584570-2115181 GCA_025413025.1 Ficus hispida | reverse complement strand
TACGAGTTGGATAAAAGTGTGATTGAAAATAAAACAATATCTTCTAGATTGGAAACTCCAAGTTGTAACACAGATGAGAAAGTAATGTCTTCCTCTGTGCCTGCATTGACACTAAAGTTTTCGGAAATGAAGATAGCAGTTGTGAGAAATCTGCACATATTAGTGAATTTGACGTAAAAACAGCTTTGCCAGAAAAACAGGTTAGAGTTTTTGACATTAAAGAAAAACGTGTTTTAATACATGAGCAAGAAAGTAGAAAGGTATCTGATACATGCCTTCGTCCTCTTCCGATGCCTTCCACATGAGTGCCGAGTGTGGCTTCTACCTACTTTCCACCACTTAACCCACATCTCCACTGCACTATCGTTGATTTGGATGTTGGTCGAAATTGCATCATCACTTTCGTCAATCCATTTTACCTGCAATACATCAGCGGAATATAGAAGGTGGGTGTAACCAGCTTTGTCTAGAAGATTGCAATGAGTTTAGATTGCCTCCAATGGTCCGTGGTGCTTGTGGTTTGGCTCCATCACGGACCTGTAATTATGATTCTGGTTCATCTCTAGATGGCATTGGTACTTATCCTCAAGGTTTTCCTAACCATAGCATGCAAAAATGCAATAACCACTGATGTAGAAAGGAAGCATTCTGGGGATTTCACAGACCTACCTGAGTTAACAAGTAAACATGAAGTAGCAGATGACTGGGATAACCAATGGATATCAGAGGATGAAGTTGATGTGCATGCATCTCAGGGATTGATTATAATCAACACTTTGGTGGTGGTGTGATGTATTGGAATCCTTCTGATCATCCAGTGGGAGGATTCTCTCGCCCTCCTTCCCTTAGCTCAGATGATAGCGTGTGGGCTTGGCGTGAAGCGGACATGAATAGGGCTGTTGATGATATGGTTGCATTCTCTTCTCCATACAGTACAACTGGTTTGACTTCACCTACTGCTTCTTTTTGTTCTCCTTTTGACAGTTTGGGCCCATATGTTATGACGGGAAATGAGGTACCTGGCAAGGTGCTTCATTCCCCGTCAACAGTAACAGATGCAGTGGTTGAGGAGGAAACATCTATATCATTGACAGATTTAACTGGTGATGTTGAAGGAAAGACGGGAGATCCACTCCCTTACCACATTTTGCCTCCATCATCGTTCCCAATGTGATGAGGGATAGGTCAAGATCTGAGTTCAGGTGCAGTCATGATGTTAAAAGTCCTTGTGTTTCTCTTACTAGACGCGAGCAACCTCGAATGAAACGACCACCATCACCTGTTGTGCGATGCGTTACACGAGCCCCATGTCCACCTCCACCATCTCCTGTGAGTGAATCCAGGAAACACAGGGGTTTTCCAACTGTTAGATCTGGTAGTTCGAGCCCACGACATTGGGGTATGCGAGGTTGGTTCCATGATGGAACTAATTTGGAAGAAGCTTGCTTATACAGGGATGGCGCAGAAGTTGTTTGGCCATCTTGGAGAAATAATAGCTTTTCAGGCCACCCAATGATTCAACCTCTTCCTGCAGCCTTACTGCAGGACCGGTTAATGGCCATGTCCCATCTGTCTCGTGATCAGGAACATGTAACTATAGAATCTACTTTATGACTGTTAATTTTTACCCAGTATAGATACTATATTAATCTGATGCTTACATTGTTATGCAGCCAGATGTTGCATTGCCTATGCAACCGATTGAATCACAGAGCTCTCCTCGTAGAAAAGCCTCTCTTTCTGTGTTGCACAGCCTTCTCCATGATGAGATTGACTCTTTCTGCAAGCAGGTATTGAGCTTCATATTCACTATCATCATTTTTGTCTCCCATTTCCTAGCACATCATTTTAGCATATCTTCCAAGGTGAAACCAAAATTTCTGCTAAAAGTTTAAAGCTTCTATCACCGTCCACATGGCATTAAAATAAAACTGATTTGTACATAAATCATCAAGGTTGCTGCACAAAATCTGGCTAGAAAGCCTTATATAACATGGGCTGTCAGCGGTAACCCGGTCTCTTCAAGTGCTGTGGCCCAGGTCCAGGACAAACATATTTGGTTCAAATTCATCTGGTTTGGCCCTTCCTACTAGTGATGTAGACCTTGTGGTTTGTCTCCCTCCTGTGAGGAACCTGGTAAAATCAGCACCATCTAATTGCTTATGACAACCTCCTCTTCTTTTTCCTTTATAGTATCTAATTGCAAAGTTTCTGTAGGAACCAATTAAAGAAGCTGGTATATTGGAGGGTCGTAATGGTATTAAAGAAACATGCCTTCAGGTATCTTGCCATGTTGGTCATGCTGTACTTAAAAAAAAAACTGGAAATGAAATATTCTGTTTATTTATTGCTAATCTATATAATGAAAAAAGATAATTACATTGATATTGTGGTGGTAACTGTAGGGCAGTTTGAAAAATAATCCTGGCTGTAGAGATGTCATCACAGTTAGGTCTTTCCATTAGCTAAATGAATTTCAAAGTTTATAGCCTCCAACTGTTTGAAATAGCATGTTCTACCTAGATATGGTATTTAGTAGTGAATCTTAATTTATGTTTTTTTATATACGAGTATGTTACGCCAATTTTGCCTTGCATGAACCCCATATCTGTTACAAGCCAAATGGTTTTTATGTGTGTTTATGCTTGCATTTCTTTTCTTTCTACTGATAGTAGGAAAACTGTAATGTTTACTTGTCTTGTTCCCCGCAGCATGCAGCTAGGTATCTGGCAAATCAGGATTGGGTAAAAATTGATTCTCTCAAGACCGTGGAAAATACAGCTGTAATGCCTAATCTTTTTTTATCAATTTTCGTTTATATTATTTACACCTTCTCGTTTGGCTTATCTTCTCACCATTGTTCCCTTTTTTTTTTCTTTTTTTTTTTCGGGCTGTTAGATACCTATTATTATGCTTGTGGTTGAAGTTCCTGTTGATGCCTCTTCTACTTCTAATGTTCAATCACCAAAAGAAGAACTTGCTCCTATGTCTGGTGAACAAGGTTCTAATGTCCAATCCGATGTGGTTGTTCTAGAAGAAACTGCTTTGCCAAAATGCTCGCAAATAAACTATGATACTAACAAGGACTCAATATCAGTTCGTCTTGACATTAGTTTCAAGTCTCCATCACATACAGGACTCCAGACTACAGAGCTGGTATCTCTCTTTATCTCTGTGTATGTGAAAAAGCACCTATTACGTACTATATTTTGTAGATGTGTGTGTATGTATGTATATATTTATGTTCACAGCACCTTCAAGTTCTACAACTTCACTATTTAGGCTTCTTGGACAAAAGCTAATTTAATTGAGTTTGCTGTCTTAATAAGATTCGAGGACAATTGGTAATTGAGTTGGCAATCATTTCTTGTTTGTACGTCGACATTTGTACTGGGGTTCCAATATGTTTTATGTGCAATATCTTATTTGCAATCACAGGTTAAGAAGCTGATTGAGCAATTTCCAGCAGCCATGCCTCTTGCTTTGGTACTTAAACAGTTCTTGGCAGATCGCAGCCTGGATCAATCCTACTCAGGTGGCTTGAGTTCCTACTGTTTGGTGAGTAATACTGCAAATCTGCAATACTTATTTTACTTGATTAATTCTGTCATATTGATGCAAAGTTGTAGAGTTCCGCCATTTCTTGTTTCGAACATAAAAATTGATTTTTAGGTTACTATTCAACAATAAAGGCTACCATTTAATTCATGTGTTTAACACGTTAACTTCTACAAAATTTTAGCAAAAGTTAAAGTTGCACTGTAGCAGTCAAATCAAGGCACAAGTCATTAACATTCTACCAGTTGTTAAAAGTGCAACTCTTGTCATCGGCCATGGGATTATAAATATGATCATATCCTGTAACTGAGTTTGCAAAACTCAAAAGTTCATTAGAATATTAACTTAGACGGTAATGGAAGAATTTTAGGCGCGAGAGTGGCCCAGATTATAGGTCTTGTGGGATGAGTAATGAAAAATGACGTATTGAAGATCTAATCTGTCAGGAGAAACACTTGATTTGATCGAAGTGTTATAAACTGATTACAAGTAGATCACAAGTAGTTCTGAAACTTTGTTTATAATGTTATCCAGTTACCTTGACCAAGCTCGTGTTTTAGTATACATGACTGGAGTGACCAGAATACTCATAGTACGTTTGCTAGATGTCCAGTTTAATGTTTTGATAGTGTCTATTTTTTTTCCTTTTAATTTTTGGCAGATATTGCTAATTACGCGTTTTCTTCAACATGAGCATCATCTTGGCCGTCCAATCAACCAAGTAATGTTTGCTACTTAAAGTTGTTTTTGACAGCACCGTTTCTTTGTATTGGTCATACGGTCTTCTTAATGAAACTTATATGATGCATCAAAAACAAATAACATGTTTGCAACATTTTTTTTTTCTAACGTATGAAACCTTGATTTTTGATTTTTGATTTTTGTGATTTTATTTTTTATGCCCAAAAAATTGTTGATTTATTTTATTATTCGTTCTTATGGTTTTTCCCATATATGCTGAACTAAATGACGACAAATGGTTCAACTGGACTCAGTTGAGTTTCAGTTTATACTCAAACCTATAGCAATTGGAAACTATTTCCCCCATCATTTACAACAAATGAGAGAAAATTATGGCATTTCCTTATCAGTTGGTGATATAGAATTTGATTCACATTCAAAATAGTTCTTTTTTATCCATATTTCTGTTTTCCATTGATGTTAATTATGTTCTGAGTGCTTGTCTGACTGCAAAATTAATGATCTTTCAGAACTTTGGAAGCCTATTGATGGATTTTCTTTACTTCTTTGGGTAAGTAAGTTTGCTGTCAGTATATATTATGTTTCTATCTAAATGCTTATTCAATGACTACTCTGCTGATATTGGGGAGTTGTTAAATTGTTTGTTTGTCTCCGTCGATATTTTTGATCATTTGAGCATATTTTTCAGGAATGTGTTTGATCCTCGTCAGATGCGAATATCGGTACGGGGAAGTGGAGTTTATATAAAAAGGGAAAGAGGTTGCAGGTAATGCTATTGCTTTTTTCTTTCTCAAATCAGTTGGAAATCATCCATTTCTTTCTTTTTGATTTACTTGATGTTGCAGCATCGATCCAATACACATCGACGATCCCCTTTTTCCAACTAATAATGTTGGCAGGAATTGCTTTAGGATTCATCAATGTATAAAGGTAATTTTCTGTTCTTTGTTGGATTTGTTGTCTGATTTAGAGCAACGGCAAGAAAATTGCCGTTAGAATATAAAAAGACGATAATAATATGTATTTGAGTTATTTTTGGCACATCTATTTATTCTGACATTCAATTACAATGCATAATGTAGGCATTTTCGGAAGCCTATTCTATTTTGGAGAATGAGCTCGCTTCTCTTTCAAATGATGATGATAAGTGTTCAGAGCCCTCCTGTAGATTGCTGCCAAAGATCATACCAAATATCGATTTATCATAGGGATTCGTTGTGTATAAAACCTTATATTTGAGAAGGATGTAAACCAGGTCGGCTAGGAAGTCGAGCTAACCTAAGCAGGAAAAGAGGTATTTTTGAATCTCTTAATAATATTGTCTAATGTTCTTTTTTTCAATAAACAATTTTAGCACAGTTCTCCCTTTTTTTTTGGGAACCGACTCACCGAGGACATTGTTTGATAGTTATTTGTCTTGTTCATTATTTCAATTTGCACGATTCTCATAGTATCTTTTTCTTTTGGTCTTTTCGTTTGTGTAGGAAGTTTGTTGGCTCACAGCTTGGCTCTTTTTCACTACAATGACGAATGGGCCCTTGTTTAAGCAAGATCGAACTTGAGGAATTCATGGATTTCTTAGTACCTTATTAAGGTGCTACGTGGCTTTGGTTTTGTGTAACCTTTATTTCAATGCAAGTAAAGGACTGAAGCAAAGTAGTCGGAATAAACAGGTGAAGCTAACTCATCATAATTTGGGAATGAGTTCGTCCCCTTTTCCATTGGTGAGTATGTCAAAGACTTCTTGTTGACTGCTTCCATAACAAAAATTCTGTTAAAGTCTGCATCTTGATGATTCTTCAGGTGGAAGTTGGAATGAACCCTCCATCTATCGAAATCCCGGGTAATTTCTGTTTAAGTCTCCACTCTTTATTTATTTAAAAGAACATTTAGGCAAGTTATGCTGTTTCCATAGTCCTAGCATTACTACTTAGAGATACTCCAGCTTTGGCAATGGTCCTTTCTGTTTTTATTCTACTTTGTTGTGTATGTCCGTTTTTAGGGTAGTATTGTACATATCAAATTTCGTCCCGATATTAATTCTCTTCGGTTCTGGCATTTATGTTTTTGAATCCATAAGCTGGTGATGTAGCACATGCCACCCGTTGCAATATATGATTCACTTGTTTTTCAATTCGAAAATGTTCTGCTAAAGTGCTAGCCTTCTCTATGTTGGTTCCTTTCGTAGAGCACGACTATAGTTTTCTCGAGAAAATGCTTCCAAGCACTCAGTTCTGAAGTGGATTATGGAAAGATTAAGCCAGAGTGCGTTTGCATGACACGCCAAACTGCAATTATGGTGCTGGAAACAAATAAACACTTGTACTTATGCAACGTCAAACAAAACAAGCTTCCGGGATCATGAGCGATAGCTTTCGTATCATGGCTTTATATGACGGAGAGGTTGGGAAGATCACCAGTTTCTGATATCGCAAAATGTAGGAATAATGTACCATAAGTCCCTCAAAGTTTTGTATCTATTGTCACGACCTTTTACTAATTATATCTGTTTGTGTATATGTATGTAATATATGTGATGTATATATGTATATTCCTCAAGCCAATTAGATTGACCTCTGCTCAATATAGTGTTGCTACAAAATTAGAGTATAATGTTTTGCTTAGTTCAAATCCATGAGCTTGATCTGAAACTTTTTCAACCACTCATACAACAAGATTCGACTTGTTACAAGCGATTTTACAGTTCTTTCCCACCTAGAAATAAAGCTCAAATTCTCATATTTCTTCTTCGGGAAAAGGTCGATGTCCCTGGCTGGACCCATTCGGAGTCTCTCTTGTAGAGCCACATTCTTGGGCAGTACAAGTTCAGTTCCCTCGCCAGACATGGAGAAGTATCTCTCTAGCACCATCTGCGACCATTAAACCCACGAAAATATTAACAAGTAAAGCCAAACGAAATGAGCCAATCCCAAACCATACAGCTATAATCAGCACAAAAACCAAATGTGATTTCGTACCATTGCGGCGTAGGCATCGCTTTTGTTTTGCCTAGCAGACTCGCTGAGGCCCCTGCAAGAGATGGGTTTTAAGCTATAGTTTAGCTCCTCTTCGGAGATGGGTTTGAACTGAAAAAATCTAATTCGAATTAAGAATCTAAACTGGAATCTGGGAGATGTAAAAATGAACCAAGTGTAGATTTCAAAAGAGTGAAAATTTTGATTATTTTGCTTGAAACAAGGACTTTTAATGTTCCCATAATCCAATCTAGCAATAGCAATTTGCCCATCTTTGCGTGATCAAAATTTTCAAGTCCCATGATGAACTTAAAGACAAATCAATCTCCCACTTTTTAACTCCAAGAACACCCTTTTTGCATTCCAATCTAAAAATACAATAATCATTTACTCAAAGACGGATTAGTAATCAGACCAGGCAAAAATTAGAGGAAAAGAAAAAAAAAAAAAAAAAAAAAGATAAATAGATTTTGGGTCAAAATAATCAATTACATGCAAATCATTCTGTCAACGGCCTCTCTGGTTGTTCCATTTTCATCCAGCAGGTACACTCTCCAACCCCTGAGTTCAAACACAAAGTTCAAAACTGCACATCAACTCAAATACACTCATTGGGTGCAAAAGAATTGCTAAACAAACATAATAACGGAGTTCAGAAATTCATTAAAAATGATACACAAATATTCTAACCTTAAACTCTTCAAAAATGAAAAGAAAAGAATGTGTAATAACCTGTGAGCAGCTCGAACAGCAAGTCTGCCGGCAACACTCCGGACTTTGTTCGACTGCGGGGTCTCCTTCCCGTCACTCGACTTCGGAAGCCCAATTACAAACTCATCAGCTTCCTACACTTTTTTTAATTTAATTTAATTTTTATTTTTTTTTCCAACTATAGACTTTCATTATACTCCTCGAGTCCTTTCAAGACAGATAAGGCCAGAAATTTTAGTTACAGGACTAATAACTACATGTTTTTAATTTTCAGATGAACAAATTGAAGTTTTTAACCTTAAAACTATTTACAAATTTGTGTTAAATACACACACACACACACACACACACACACACACACATACAAATAAGAAAAACTTGTGCGACTTAGGTCCCTGGCTTTGTGCCTAAGTCTCTGTTTCAAGATAATTGAGTAAAAAAAAAAAAGAAAAAAAAATCCAAACCTGCCTTTGGGCAATGTCAAGAAGCTGTAACTCAAGCTTCTCTCCTCTCAGTTTCAAAACCTATATATACAAAAATAAATAAACAAATAAATAAAAATAATAAATGGATTTGTTCCATTATGGGCAAGGAAAGAGGGGATAATTTACGGTGAGAGGACGGAGGGAGAAGCCTTTACTGAGGGCAACGCCGGTACGGGACATTCCCAGGTCTACTCCTAAGCTGAACCCTCCTCTCCAATTCCGGTCAAGTTTCCGGCGAAGGGCATTCGGCGGAATTTCGTCTACCATGGCTCCCCTTACTCCTCCGTGGTGGTGGAGCTTGTGCTTATGTGGTTGTTTCCGTAATATTTGCAGAGAGGAAGGGGCATTTTTGGGATTACGACCACCGGCACCGTTGATTGGAGAGAGGAACGGAGCTTGTGACGGTGATGAAGCTCGCTGTTGAAACGACCACATCTGGATTTCTGAGCTGCGTTTTGTTGCCAAGAGCAAGTTATTTGGTTTTAAGTGTCCATTTCGGTCACTTTCGAAAAGTATTTTTCAAGGGTTTTTTTTTTTTTGAAAATTGTCAAAATAATTACCCTTTTTTTTTCTATTGCATAATATAATATAAATTCTTTATCTTCATAAAAATTTTTATTTAATTTTATATTGTATCCATTTAATGTTATTTTTTCATATTATATTTGTGCAATGATAAATATGTGCTATTCATGTACTTTACCCAAGTTTTTTTTGTTTGTTATTTTCCTCTAATTTTACTACTCATTTTTTTTCATATATTTAAAAAATAATTCAAACTTTAAGATGATTTTTTTACTATTATCATTTTAAGTTAAAATAAGATGATTTTTTTAATTATATAAAATTTTAAGAATAATAAAATAAAAATTCATATTGTTAAGTTTTTTCCAGAAATATTTTAAGCTTTTTATACCTTTTCATTCCTAATAATTTATTTTTATCAAATACATATATTCAAAACTTAAGCTATCTTCAACTTTAGAAATACCATCTTCAAACATCCCAACCAAACATAAGAGAAATCTGTTCAACATTCTCACTCACAAGGAAATGACAAGTCGTTTATATTGGATGTTGTTTAGTTGACCACTTGAAGCTGTATATCTTGACCTGCTTTCCTCTTGAAATCTGACATTTCAGTGTATATGGACTTCAAAAAAGTAAAAAAGGAAACACCTCG
The DNA here is from genome assembly GCA_025413025.1 of Ficus hispida. NCBI lineage: Eukaryota > Viridiplantae > Streptophyta > Magnoliopsida > Rosales > Moraceae > Ficus > Ficus hispida. The sequence goes on along the minus strand of CM046369.1, from coordinate 2,105,567 downwards.
GAATTATCTCCGATGTCTAGAGTGTTCAAATTCCGCAAGTTACCTACGGAGTTGGGCAATTTCCATTTTTTCTCGATACCGCACAACCTTAAGTACCTCAAGTGAATCAAATTTACCGATTCCTCTAAGAAATTTAGCATCTGTCAATCTGCCTCTAATGAAATCAAGTTCCAACACTCTTAACAGCATAAAACTATTCAAAGGACGAGTGTGCAGACCAAAGCACAGAAGCAAACGGAGACGGGGATGTACTTGTTGAGTCCAAGGTCCATGGAAATCCAAACCGTGGTTCACATGAACAGCGATGTGGCGTGAATCAGTTGTAGTAGAGTAATGATGAGCTGAAGAACTAGCTATCATCATGTTCACGTCGCTTTGCTCCATAAGCCCGAAGAAAACTTCCTCCTTCGATTTGGATAAGCAGAACTCATAAAATAGTTCATGCAATCGACATGTTTTGACACCTTTTCTCGAAATATTCTTCAGCTATGTTTTCCGCCGGTACTGGTCCACCCAATATCGGTACAAAGCCTTCTGCAATCCATAGTTGAATCAATTTTCTTTTCGGAATCTCACCATCTTCCGGAAAGATTCCTAAATAAAGAAACCATGGCTTCAAATATCAAGGCAAATGTTGGAACCTCAAGTCCAATATATCTTCCACTGGGTACTGTTGTTCCGATTTGAGTTTATTGATGACGAGTGTTTTCACATCTTTCTGCAGCTTTTCCGATTGATGTAACGAGTACAGCTTTGTTCTTAACAAGCCTGCAAGTACAACAATTGCACGAGGTAGTCCTCCACATTTAATCACCATCTCCTTTCCTAGTTCCTGAAATTCTGACGGATAACTACCGCGTTCACCAAAAGACTTGCTCGGAAATACTTTACGCTTAAGAAGCTACCTGCTCTCTTCAGGTGTTAAAAGTGGAGGCTTGATTGGGAAACAACGAGGGTTGGCGGAGGAAGCTACTGTCTCATTGTGCGTTGTACATAGAATTTTGCTTTGCGGCTTCCCCCATCGGAAAAGCACTTTGAATGGAAGACCAGGCCTCAATGCTCCAAACATCATCAACAACTATAAGATACCGCTTACCTCTTAACTCATCTTTATGCTTTCAACCAAATCATGATCTTCCAAGCCTTTTAGAGTCTCTCGTCGATTTTCTCCTTTCTTCAAGAAGCTTCTTCATCGGTATAATCTCCTTTCGGAGAATCCTCTCCTGTTCAGCCTGGAAACCAACTTGCATCAAGATTTCCGACAAAACTTCCCTTGCTACATACTTTTGAGATAGAAAAACCCAGCCATGGCAATCGAATTGCTTCTTTAGGTCAACATCTTTATAGACTTTCTTGGCAAGAGCAGCCTTGCCTAAGCCACCCATACCTACAATAGACACAATGCAACGCCGATCTTCCTCGTTCATCAGTTGAGCCTTCAAAGCTGCCACGGTACTCTCCATGCTAATGAAACTACCGTCTTCTTCATCATCATCCGGATAAGACCTCCTCAGGTTCCTCAAAGAATCGGCTCCTTCTCCGGAACTAAATTGAATCTGGTACCTTTGCCTGCTTTCGCTGATGCTTCTGAGCTTATTCTTGATAGAGTTTATCCGTGTCCGAAGTTTAGGGAGATGAAATCCACCTTGAATACATACGACGAGTGGACTCTGTAGAGGTAAGTCTCAATGGCATCCTCAATCTCACAAGCTACATCTCTAACTTCTACCACCCAGTTTCGGACGCGCTTTGTCTTGTTCCTGCTTGTGGCTGGCGTCTTCTAAAAAGCACTTGATCCGAGTCAACTCTGTTCGAAGACTCTCCACATCCTCCTTGACACTGCTTAAGGAAGCAGATTCTTGAGTGAGCAAGTCATCGAGTCTTTTGATTGCATGGGACACAAACGCCTCGGCCAAAGTCAATACTGGAGATTCTGCCATTGAAACACCACTAGTTGCTTGATCTGCCTGCACAGCTGGTGTTTCTTGCCACTACTTTTATTTCTCTCTTTGTCACAGAGAACACCAATCTTTTTTCCAAGAATTTTCCTTTTGTTTGTTTTTTTGTTTTTGTTTTTTTCTTTCTTTCTATTATCCACCAAACTCGTACATCTTTGTTCAATGTCTCTGCCGTAATCGGAGAATTATCGGACAAAAAAATAAAAAAATTCCGTCTCCATTAGTGATTGTGGACCACCATAACGTACCAGGAGAGCCATGACTGACCTCTTGTTATTTTAATTTTAGTTTTTGGCATCTTGCTCTAGGTGTTCTCTTCACTTTAGTATCCTATTGGTCCATTTAAAAAAATTTAAAAAAATTTACTATCCCGCAAAACTTAAATTCAGAGCTCAATACATTAAAAATTAATTCACGCACGACTCACTAAATATCAATTGAGCTAGCCTCAGATCGTGGGGTGTGACAAATATAATTAGTCATTTGAAACATCTATGAATAAATACCTGTAGAAAAGTCTTCGGTCTTCTTTCATTTTGGTTAGAAAGTTTTTGGTTGATGATGAAACCGTCTTGTGAATAATGTATGTTTATGAACCGTTATATTTGGTAAAATCACATCCAAATAATATATATATACGTATACGACGTTTCAAATCAGAGACCTATATATAAGGTAATTTTTCATATATTATGACAGAAAAAGTTTTTTTTTATTATTATTTTTTATTTTTAATAGAAACGAGTGTTTCTAAACTTTTTGCCCCTTTAAAGCATGTGTTTTAATTGTTAAGATGAACAAGTTAAATACTTAAGAACACTTGCAATTGTAAGACTTGGGATTGAAAAATTAAAAAACACAAATACTGGCTCAAACACTGAGACCTTAAATTTATAAATCATAGTTTTATTTGTTTTTCTTTCATAAACTGAGATGAGTTATTTTTAAACAGTTAGAAGCATAATTATTAACTTAAATACTTCATACTTTTGCTTATTCGTGTCGTTTCTCGAGGTTATCGACATTAAAACAAATGATTAGGTCAAAATACATCGACGTCTGTTTACGGGTTATTGACGTTTCCACATTTCATGCCGTTTCTTATTGCTTTTTTAACCTGCTTGACTTTTGCATGCTTTTCTCCACAATGACCTTTTTGGTGTCGTTCTCCTTTTTATATGATGGTGTAATTTTCAAGATTGTTTCGTTTAATATCCTCATCTTTTTAAAACATTTCGTACTTTCATGGTCTTGTCGTTTTCTATGTAAACGTTTTCTAACACAATTTATGTCGTTTTCTATTGTTGTTGATCAACTTAATGTCGTTGAACAAAGCACGTTAGATTGTCGTTTTTCTTTTGCTGTTGTCATGAATCGAATGGATGTCGTTCTCTGCACAACCAGGCTGTCAATACTGTTATCTTTATATGTTGAAGCTGTTTTAGGTTATTTGCCTTTTTTCCTTGGGTGTCGCAGTTCCAGGTCATATAGGTTTTTATGTCGTTTTAGGTTACATTGATCTTTTATGATCTGTAAGGTGTTTGTCGTTTTCCATTTACATATTGTTTTCTTGATTTGTCAATATTCCACATACGTCGTCGTTTTCTATGAGTTTTTTTTTTTAATTATTAATTTGAAGATGAAGAGTTCGAAGTCGGCACTTTTGATGGAACGAGATATGGATCACGATTGACATTCTACAGAAAAGGTCATGTTTTCCTTTTCCGGTCCACTACTCTTTTTACTACAATTAACAATTATCTGACAAGACTAGAAATTGTTTAGCTACTCTATTACGTTATAAATTGTGAACTTTATGTTAATAGATACTGTAAAGTGCTCACATAAAAAGTTGCATGAAGGATGGAGAAAATTTCTATACACACACATACAAACACATAAACACGCGCACGCATATATATGCCCACGTGTGTATATGCAAAGATTTGCAATATAGATAGATATTTGATCATCTCTGAAAACTCAAACAGAAGAGGTCATATGGTTAGCGAAACAATTTTCATTTTTGTAATCATGAATATGCACGTCCAAAAGGAACAAAAAGTCCTTAATCCTTTATCTGTACTTGAATGAAGAAAAGGGCAAGGGTGTCATTACAAAAGTAATCTTGTAAAGGGAGACTACAAACTGGCCAAATATTCACACCAATGTATTAACCTGAGTCGTGGCCTCATGCCATCACGCCAAAGGTGAGGCGTTACTGTCGAGTAGACTCATCTCTTCTTGCTAAACAATTGATCTATGTATGCAACTTCGCTTTGCTACATTAAGCTTTCTCTGAAACCGTCCCAGAAACTTGCTCGCTTGCTCCTGAATTTTCTCCTGGAACTGTAACTGCATTTCCAATGGGAACAAGTTCATCCTCCGCTGCAACATCAGAAGTTTCATTTTCAGTTTTGGTGTCAGACTCTGTGGTGAGAGATTGCACGTCGCTCTTTGTTTCAACCATAGGAGCATTTTGGTTCCCATCATCTTCTAGTGTTGGTTCGGTTCCTTGAGTCTGCAAGTTGGGTTGATTTTGTGCACCGAAACTTGACTCTGGTGCAGGTGCTGGTGCTGGTGCTGCAGTGGGTGCAATCCCGACCGCCCCTGATGCTTGGGCATGAGAGAGCACATAAGTCATTAAAAGCTGGGCCAGGAGGACCTGAGGGTCATTAACACTTTGCTGAGCTTGAGGGACAAGTGAAGTTGATGGAGCATTATAGTTAGGCGGATAGAGTGCCTGAAGCCCTGCTTCTCCATACAAAGCCCGGTGGCCATGAAAGCGCTTGAGGTTCGATTGGTGCTTCTTACCAGTCAAATGACTATCAAACACAACTTGTGACTCGCACTTGACGTTGCACAATTCGCATATTAAAGGAATCACCTGTTTGGGCCTAGGAGGCTCAACTAGTCTTCTTGATCCTTCACCACCTCTCATGTACTTACCCCCTCGACCACCTCTCATCTTGCGCTTAGAACCACGTCCCCTGGCTGGAAATTGGGCCTGCTGTTTCCTCTCCGGCTCTGCGGAAGTTTCAGAACTGTCCCCCACGGCAAATTGTTGTTCTGTTTCATTGCTATTATCGTTAGTCACAGCTTGAGAAGTCTTTCCTGATAAGAGTTGGTTTTTCTCGGGCTGACCAACATCGGTTTTTAATTCAGTGTTGGGCATTTGTGCATTCTGCTGTCCAGTGGTGACTTTGTTGAGTTTCTGCAACTCCTCAAATACCTGCAAATTCTTTTTATGTCGCTTTCCGTTCTTATGCTGCTCTAGTATTTCCGGAGTGTTGCAGTCAACCCTACAAAGTTCACACCATGCCATACGGGGAGGCCGGCAGAATGGAGCAGCAGGCACTTGTGCTGGTACAGGCAATGGCGCCTGCCCAGGAACCGATGCTGAAGGCTGCTGCTGCTGCAGAGAAGCAGCTTCACCTTCAGCCGGCACGGATGCTGTATTCAGATTGGTAAATACAGCACCATGCGATCCAAAGTGCCTACCGCCACCCTGCCCACGTCCCCTGCCACGGAAAGAGGGTGCAGAGCCATCTGGTCTGGGACCATGGCGACCAAAATGGCCCCGACCCCCTCTGAAGGGCCTATTGCCCCTTCTACCTCCTCTAAATGGAGTATGCCCAATCTGCAGAATAGCATTTAAGTATAAAACAGTCCATCTAACGATACCATTACCAAATGATTCACACCGAAAAAAAAAGTGACAGAGTAAACAAAGAAACTTAAAATTCAACCTTCAAAACTTACACATTGCGAGAAACGAATACGGATACCATTAGTGATTCAAAGCAATCAGTTAGACTGAATTCTCCACTTATAGGGAGACAAAAGTGCAAAACTCACATCCTATAACTCCATTAAAGTCTAAATCTTCAAAAATTTCAATGCCTATAATTCACATTATGACCAAAACATGTCTGAAATCTTTTAATAATCTTCCTTTGGAGAACAAACAAGATCCAAGAAGTCCAAAAAAAAAAAAAAATCATTCATTTTCAAATCAAACAGCAAAAATCATTCATTTTCTCATCAAACACCTTCAGGCATAAAACATATCAAGAAACAACTGAATTATTCATAAAGAAATGAAGAGAAAAAAAAAAACCCAAAATCACATCAATTCTCAACTCAACAAAACAAAACAAGAATCAAAGCCCTTACCGGCACGTGCAGAGCCCGCTGCGCGGCGTCCACGTTCCCGGGGAACTGCGCCAGCTGGGAAAGTGCCGCCACAGCTGCAACCGGGTCGAACCCGGACGTCAATCCCGAATCGGAACCCGAACCCGGTGTGCCTTCCGCAACAAGCCCATGCGGGTAATAATACCCGTTTTGCTGATTCTGCGGATCGTTGGGCTCCGGCTCCGGCGGCGGAATCGGGACGCCGGGAGGGTGAATCGAAGTGGGTTCGTGGTGGAATTGGTGGTGGGTCTGATGAGCATAAGAATTGGCGTAATCATGGGGAAAATGGTGATATGGGTAAGAGTGATTCTGGGAATAGTATTCATAGGATTGTTGGTATTGGGATGAATTATATGAATCTTGTTGTGATTGATATTGGTATTGCTGGTATTGTTGTTGTTGGTCGTCTTGTTGCGTGTAAGAGGAATAATCCATTTTTGTTTCGTTTTGTGTTGTTTTATGGTTTGTGAAGAGATGGTTGGTCGTCTTCTTCTTCCTGTTGAAGAGAGGGAAAATTTCAGATTCTTTTAGAGGGGAAGAACCAGAAAGAGGATGTCGTTGGGCTTCTTCAACAATTACATGGGAAACATCCAAATGCATGATTTATGATCATCTTTTGTTGGCCACTGTTGTTTTCTTAGCTTTATGTTTTATTATGGATAGGTATTTGGTAAAATGACAACTTCACCAAAAATAACCTCTCTCATTTTAATATACACTATGTGATCATTTTTGGTTGGTGGAAATCATTTTACTAATAAAAATTTTTAAATAACTTTTAATGAAATGGTTAAATTATTTTACTGACTCTTTTTATTTAAAGAAAACACTACGCAAAACTGTGTTTACCTTAAATACTATTTTTATTCTTCTTATTATTCGTACTAGCAAAACACCCTTTTATATTGGGTGTAACTATATATTACGATAATTACACATGTAATTCCATTTTACAGTACCGTAGCTTTCAAACCCACCACCTCTAGTTTAAAAAAAATAAAAAAAACTTTGTATTTTATTTAATCAATGATAAACTATACCTTAAAATGATTAAATTTTTTAAAAATATCAATACAAAGCACAAAAGTGGATTTAGATTGGATACAAGGAGTTTTGTATATTTTTCCTTTTAAAACAAACTTTTCTCAAGACACAAAGGTAGAAATAGAACTTCTCAAAAAATAAAAGAAAAAATTGAAAAGAAAAAAACTAATTGAAAAAACAAAAAGCATCGAATACATAAAACCAAAAGGGCAAGAAAAGTGGTAAAAGAAACAAAATACAAATGTATTTTAGTATTTAGTATGAATTTGTGAATGTGGTAAGAAAAATTGAGACAAATATTATGTTCTATGAATTTGAGAGTCGCTTCTGTTTTACTAGCTTATACATTCAACAAAATGGATTTGTATAGGTCATGAAATGCCTTTGGCTTGCCCTTCTCAGTCCAAAGGACAAAATGCCCTTTTATGTTTTGGTCATCCAAAACCCAGCTATTGGCTTCCTAGATATACATATATAATTGCTCAACGTAGTATTGTGGTTCAAAGGGATTTCACCAAAAATCTTGACCTCCCGTTTGTGCTATCCCCTCCATCGTTCTTCTTGCAGAAAGATGGAAGTTACAAAAACGCACTGACTACTAAATGCCTCAAAAGAATCTGTAACATTCGCCCGAAACACTTCATAGTTGGACCTCATGAAGATCGTCCCCAAAACTACCACTATTTCTTGGCAGCAGTGGTGGAGGAACGCCTGGTGCTTCTCCTAAAGGTTTTGTTTCCTTCATCATAGGAGGACTCCGTGCATCAGTAAGGCTTCCACTCCACGATGCAGTCCGGCGGGAGTGGTGTGGAAGAGGGCTGTTGTCTGTTCCCATTTTTCCTGCTTTACTTACAATTGTGTCCATGCTAGGGAACCGTTGCATGGGGTTCCCTAGCATGGCCGGCGTTGATATTGACGTTTGCGTCACGGAAGAGGATGAATCCTGCGTTGAAAATGTTGAGGAATCACTGCTGTTTAGAGTGGCTTCTTGAAAGCCTTCTCCAGCTGTTTGAACTGTCTCCCCTGGTGAAGTTACGGGAGCGGGGATGAAAAACTTGGGATTGGAACCACCAGGAGGCTTGGCAGCTGGAGTAGAAGGTGAGTGGAACAAGTTTGTTGCGGTCCCGGCGCTCTTGTTGAATGTATCAACATACCTGAGGCAAGTTTGAAGTGTTTTACACTTGCAACAAGTACAGATAGATAGAGAGAGACTCAGAAATGAAGACTAGTTTCCGAAATTCTGTACCTTGACCTAACACCCATACGCCCACGTGCGGAGAACTGATTTGAACTGGGTGGAATAGGCGGCATTCCTGGACTCTTTTCCGAAGAGTTTGGACTCTTAATTTCTGGCCCAGAAATTGAGTCAAATCTTTCAGGTTTTAGAGAATCCTTCATGCCGTAATCTTGTATCCCGCTCTGAAAAGCTGCAGTTGTTGGTGGAGGTGGTAAAGCTGTTTCCTCAGGTGGAAGTTCAGCCCCTTTTTCAACCCAACGCTTGAGTTTCTCATCGTAATAGAAAGTATTTGGCTCGCCCAATTTGGCCTTCAGAAGAACCACAAATAGAATCATCAATATAACAAGTAGAACGTTGTCAACCAAAAAAAAAAAAAAAAGGAACTCCAGTAACTACCTGCTTATCTGGGCGCGAACGAATGACTAATCCTACAGTCTTCTGGAATAACTGCGAGCCAAAACGACCAAAGCGAGAACCAGTAGAGGCCAAAGTTCTTTCTTGGGTATTAGAAGATTTTTCATTCTTGTATGAATCAACCTGAAACAACAAAGTTCTGATGTAACCACTTCCTGGGTTTATACTAATATATGTTGGAACTCCTAGCTAACAATCTAAGAGCATTTCTACCTTTCCTGGGTTTCTACTGAAGTCTGGCTCTGAAATGCTTCTATTTTGCCTTGTTTTGTTTTCACTCTCACCAGTCCATTCATTTATTGGTTCCATTGATGCTGAAGGCATTAACGAGGACATTGCCATTGTTGACTGACTGTTTGATATTCTTGGACCTCCAAGTTGCTGAGCATGCTCAATAGGTTGAGCATCACCTTGTGCCGTCGAAGGTATGGGTGGAGGTAGGCCACCGACAACACGATTAGCGGTACTATCAAAGAAGGTTAGCAATTTGCGAGCCAAATTTGTACTGTAACCACCCTGCACATAATAACCTCATAAGCTATATATATATACATTATACCAAAAGACGAATTGATGGCCATAACAATTATATAGCTAAAAAATTTACTTGCTGATGGGTTTTTATTCGCTCTTCTAGAGATTGCACTGATTGTCTCCACATTTCCACTTCAGGCGCTCGACCAGTTTTTAAAGACTTCAATATTGCTTGGCAGTACCTGCTCAGACATAATGTGGGGGTGAGAAACAACCATGTTTACATGAACAATGCGGGAATGGAAATAATTCAATTAATACTTACTTCAGAGCATCTGAAATCTTTCCAACTTCAGCCAGCATGTGGGCATAAATAATCTTATATGGCTGAAAAGGTAGAAGGAGAAACTGAGAATTCCCAAGAACCTTCGAGTATTCATACAATTCTGTCCTCTGCCAAGGAGTTCAAAAGGTTAGTATGGTTGCGTAATCTGCAAGTCCAACCAAAAAAAAAAAAAGAGCAAATCCAGCGAGTTGTACACAAAAGATCAAACAAGTGAGAAACTTCTTATTTCAAAGAAAGTGGTGACTATGACTCTAAGCTATCCAGTATTTTTAGAGAGAAAGTAAAACAAATAACTGAAGAAAATAAAAGGGTATTTAGAGAGATAGAGTAAAACAAATAACTAAGGAAATAAAAGGTGATGATGGCAATAAACAGGCCGACAAGTAGACTGCAAGATGTGCTCATAAAATTGACATTATTTATACAGGTAAATTTGAGGCTACGTACCATAAGGCCTTGACTTAGAAAACCAGAGTATGTGACTAGTAAGCAAGTAAGCAGGAAATTCGAGCCCGGTGTGATTATTAATAGTCAAATTCTCACGTTAGTTTCTAAAGCTCCTCTTAGTTTATACTAAAAGTGCAGCTCAAAGGGTCCTTAGAGATTTTATAGGTAAAAAAATAATGATATAGAAGGAGTTGAAAGACCTGAATAGCTTCAGGACTAGCATATGTTCGAGGGAATTTCCAATGATCTGCACCAATAAGACACAGCCTTGCACTGTCCGAATGCGGCTCAAAGTTGGCTTCTGCAACCAAATAGCATATGTGTGCAGCCACAATCTGTACAATTAATTTCCGGTCAGGATATGCTTCCAGAGATGATAAACATCTTTCAATCCAAAGAAACTAATGAACTCCAATCATGAAACTTTTAGCATACCTCCCCCATCTCCTTCCATAGGCAATCGCCGAGATGGATGATAACAAGCTCATCATCTTTTGTTCTGTTTGCAGATATGATGGCTAAATTGTCTGTCCATTCATCCAAGGTACAATTAGCTTTTACCTGTTCAAATAATAAAATGAAAAAGCTGAGGCAAATTGACTTGGGGAAATCCTAACAGTATTTAGTGTCAAAGGCCCAATGTAAGTAACAACGTAGAAGGAATTAAATTCGTTTATCACCTGTGCAGGTTGTTGAAACATGTTTACAGAACTGGCTAGGCTGCTCTGAGTATTGACATTGGAGAACACATCAGCGGGTTGTCCAGCAATCAGAAGGCATAAGGTCCGCAATGGTGATCCCGCTGTAAACTGCTTTAGTGCCATTTTCTTCACTGTATCACCGTAAAACTGCATGCATTTTAAGCACGGAAGAAATGGACGACAGTATCATTAGAAATGAGCCCCACAAGGCTGTTACGCTTATGATGAAATGTAGATCAATAATTTAGATATCCACAGAGTTGCAAGATTTTCCAGTTGAAGGCACCTGGTCGCCAAGTTGTGAAGCAAGGACAAGTGCTGGACCCCACAATTGACCTTCTTGAGCGAATTCTAGAGCCTCCTTCTTCCTACCAGAGACGAGAAGCTTCTGTACCTCAAGGGCAGTAGCCTAAAACGATTTTACATGTTGCTACGAGTAAGTTGCTGAAGAAATTCTCTAGCCAAAAGGTCATAATGGGTTGCAATATTACAATGCCCCCAAAAAAAAAAAAAGTGACTTACCTGAATCTGATCTTCGGAAGGGACATTCTGTAAGCAGCGCGTAAAAGCCCCATACTCTTGGTTTCTTTTAGCAGATGCAAATAGTTTTGCTACAGCTGCCTCTGGACTATCGTTATCCTAATTTAATCAGCATTGAAGTCACTAATCATTAAAGCTCTTAAAGATATTTCTATAGAAAAGAGAGAGGGGGGGGGGGGGGGGGGGGGGTGAGGGTTGGTGTTTGGTGTTGTGGTGTGAGGTTTAAAATATAAATGAATTTTAACTTGCAACTCATGCAATGGAATGATACTGGGGGGGGGGGGGGGGGGGAGGGTGGTGTTTGGTGTTGTGGTGTGAGGTTTAAAATATAAATGAATTTTAACTTGCAACTCATGATACTAAAACACACTCGTGTGTAATGAAAAGACTAGCTAAATTAAGTATGTAGTTTTCACACAAAGGAAAATACCTTCAACGCTAGGTCAGTCCCAAAGGGCGACCGAAGTTTTCCATAATATTGCAATGCTATTTTAAGCAACGAGAACAGCAACCTCAACAGATCCCCTCTCCCATAATCCATATACGGTGCTTCGTAGCTTGCAATCTTTTCATCAACCCATTTATTTAACTCCTTACTTCCAGCATTCCCGCCAACCAAAGGACCAGGAAAAGATTGCTGGCACAATGCACGGAAATAATCACGACCACCAGTTTCGAAGCTTGAGGCGTCAGTTTTATCTGTGAAAACTTCCATCATGTTGAGAATACTGATCACACCTGCTCGTGATTCCTTCACGACATGCATAGAAACAGTTAAATATATTGGAAATTACGCCAACAAAAAACATGTACACATGTATTTGTGTGTAAAGTACAAGGCCTAACCTGGCTTCCATATGCTGAGTTTGCTTGAATGGAACTAGCGTCTTTCATGACAATGAGTTTCCCACCAAATCCGAAGGTAACAAGAGCATGTGGAGGCCTTCTTTCTGATGTCCTCTCTCCAATGCTAGAATAAGAGAATGACACTCCACTCTGGAGAGATTGCTGTGCAAAAAGCATCGCTTTCTGACCGTCGAATTGCGCAGGCGAAAAGTGCATCTCTTGGTACTTCTCCTCCTTGGCCTGATTAATCTGAGCGAAGTTCCCCACATGATCAACACTTTGAAACCCAACATTTCCAAAACCGCCATCAAATCCCTGACCTGATTGCTCATACGACGAAGCCGATCCATCATGGAAAGAAGCAGATCCAAACCCAGTTTGTTGGTAGGCAAAACTATTTCCATGATCTTTCGACACATACTGGTTCCCTAATTGTTGGCTTCCAGCATAGCCAATAGTCACACTTTGCGCAACTTGCTGAGTTTGAGTTTGCCACATATTCACATTCGCAACGCCTTCTTGACCTGCAAAGTTTTGCGATCCATGTCTCTCCTCACTCTTACTGACATAATGAAGATTTTGATCAACCCCTTGTGCGTAATTCACAGATTGAGTATAAGATTCCAGAGCTTTCCATTCTTGGGAAATTGTGTCGTAATACCACTCGGGGTATTGTGGATCAAACACCATATGAGCAGGATATTCAGAAACAGAATGTTGTGCAGTTTGTCCTAAATAAGAAGCATCTGATTTCTGATCAGACTGATAATTCAAGTTAAAACTCTCTTGCCCCATAGCACTAGAATTCACATCATCGATTTTGCTTGCATCAACATTGTAACCCTCCACCTGATACCACTGCCCGGTAATCGGATCATACTTCCAACCCGGGTAAAGATTTTCCCAATTTTGCTCCTGAGAATTCCCATTTTGCTCTAAACCTGAAGAACCTGAATCAGCAACAACATCTCTTACACTAGATTCAACCAATGACTTGTCTCCTCCACCCACATTCGCAAATGGGTCCTCCGAATTCTCTTCCGTTGCGCCAAAAAGATCCGAATATGATCCGAATCCACTTCCGCCATGTTGATTCGAGTCCGAGTTAAACGAATCCCATTGAACCACTTTCACCTTCCCTGACTCGGACACTTCACTCTTAGTATTAGCTTCTTCTCCACCACCAAATACGCCTTCTTTTTTTGTCTCATTTTCGCTCGCTTGAACTGGCGAACCGCTCTCGTCTTTCACTCCCAAATCCGGATTTATCCCAGAATCCTCACCAGAGTCAACTCTAGAAGGTTCCACCTCCGAAATGCTCAAATTGGAGAGCTTATTCTCGACAACGGTGGAAGATTCAGTGAAATTAATCTCATCATCATCGTTAACCAACCTGTCGAAGAAATCCTCGTCCGTCTGATCCTCAGCCTCGAATGGATCAGAAGACGCCATGATTGGATTCAATTCAACTCAATTCCCTCTAGCAAGTCAAGAAAACAATTGGGATTCACCGAAAACTCATTGCAGAGAGAGAAAATCGAACTGGGCAATTGGAAAACTCGTCGAATTCTTCTGATAACCCAGCAGCAATTAAAAAAGTGTTTAACCTCTACCAAATTAGCAAGATCAAGTATACGTTTAAAACCAGAAATTGACTTCTTCTTCTTTAGAGAGAGAGGCAGAACTTGAATATTATACTACAATTAAAAATAAAAAAAATAAAAATAAAGGAAAAGAGAGTAAGTAACATAATTTGAATGAAGAATTAGATAAAAAGGCTTACCGATTAGAGTGAGAAATTGAGAGAGAGAGAGACAGGGGAATGGGTTTATGGGTAAATTACAGTTTTTTACTAAAGAGACAAAAGATGAGATCTTTTTGTAGCGGCAAAAGGAGAGAGAAGACTGGTAAAGGCTAACATCTTTATAAGAGTTCCATTGAAATAAAATAAAAAATAAAAATAAAAACCACACACACAAGCACACCCTTTTTTTTTTTTTTTTTAGGATTAAAAATCTTTATAAGGGTATTCTTTAATTTATTTATATTTTCAAAAAAAAATTATAAGATAGGTTTTTTTCCTTTTTTTTTTTTTTTGGCTAATAAAAATGATTAGGTTGGTTTCATTAGTATGTGTGCATAAAGATGGGAAAATATTCCACGTGTTAATGCACGTGATGGGAATTGTTTAAAATATTTGGGTACTGGGGTAGGTTGCCACTCAATTAGGTAGCCGATTTTTCAAAGATTTTATTATCAGTTGACCTTTTTCTTGTTGTTTTTGCCTTTTGGCCCTTCGTCTTTCTTTCTTTGTCTCAAGAGGAAATTAAAATGGTTTCTGTTTTTTTTTTTTTTTTCGGTGGAATTATGGATTCTTATTTGGATGGACTCATTTCCAATCTTCGAATTATTGATCAAATCACATTTTAAGTATCTAACTTATAAAATAATTCAAAATGAGCTCTCAAACTATAAATTGTCTTAATTTAATCATTTTATTCGTTAAAATATCTTCTTTCTTAATAATTGTGCTTTAACGTGTACAAAATTAATCCCTATTAATAAATTGCATATGATCTTTATGTGATTAATTGGGGACAATTTTATTATTTAGAGATTAGTTCCATTACGTTTTCAAATTCAAGGATCAAAATTAGATTTTCATAAACTTGGATTAAAAATGGAATTAATCCTTCTTATTTTGAGAAAAGAGAAAGGATCTGAAGTAACTAAGTAGTACTTAGATCTACTGTATAATGTGGGTTTGCTTTTATATAGTAAATAAGCCACAATGGCGTGTTATACCAATTTTTAGATTTCCTTTCCTTTAATTGCAGAAAAAAAGTTAGCAAAAAAGGAAGTGATAGACCTTCTTTTATAAACAAGTAATAACACCAAATCCAAAATGATCTTGTGTGTTTGTGTGTTTTTCCTTTTTTTTTTTTTTAAGGGAAAATAACTGGTATTGTGTTTACACTGTATAGAAACAGACATACCTCTGCCGCTCTGCGGCTTTATTATATTGTTTTATAAGTTGTAATCTGATCAGCTTATTAGCCATATAAAGATATAATATAAAGAAAAACGACATTAAAAAATCATGTCGTTTTGTTAAAAAAAAAAAAAAAAAACCGAAACCCACTCTCTTTGTATGTCGTTTTTTCTTCTCAACATCAAACATTAAAAAATGTTCACCCAAAACAAGGGTGTTTTCCCAATACAAAGGGGTAAAATCTATAATTTATTTGTATTGAGGTTCCAGTTTGGGAGTTGTCTGTTACATATCCACCATGTGAGTTTCAGTACTATTGTAAAAAAGTTAGTATACAAGAGATGCTTGAGAATAAGAAAAGAGCTTGAGAACGAGAATTCCTAGAGAAATCAGAGAAAATCATTAGAAAGGTGTTGATGCCAAAAATGGATGCGGCAACAACACCCAAAGTGGTCAGGTAGTTGGGTTGTGACCAGCCAGTTACTCCGCCGTGGATCACCTACAAAATGGAAGCACCTCGGAATGATTGGGACACCGGTGTGGTGTCTGTCGCGGGCACTCCGATGCTTAAGTCAGTAAGAGTACTGATGAGCAAGAGGAGATGCAGAGCTTTGGCAAGGTAAAATAACCATACCTGAAATTGTGAATTCCCCCTCTATTTATAGATGCTTTCCGTGGGTCTGGGCGCTCGGGGTGACCCAATCGGGTCAGCTACCTAGGACCATTAATAACCGGTTAGGCCCTAGGTTTGCAGGCGCTGGGGGCCCAACGAACTGGCGTCACGTGTCTCTGACCTAACGCAGAGAACAGTGAGGTGGGTGGCGGCAGGTGATGACGTGACTCGTGTCAGTAGTAGATGGGCGGCGCTTACGGTCGGAGAGTGTTGATGTGACTTGTGTCAGATTGGGTACTTTTTGAAATGTGATCTCGTGTGTATGGAGTAGGTTCAGGGCGCGATCGGTGTGCTACAATACTCGGGACACTGTTCGGGGGTGTCCACTATTCTCGGAAACACCCTTGTCCGAGAATAGGGGTGTGGTCGGTAAGGGGAGGTCTTGGCCGACCAATTGCTGACAATGAATTCTTCTCAGCAGGGACAGACAGACAGGTTCCTAGTTCTCGCCGATACTCGGCAAGAAACAGTGCTTTTCTGGTCGGAGCTGATCGGGTAATCAACAAAAGGTTTGAGAGCCTTTCTCACCCGTCTAGGATCTCGAGAAAGAGAGAACTTTGAACATAAAAAAAATGTCTTTTGTTTTCTAATTCGAATAGAAAACAAATTTTCATTTCCATTTTTGTGCATGCCTCTTTGAGATTTGTCCCGTTGTAGATGACAGAATAAATCTTCTTAGAAAACCACTGTGTCTTACCGAATTTTCTTTCTACCATCCCAAGTAAACAATTTACGCTGACAATATGTCGTTTTCATTGTCATGAAAACATTATATTTGAAACGACATCTTATCTTCTAACACCACAAAAATATTCCCGAAAAGCGACATTAGCAAACAAGCTTGTTGTTTTCATGCAAACAACGAGACTTCGTAGATTTTACATCGCATTATCGTCCCATTAATAGCTATACATTAACACAAACCGTTAGGATAGTAGGGGTTTTTTTTTTTTTTTTTTTTTCCCTTTTAAAGTTCAGAAGAAACGACATTCTTTTGAAAACACCATGTAAGCCTCAAGGCAGCATGAAAATATTAAGGAGAATGGCAGCAAATAGATTGCAAGCCCTTTTTCTAAACAAAGAACGTCTTATATTAGGTCATTTTCTTGTCAATTAACCACATCATAATAAATATTCTCGGAAACTACATAATTTATCCAAAATATATTACTGTCTCAAGGAAACAGAATTTGCCAACAACATGTCGTTTTATCATTTTGAAGAGAAACGACATTAAGACATTCGTTTTACTTGAAAAAGAGAGAGAGAGAGAGAGAGAGATGTTTTATTTTGTCATTTTTTTGCCCATTATCATCGACATGATAAATATTCTATGTTCTTAGCAAACGACATGGAATTTCTTTTTATTGTATCAAGAAAACAAATTATTAGGAACCCAAACTCACTTTTATAAAAACGACTTGAAAATAGGGGATCTAAAATGTATAAATTCATTACTTGCTATATAATATTTGCACGTAAGACATTATATATCTAACTCAAATTATACTCATTGCATGTCATCTTCTTCTTTCATGATCAACTACGTTATTTCAAAGAATGTGTCAATTCATGCACCAGGAAAATATGAATTTTTTTTTCAACTTAAAAGACGAGAGATTCGAACTCCATACTTGTAGTAAAGTTAAGTATGAAATTACCAATAGGATATACCTATAATCATAAGAAACATATTTAAGAAAAGCAAGACGAAAAACCTACTTGTCTATTTCTCTATGACATGTGTCGTTTACATGGATACGACGTATCGTTTTACTTTCTTAGGAGAAACGACATCGTTGATAGCGAAAAGTTATTGTCCAGCCCAAGCAACCGAAACTACATGTAGTTGACTCAAGCAAATTAACAGTAACATATGAGGTTCAGAATTGACCAGACACGAACTTTGTTACTAAAGGATAAACAGACACGAACCATTGACCAGAGATGTTGTGGTCTTTCTTCGGTGAAAACGGCATTTTTTCCCCCTCTTCACATAGGAAACGACATCCATGAAACAAAATATGGTTCAGTACTTAAGTCGTTTTGTCTGAACGACATGTAATTATTTCTCTAGAGAAAATTTCCATGATTTAACTTACGACATGTCGTTTCTTTACCTATGGAATTTCATGCCATTTTTATCATTTAAAAGCGACCTCGACAATCCTCATGAAATAACACTTTGGAAAACGACATGTCTTTACTTACTTTTCCTGTAAACGACTTGTCGTTCCCTTGAAAATTAAAACTTGGCCTAAACGGTATATAAATTTAAAACTTTAGTGAAGCTTTTTTTTTCCCCCTTTCTTTTCCCCTTGAGAATAAAGGGGATTTTAAAAAAAAAAATAATTGCGGGATCGATATGGTGTCCTCCCGTATCCACGCCCCATTCCCATCCTATCCAATGTCGAATGATGAAGTGGTCGCAATTTAGTTGAGCTTTTGCCCTAGATGAATCACAAATATCTAGTGTTGTTTTGAATTAAGTAATCCAATTTGTTCTAACTCTACCAATCGAATTTGGAATGAAGTAATCCAACTTTGTGTGTGTGTGTGTGTAGTGTGTGTGTACAGTGTGTGTGTGTGCAATCCAAGTTAATTAATTAGTGACACTACAGTACAGCTGCATAGAGGTCCAAAAAACATGGTCATTCTAAAATCCAAAGTAGACTACTTGTAAGTTGAAAATTGGCACGGTCTTTACTCAAAGGGAGCTGCTCAAATTTGGTGTCTTGTCTCTTACTCACATGGAAATTAATTCAATTATACTCTTTTGATGCCACTTATCAGGTCAAGAAGTCAATCAGATTTTTGGGCAGTACACTCTTTTCCATCTCATTTTCACTTTTTATCACTGTATAGTCTCAGCGCCATTTATGCAATATTCATTGCTCTTTGCTTGCCCTTGGCCAGCCTGTGACATAGTTTTCGGCCTTGAAGGCCTGAAGCTGGTAAAAAGTCATATAACAACTCCCAAGGCCCAAGTGAAATCTGCGTCTATATATATACATATCTATACTCTCTTATCCAACGGTGAGACTTATAACTTTTTTTTTTTTTTTTTTTTTTTATGTTATTGTACAATTAGTTGATTTTAACTAATTTTTACAAATTATTTATTAAAAAATATAATTGTCAGATATGTTCGGTTACTAGATAAGAAAGTATTCTCATATATATATATATATATATATATATATGTATTTTGGGATAATTTTTAGTATTTGTATAAATAACAATAGTACTGAAATAAAGTTGACCGAAATATGTGCTTCTCACGATCATATGGCTAAAAGTGACAGCCCCATTAAAGAGATTCACCTTGCCGGAAGTCTGGACCCAAAGAGAGTGACAACGTTTTTAGCTCTTTCCAAGTAAATGACTATTCCCCCAAATTCAATCGCAGACAAATGAATTAAAGGCCCTAAGAAAAAAAATTTTCCATTAATGAAACTTCGCTTTCATAAAAAGTCACCCTGCCGCCCCCCCCAATTGAATTTCTCAAACATTATGCATTCAAGAGAGTAATTTTTGTGTACTACTTACCCTGTTGGCTTAGCTCAACACGTGAAAGGAGAGAGATTTAATTAAAAACTATAAGATTTAAAACTTGAAAGTGCTTGTATATATTTTTTTTTAATAAATGAGAATGTAACCCGTACCCCTAAAAAAATAATAGGATACTAGTACTTCTACATAATTTCTTCTACTTTTCATATCTTTAGAGAAGCATGTGCTTCACGGTGCAAAGCATCAGAATATATATAATTGGTTGGATATATATAACGAGGATGGGAGGTGGTTCTAGCTTTTGCTAGGCAAGCAAGGAATCATATCATATGTATGCTAATATCTCTAGACCATATATACATATATATATATATATTTATTTGTTTATGTAAAATAAGTTTCAACCATTATCTGTATACTTAGTAGAGTTGTATATGTGAAATTTAATCAGTTTTCTTGTCACCTTTTTCATTCAATTTAGTAGTAAATGTTTGCTGGGAAGAACAGTTAGAGATTGGGAAAATTAGTACATTAATGATTAGGTAATTTCATGAAGGAATATATATGTGTATATATATAGCGAAGTCAATTCAAAGCATAATAAGACAGTTAAGACTGGCATCCAAAGGTATTTTTGGTTCAACTAACCAATAATTTGGCTGTTCACGGTAACTTTTATTGGTTTGACTAGTCATATATCTTACTCCTTTAATAATATAACCCCACTTGACCATTTGAATCAAAGTTCATCAAAACCATGTACCAGAGAGTCAGAAAAACTACTTCAATTTTTCTAGCTCCTCACCATTGGCTTTGACTAGCATATACAAGCAATCGGTTTCTCAACCGTTCTCTAGCTTTATAATAACCCAATATATATATATATATATAATTATTGTTTTAATTCCTCATATAAATACTAGTTCACAACATAGCCAGGTGTTTGGACACAGCCTACCTTTACAATGCCATGGCATGCAAGGATATATAGATAACTAAAATGTTGTTAGGGCTATAGCTCGGCGATGAAAGAGAAGGAATTTGATAAGAACTCTCAGATTTAAAATTAGAGAATATTTTAATTTTTGAGGGCTTGTTTGGTATTTATATTTAATTTAAACTAAAATGTACTTTTTTCATCATGTTTTTTGTCTTTTTTTGAAAAAGTCTCTTGTCTTTTTTTTAAAAAGTCAACAAAAATTACTATTCAAACTTAAAAATCTCAACTCAACTCAAACTCAACTTATTCTCCAACACGCATTAAAAATAATAGGTACTAAAAGCCATAGGTCTCTTACGTTCAAATAAATAAATAAATAATTATTGGTGGCTTTTCGTTAAAAAGGGCAAGTTTGGTATAGCCAAACCACGAACCAAAGGAGTGCTTTTGTGTTTTTTTGTTTTCCCAAGGCAAGTAATATTAGCTAGTATATATGTATATATTTGTCTATATCTAACACCTTTGATTCCATCACCCCATGACCTTGCAAGTGTTATAATAGCAATAAATCACAATGAAAGAAAAGCATATATCTTTTGGAGTTGCTTAAGGGTCACAAATGAAGGGGAAAAAAATTAAAAAAAAAAAAAAAAAGTCTGCACCTTTTAAAACGCAAGAAATGCCATCACGTTAGCCTCAGGCCTAGAGTCCTTGATCAGTTATAATCTGAATTACTTTTTATTTTTTTATTTTTTATTTTTGTCCAATAATTTTAAGAGCCAAGTCAATGGAAATCAATTTCAATAGGTGGGGAAGTTTTAAAGCCTAGCGACTTTGCAGTATAATTGACGATAAAAAAAAATAAGAATAAGACGATGAACACTTGGAGACAATGAAAACAACTAACGAGTCATTGGTATCATGTGACCATAAATAGGCAGCAAAAAATAAAACCCAAATGTTTTCATTTTCGTGTGCATGATTGGACAAGAAACTAGTATGGTTGTTGATGATTTGCAAGTCCTCTAACTACATAAACACCAAAGAAAATTTACCAGTTGCATAAGTTTAAATAATCAAACCATCACAAGATATTTTTTTAGGAGATAGGATTTCATCTTAAAATAAAGGTTAACTTATTAAGATTAAGATGAGTAGTCTTCCTTTTTTAAATTAATTATCAATTGTATGTTTAGTTAAATTAAGACTTCTATTCATACACTCCCAACAATCCCCCTTAGACAAAGCTAATGATCATTACAGCTTCCACTTGAATAGTGATTTATCGGTCCATCTTCTTTAATCAACCAAATCATAAAGGATCACAACTCCATCAAGATTTCCACCCCCGAGTATTATGATTGAATTTCTACCTTGAGAGCGCTATAATTTTTTTTTTTTAATCATGATCTTTCTGGATGCCCAACATGTTTCATCCGATTTTTCTTGTAGTTCATCATATGTGTGTACATGGTTATATATGTTAGAAATCTGACTCTAATAGCATTTATTAAGTCTAGAGATTTTATTTTAAATGACTAATCTATTAAGAGAAATAGCCTAAACTTTAAAGTATTTTATATCTAATTAACGTGGGACTTTTATTCGTATACTCTCAACAGTATCCCTATCATAGAAAGTTCATCATCGATATCTTTGCCAAATTTTCTGGTCCACTGTATTTGGAGCTTTCTCAAGAGCAAGTTTCTAAAGAAGTACTAGTTATGTTCCTCCATAGTTCCCAAGAAATTACAAGCGGAATATTTGTGGCCTAAGGTCTAGTAAATGCCTTCCTGATGCTTAAGAAAGTGGCAACTTGTTCATTAATGTGACTAAAACAGGCTGCAAAAATCAGATCCCGAGGACTTTTGAGAACTCCCAAAAAAGTGTGTTTGTCACAAAATTTCCACTTCTTACCCTCATAAATGGAAGCACTTTTCAGCCATGGAATCCACATATATATACATATATATATATATATAGGTGAAATTATAGATGAGTTTCTTACAAGAAAATGTGAAGTATAAAAGTGTCTTCTCTCTTATGGGCTGGAGTTCACATGTGAGAGAGTACACAAGCTATATATATAGTTTTATGTATCTTTAGTAAAAGCTATAGTGAAAGACTTTTGAGTTGAGTCTATGACTTGTAAATAGGGGCATGGAATCATGGAATTTCTAGCGTGAACAATAGGCAATGTTTTATAGCTAAGTATTGCTTTTAAATTAAGACCAAATAATTTATTTAATAATAATAATAATAATAATAATAATAATAATAATAATAAAAGAAAAGTTGGGGTAATCTAGCAAAAGAAGATACACAAAAAAAGGAAAAACAGAAAATGTGTGGAAAGAAAGAATGCAGCCAAAAAAGAAAGTTTGGTTAAGCTATCTTGAATGCCAAAATTGGTGAGGAGACATATGGTTGATTCACAAGTTGAGCATTGAACCTCTAACGCTCCATTTGGTTGGTGTGGTAATGCACTAAAAGTTCTCTCTCTCTCTCTCTCTCTCTCTCGCTCTATATATATATGTATGTATGTATAGGTGCAAACATATAGACCTTTGTGGACTTTCCCTCTCACTAAATTAATTAACCAAGTTTTTGAATGGCTAAGCTATTACTTCTTTCATTTATGGTGGTTGTACAGTCCCACATGTTAGGTAATATAAATCTACCTGCAATAAAAATAATAAAGATAGCTTTTTTTTTTTTTTGGCCGTGGTACTATACTAATATGTAGTAGTTAAAGTTTAGTTAAGGTGTTAAGGTTATCGTTACATAAAACACCACATCGAAACTTTGCTTTGGTTAGCTTCAATTTGAGTAAAAAGCTAAGAAGTTAAGCTCAAACCAATATGAAGATAAAACTTCAACTAAAAATTAAGAGAGAAAAAAAAAACTAGCAAGCTAATTAAACTTCCCTCTTTTCAACGTAAATTAGACGCATGTTTCTTTATCATCGAGATTAATAAATTTGAACAAGAAACAATTAAACAATCATAATCAACCGTCACATGATCTCATTTAAATTACCGTCACTATGATCCATATACTAAATTTGAGTTAAGAGGGATTAATTAAAATCCACATTATTAAACTGAAATCTTAATTGTGTTTGTGTTCACAAATGGAACTGAATTAGTATGACTTTTTTTTTTGGGGGGGGGGGGGGGGGGGGGTTGATTTTGTAAAGGAAATATAAAATCAAAGTTCAAGAGCATGACCCTTTATTGCTTTGGAGTACTAAGCCATTTAAAGTTTGATGTGAAAGTCCCCCCAACTACAATGCAAACCGAAGACCACAAAATTTCTCAACCCATGTTAATTGCCCATGGGAAGAAAGATAATCAAAAAAGTCCTCCCCACATAACAACAAGATAAAAAGCAACAAAGGCAACTAACTTGAGATGAAAACAGCCATTTTTGTCTTGTTTTTGGTAGCTCATGGGTTGTTTGTCATAGTAGACGCCAAATTCTGGAAATCAGATACACTTTCTCTATGCTTCTAGTAGTGGTCTTTCTTTCTTTCTTTCTTTCTTTCTTTTTTTTTTTTAATGTATTTTTCTTTTCTTTTCTTTTCTTTTTTTTTTTTTTTTTTTAAATTATGTTTCAAGTAGGATTCGGTATCAGTGGCGGAGTTATTTATGGTGAAGTGGAGATTCTGTACCTAGTGAATTTATCCTTCTTTTAAATTTACTTTTAAAACTTTACATTTCTTTTATCTCATTTAAAATTGATTATTCTTGTATAAATTTTCTTAAAAGTTTTTATCTTGTAATGTAATGTTTTTATTAGAATAGATATGGATGCTATGAATACCTCCCAACATTTGAAGTCAATAGTAGAGGAAGTGATGAGGAGGGAGTGCTTTTTTCTCAACGATGATAATGATGATGTAGGATTGGTTAGAAAACTTTGAAAGAGAAAAGAAATTGAAAAGGATCCAATTGTTGACCAGTTCTTTTTGGGACCTTTTGAAAGTCATAAGACGGCCAATTAGGGCTGGTTTTGTTTGTCTGTTTTTCCTTCTTCTTTTTTTTTTTTTTTTTTTTTTATTTTTTCTTTCCTCCTCATTCAAACTTTGCACAATATTATCTCCCACCACTTGGAGCATTTTGTGTGGTGTGTGAATATGTAGTGGCACTCACTCTCACATAACAACAACAACAAATTTAAAAAAAAAATGAAGGAAAAAAAAAATACCCTTTTAACCATTACCAGTCATTTGCCTTTTTTTTTTGCTCACTTTTTTTAATCCTTTGGATGGAACAAGAACCGACCCACCGACTGATATGGCCCTCTCAAATATCTCGACTATAAAAAGGCCAGCTAGCTATAGCCAACCCAACGCTGTCCTGCCAACGCCATGTATATTTACATATATATTTATATATATATATAGTCACAACACATTTAGTTTAATTTTTCTGTTTATGTACATTCCACTGATTGGCTCACCATTAAAGATAAGCTTTGCAATAATAAATAGTGGATAATATGGAGCTACATGATGATTAGGACTTTGTTCTTTTTCCCTTTTTTTTTTTTTTTTTTTTTTTTTTTTTTTTTTTTTTTGGTTTTTCCAAAGATGATTTGAAACTCTTTAGCCAGCTAGATAGCTCGGTTAAAAATAGCTACTACCCTTTTGAATAGGACACCTCATCATCTACCGCTTTGTTGGCAACGAAGAACTAGTGGCACTTAAATGAAAGGAAAATATAATTATAAATATAATTTTAACGATAATTTTTTTTACCTGATTTCATTTTAAAATAAATACTCTAAATTAAAATAAAAAAAAAATGGCAATGGTATGTTAAAAATTATTATAAACTGGACACTAATTTTGACATGTAGAATATGGTTATAACTCTTTTTAGATAAATGGAAGTTCTCTGTCTAAAACCTCATATGCTTTAGACAAAAGAAAAAGAAAATTGATCAATACCCATTATCGTCCACTCAATCACATAATGGGAAAAGGAAACAAAGGATAACGAGAGGGAAAAGTTAGAAGTAGTATATTCTTCTAATTGTAGTTCAACTTGTTAGTATTACATATGAAACTTTTTTTTTTTTTTTAACTTTATTCTTTGTATTTTATTTGCGTAGAGTCTTGGGTGGCAAAAGAGGATTGATAAGGTCGGTCTAGGAATATATTTTTGGCATTATACAGAGAATATAATAACTGTGCGAATTTACGGCTCAAATTGGTCAAATAAAAAAGGTAGATCGACCATTTTTCTTACCATTCTCCTTCGTATATATTCCTTTTTTTTCCTTTAGGTGTATTTTCCTTTATAGTATATAACACAATTATAATCTCGTAGAAACAAACTCAACAACACATAAAAAGCTTGAATATAAATTCTTAAGTTTGAAATCTGCAAGAAATAAAAATTCTAAACTCTATAATGAAATATATATATATATATATATATTGTTGGTTGCACATTACTATAGGAGGAATATATTTCATGTTCGGCGCTTTAGTCAACACGTAAAGTTATAATTTTTAGTAGCTTGTCAGAGCAAAAGTACCGGTTATTGCTCAGAAAAGCAACAAAAACCACTTTGTTTGGTACTAAGCTGATGGTTTTGTTTAAAAAAAAAAAAGAAGCTCAGATCAACAAGATTAACGTCTTTTGCGGTCAAATTAATGGAAAGATTATACACGGTTGAAACATGTATTTGGTATTAAGTTTAGATTATAGAATTTAGATTTGAATTAAATTATGTATTTGATAAGGTTTTGAATTTGGAGTTAAAAAGTATAAAAATTTAAAATGTATACAGAAAAAACATCAATATGAAACTTGTTTCGTTCGTCTCGAAATTTTATGTAATTTGAAAAAAAAATATATCATTTTAACTTGTATATGCAAAGTCCGTTTAGAGCGTCATCTGGAGATGCAAAACACTATCTGAATTTTAAAATTCCAACTTTATATCAAACATTCTTTATCTTTATTTTAAAAAAAACTCAAATTTAAAAATTCATAACTTTTTCATTTAAAATCGAATTGCGATGATTTTTATATCAAAATACTAGAAACGATGAGAAAAACAAGATAAAATCCATTTTGCATATTTTTTGCTAAACACATTTTAAATTTTTATATTATTTTCTATATTACATAACTTTTTTAAAAGTTTTCCTCCCAAACAAGTATTTCCAATCTAATTTTCAAAATACCATCTTCAGATGTTCTCTCAAACGGACTCTTAAAGTTTGAGCTACAAAATTATAATAGTAACTATAAATAGTAAAATTGAGATTGGTTTAAAAAAAAAAAAAAGATAAAAATTGAATTATAAATTATAATTCAAATATTGGTGGCAAACGTGTGCTAAGTTCCCAGTTATCCTAATTAGACTTTTATCATCCTGTTAAATGATAAACCTTTCTGACTAAAATATAAAATGGTGAAACATATTCTTGGGAATAATTAGTTATTAAGAATTTTCCACTTGAAATATATATATTCATAATGAAAGGCAAGTTGAGTTATGCCTAACCTAGAAAGGAGCAGAAAATAGGACGACCACAGACAGTTGATGACAGGATCAGAAAACTTCATACAAGTCTTTGTGTGGACAGCCCATTAATTTTTCTACTTTTTTAATAAAAGTCTCACGAAAATAATTAATATAAAACTTTCTTCTAGACATAAGAAAAAGCCCTTCAAACAAGACTTTTGAATAAGCCTCATTATTTTTCTGTTTGACATGATTTAAATTGTCAATCTTCTCTTGATTTCTACCATACGTTATACAACAATTTTCGTTTCAAAAAATAAATAAATAAATAAAGCAAACCAAACTATATAGAAATCTATTGCTAGACATACCAATGGCCAAAAAGGATGATAAACAAATAAATAAATTGACCAATTTGTCCTTTCATTTGCTCATTTTCCTATTTGTTCCCTCTGGTCGGAAGTTCTTATGCTTTTAGTTGCTATCAATTGGTAACTTTATTATTATTATTTCCGTATAGAAATCCAGTGGTAATGTACTCAGAAAAATGTTTGTGTAAAGAGGTTAAACCCATCAAATCATAAACTAACTAATAAAAATATTATGAAAATCTGAAGTTAATACTTACGCTTAACAGTAAAATAAATTTTAAATCCTATCATAGAATTCTCTTAAAACGAAAGTTGAAACGTTTTCATGTTTTCGGAGTAAGTGATGAGCGATGAAAATCTAAAGATGACAAGTAGTTAACACTATCCTAGTAAAGGAAAAAACTCCAAATGACATTGAGGCAAAGGCAAAAATTAATTTCATTCTTCTTTGATTTGAACAAGTGATCGGACCTAAACATATGCTAATCAAAATCAGTGATGAACCTCATTTGGCTATCATGTACGTCTGAGTGACAAACCAAACAACCGCCAGTTTTATGGTAGCCTTTTACCTGACTGACAGCCCATTGACATGTTAGTTCTGTACTTTATTGTTTAGCCAATTATTAGTTTTTCATTTCAAAAATATACAATATATATATATATATATATGTATGTATACAGACACACACACATATATGTAGCCATTTAGATGAAAATTAATTTTTATTATAATTTATTTTGCTTATAAGGTTATCCTATAATGAAAACGACATTTGGTCCCTACTAGATATGTGTTCCTCTAATAATGTGCCCTGTATAACAAATAGAAATTTCAACCTTTTCTTTTTTGGTAGGTGAAATTGTGAGCTTTATAGGTGCTACTTAAAAGATTAAAGACCCTTTGCTTAAGAGTGAAAAGCTTCAACTAAATGACTGAGAATACTCTAACTAATTTGAATAATTTACTTTATGGAAAAAAAAAAAGAAAGAAAGAAAACTAAAATTATGTTATTAAATACATATTAAATGAATGTGACTAAAGGGTTTGCATTAATTTTCCCTTGTGACTGCCTGATAAGCAGATACTTTGGTTCAAACCAAACCTAGCAATAATATTCTCTGAGTGAAACAAGGGATTTGCGTTTACTCAAAATATCAACTTTCCAGATTTCCCACGTATGGAAAATAAAAATTTTTATGAGCTGTCAAAATTTATTTAAAAGAAAAAAAAAAATCAGATGCACCCTTCAATGCTATTGTAGTCATCCTCCCTCATAAAAAAAAAAAAATTTTTTTTTTTTGAAAGTTTTCTCTCTCTAATCCCAACTGCTAGTCGTGCAGATCTATTGTAAGTAAAGGTGAAACACTCACAGACAAAGACAGAGTGGTACAGTAGTAGATAAGAGGAGAATTAGCTTCCTCTTCAAGAACTGTACAATGTCAGTACTAAGGAGGTGGTGGGGAGTCATTTTTTCCTACTAATAAAAAAAACATGCGTTGCGGGTTGATCAACTTCCTTGAGAAAGACTTTTTCAAATATGCAATTTTTAAAAACAACAAACTAAAAAATTAAAAATAAAAAATTATTTGATAAATAAATCAAAGAATGGTGGAACAGAACAGAACAGAACAGAACAGTCAGCTAGAAGCGCTGGGAAGCTAAAAACAGAACACCCCATTAACCAGAAAATGCTTACTTTTCCTATTTGGTACTTCTCAACTTCCAAAAAAAAAAAAATAATAATAATAATAAAAAGAAAAATTGTAGTTCCTCCATTGTTGGATGTTGGAATCAGTAGTTACA
Organism: Ficus hispida; assembly: GCA_025413025.1. NCBI lineage: Eukaryota > Viridiplantae > Streptophyta > Magnoliopsida > Rosales > Moraceae > Ficus > Ficus hispida. The sequence goes on along the minus strand of CM046369.1, from coordinate 2,076,584 downwards.
GAAGCAAAAAACAGACTTGAGAGAAATGAATTACAGTTAGATAGAATATGAAGAAAGAAGAAGAAGAAGAAGAAGAGAAGAAGAGGAAGTCTATAATAAATATGGTAAATTAAACTAAAAAAAGTAACTTAAATAACAATATTTTTTCCTCATAATAGCAGATCCATCCAAGCATAACCGAAAATTGCTCCCAAAAAAAAAAAAAAGGATGATCTGTTTTTTTTACCTAATGGGGTTGACGAATTCTGCATCGGAAACTGCCGAGAGCTCCACTTGGCTAACAATCTCACCGTCATCATCTTCCTCGTCATCGTCATCAGGAGCCGGGAGATTAAGATCGATAAAGCTGATTTCTCCGAACTTGTTCGAACTTTTCTTAGTACTAGAAACCAAAACACTCGGATTCTTAACATGACAGCTTGTTGTTGGTGTTTGTGTTTGTGTTTGTGTTTGTGTTCGCTGCGGTGCGGAACTAGTATTCATAGCTGTGGTATTAGCACTAACAATAACATGCGATCTCTTGTGGCCGCCAAGAGCTTGTCCGGAGGCGAAAACTCGTAAACAGACGGGACACTCGTGGATTTTCCTCTGTGATGAAATAAGAGTAGTACCTGCATTTTCCCGAACTTCGGCGGCGGCTTCGTCCGCCGCCGCCGCAGCGACCGGAGAAGAGTAGAGCTTGATCTTCTTGTGGCCGGCTCTGTGGCCTCCGAGAGCTTGGTAAGAGCGGAACACTTTGTTGCACGTCTCGCATTTGTACTTGCCTCTTGTTCGAGTATTCCTCGAAGACTTGATCAGGTCCTCGTATTCGTTCTCGCTGTCGTCTTGTTCATCGACTTCAGCGTCTTCTTCGTCTTGAATATCGTCTTCTTCGTCGTCTTCAACTTCGTTGTCACGTCTCCAGTTGTCTCTGGACAGCATCATCAGGCAGTAAGCGATGTCCTCGTCCGTCGCGGCGGTGTCGGAGACCGAGCTTACCGGCTCGGATTCTGATGATTTGATCATTTTCTTGTTGTTTGGGGAGGAATCTTGGACTAATTGGGCCTTGTGGTATTGCCAGTACCGGTGGTGATCGGGAGATATGGAGGAGGATTTTCTAGTCCTTTTGGATCGCCGACGAGTCGGGTTTTTTGACGACTCGGTCTCGCTCTCTCGGTCCTGGAGGATCACCGACGACGCGGCGTCGACGGCGGTTGCGAAGGAGAATTCGGGATCTACCAAGCGAATGCTTCTCTTCGGATTCTCTCTTAGACCGTAATACAGCTCTTTCTCTTCATCCTCTTCCTCTTCTTGCTCTTCTCTCTCCTCTCCTTCTTCTTCCGATGATGATGATGAAGATGAAGCTGAATCGGCTTCTTCCGCCGCCGCCGGAGGCGGTGGCGGAGGCGGTTGTGGTAGTGGTGGTGGCTGTTCTTCTTGCTCTAGCTTCGGTGGGATTGGGAGGCTCATCATGTGGGACCTCATGTGGCCTCCTAATGCTCTGCCATTAGAGAAGCTTCGGAAGCAGAGTTTACACTTGTGCTTCTCCATTTTACCAAAACAGGGCAAAAAAACGGAGGAGGAGGAGAACAATTTGTTTGTATGGTGTTTCTCTCTCTAATTTTCTCTCTTTCTCTCTCGAGACCTTGAGAATTCTCTTCAGCTTTTCTTTTGCCTCCTCCTTTTCTTTGCTATTTTGTGTTTATGAGAGAGAGTGGAAAACTAAAATAGAAGTAGGTGACAAGCATTCCTCCACCAAGAGAGTTATATACAAAAGGGCAAAAAAAAAAAGAAGAAAAAAAAAACTTTTATGTTGTGTTTTTTCCTTTTTTTTTTTTTTTTGTTGATTTGGTTGTAAAAATTTTAATTTGTTTTTTTTTTCACATGAAAAACGGAAAAAAATAATTAAGATCTTAATTAATTAAAGCGTATGCATGAAGGGAGAAAAGAGCGACATGTAACATGCGAACCTTGCCCGTTTCTGTATTTATTCCCACCATCTTTCTCCTTTAAATTCACCACTTTTCTAAATTCCCAAAAATACCCTTTGCCCATATCAACATCTCGGTAAATAAATTAAAAAAAAAAAAAAAAAAAACCCCACTTCCAATGATACTTTTCCCATTTTTCTTGAAAGAAAATAAATATACAATTTTTTATAGTATTGGGAATATTTATTCAAAGAAGGGCATTTTGGTAAATGAGTAGGGTTACCAGAATAAACCGGTGGCCTGCTTGTCCAAGTCAAGGGAAACTGCTGGGTTTGTTGTAACGACGAAGCAGAAAAATAAAAACACAAACCCCAAAAGAAAACGGACCCCACCTCTATTTAAACATCACCCAGCTGTGACCTATACTCGATAACAAACACACACCATTCCTTTTGAAAGCCACCACGCATAACAACCGAATCGACGTGTCACCGCCAAACTAAATCATCAATGAGCCCCACTTCATCAAAATTACAAAAATAGTCACTTTCCTTTGATGATACAATTACTATATAAATAAAAAAAAACATTAACCCCAAAAATATATAAATATTATAACCGAATCTCATTGATTTTATTTTTCCGATTCTATAAACCTTTTTGTGCCCGGTGATTTAAGGCCATTTGTCCTCCTTTTTCTTTGTCCCACCAAGTAACAACATACTCATTTTGTTACAATTTGTTTTAAAAAACTGAAATTTATTATTATTATTATTTTGTTTTTTTTTTTTTTTTTGGTTTGGGATAGTAGAATTAGTTTTCCATTAATTTTGGATCTTTAGTTGGAAGTTGTGAGGTGGTATATCATAATCTTATCGAAAGGATAGCTAATGAGACAGAAAATTTAGAATAACAGATCTCGACTGTAAAAATGAAAGGTAGAAAATGAGTGGGAAACTAACCTCCTCTCCTGTCTCTTTGGGGTGAGGAAGGAGAGGAGTATTCTAAGGGGGCTGGAGAGTAGATGCCGTTTTGTTAGGGGTTGGTAGACCAAGTCCTATTCTTTATGTGCTCCCCACAATTTTGATTCTAACAAGCCCCGTCCATGTGGGTTATTAATTAAATTACACATTGTTGAGTAAGCAATCCTCCTTAGAAATAACAATAATAATGCAAATAATGCAAATAATAATAATAATAATAATAATAATAATAATAATAAGAGAGAGAGAGAGAGAGAGATATGAGCTTGGTACTTGGACTTTGTTATGAAAGTGCCATGTCAAAGTACTAACACCGAATTTGTTGGTCTTTCTTCATTTCTTTTCTCTTCATTTTTCTCAATTTTATTTAATTCCAGCCAGTAAATGTCATTGTCAACTATGTTGCAATAGAGCATTAGCATCTTATTGGGCTTAAGTAGCTATAGGTAAGGCTAAGTATGTAGAGAGAAATATTCTTCCCTTTTCTGGTATTTTTTGGTTTTTTTTTTTTCACTCAATATTGTATTGAGAAAATTGTAGTAGAGGTAAGTTGATAAGTTAGCATAAAAATGGGCTTTTTAAAATATTTGTTGTCATCCATGTGTCATGAATGGATATATAAGACTTTTGAAAGAACCCAAATGTTGTTTCTTTAACGAAAAAATTCCCTTCATCATGCATGTAAGATCCACTCCCACTAGAAACGTGATTAGTATAATGTTCATGTAACAGTATATATATATATATATGTATGTATATATATATTTCCCTTCTTAATTTCCTTGTGACTGACTTTGGATATGAATAATTAATCTTATGAATTTAGTGTTTCATGTGATACCATAACCATCTAAATGCAATTCTTTTTCCACAATGTCTCTTTCAAACTTGTATTATAACACCTACTTTGTTTCGCTTTATAAAAATTAAAAAAAATGGAGGAAACCTATTTTTTATACTAAATTTTGCAGTTTAAATAAATGAATCCTATCTTTTTATTTTTTCAAGATTATTTATACAAATGACTTCTAAGGAAAAATTGGGCCAATCTTAACGTACACAATTTGGTCAATCGTTTCTGGACGGACCATTTTTGTCAACTTTCAAAACATCATAATAGTCTAACGTATGCCGGAGTGCCAAATTGAAATAAGGTGTATTCTTCTGAGCAAATTGTGTAAATATCTTTCTATTTATTATTTTTATTTTTATTTTTATTTTTTTTAATGACAATACAAGAAGTGTCCATCACAAATAAAAAGTCGGAACATTTGTTTGTCATCACTTTGTTAACACTTTAACTTTAGGCCAAAATGTTAGAAGTATGAACTTCTTTTCCGCAATACAAGCATGAGTTGGCAAAAATGTTCAACCACTAAATTCAACAAAAAAAACAAATAACAATTTGGTAGTCGAATTTTCGCATATACTGTTGGTAATAACTTTTCTTCATATTCTGATTCTTTTCAAAGGGTCGTATTCACAAACGGCTTTCATCCTTTGGGGCTGATTTTTAAGATCCATTAGTTGATTTTGTGAAAAATAAATAAAAATAAATAAATAAAATAAACATTCTGTTCTTTTGCTTTTTTTTTTTTTTTTTCTTCAATGGTTTTATAACCTACTCTGTTTGTTTGATCCTGGAATTTGATATTAGAATTTTGGAACCAAGATTGGAACTTTTTCACTTTGCAGACTCGACGGCTTTTTTTTTTTTTTTTTAATGGGATATTTAATATTGTTGTCTCCTAAATTTATTATCCTTTGATAAGTTATTGCCTTTTTTTTTTTTTTTAACACAATTAACTTACTATACATTCTAAATTAATGTAATATACCTCATTTTACTTTCTATTAGAGTTTATATTAGATTTAAAAAATTTTCATAGAAAATGGGGCTCAACATCTTCACATAGGTGCTTGTGAGTAACCCACTGAATATTTTGTAAAAATACATTTTTTTTAAATTTACTATTTGCTCTGTTTTTCTTTTTTCTTTTCTTTTCTTTTCTTTTCTTTTCTTTTCTTTTTTTTTCTTTTTAAGGTACACCGTACCCAATTTATGGGATTCTGAAATTTAATATCAGAATATTGGAATTCAGATTTGCTTTTCTTTCACTTTGAAACCTAACATTAATTAAATACCTTACGTGATGAAATTTAAATTTTAATTAGCAGATTATTATTATTTTTTTAATGTGCATGAATTGTTCCATTCAACATTACTACTCAGCAAGGTGCTCTGTTTTTCATTTATATGAAATGACTACTCTGTTTTTTTCCCCCAAATAACTATGGAATTTAATATTAATCAAGATAAGCACTTTATTTTACGTGGGTTTTCTTTCAGCTTTTTTTTTTTAATTATTATTTCTATTTATCTTCTCTAATGACGTGCCTTGAAGAGTCCTTCTTTAGTTAATAAATGCATTTAATGAGTTCTCAGAGACCATGAAGGAGGTCTTTAAAAAGGGCATTAAAAAAAAAAAAAAAAAAAAAAACTGATTTAGAGACATACCAAATCTGGATTTTGCTCTTTAATGGCAGTAAAATATGCAATTAATCTCGACAAACAGTTTAAAGATCTCACACATTAAGTTAAGTCATTTACACCATAATAATTTTGTTATAATTCCTTTTGAGTTATGTTATTTACTTGGCACGGTTTAAGTTTTGCTGCTTATAGCCTTATCAATAAATTTTTTGGCAAACATTTGCAAATAATAAATAATTAGTTAATTAAAAAAAAAACTAAGTTCCACGCCACGTTACGCATGCTGTCTGAGATTTTCAGATCTTTAATTATTGCTTTTATATATTATTATTTTTGTCTTCATAATATATAACTTTTGAGTATTTATAATTTGGAAATTCTAAGGCGGTGAGAGTAATTTTTTTTTTTTTTTACTACGGGTAGAAATTGTGTTTTAATTAAAAAGTAAAAATTTTTAAATATCTGATTTATAATTAAGAGTAATATGATATTTAGCGTTATAAATTATAATCATGAATATTTATAAACGAGACTGTTAAAAATTAGTCTTATTATTAAAACACATTATTTTTACCGGTAATTGAAAAGTACCTTCACCATCCTAACTTTTCCATATATATTTTTTGATAAATAAGTTTTCCATATATTTTCTTTGCTCATCAATGTTGGAATTATCGATATGAGCATGCTTTACAACCTTACCAACATAAAAGAGAGATATCGTCATTAGTTGGTTATGTCAAGCACGCTGTCTAGTATTTTTTTTATTCTTCTTCTTATTATTATTATTATTCTAAGATGATTTAGATTTTCTTTCACTCATTTGAAGGGCATATTTTAGAATTAAAAAAAAAAACAAAAAACAAAAAACAAAACAAAAAAGAGAAAGTAAATGCACCAAAGTCATCAAATTGAATACCTCCACGCGCGCGCGAGGATATGTCCAAATTAGGATTACTCGACAATAGTAAAAACAAATTTGATTATTGGTTTGTTAAGTTGAGAAAAGTTTACATATTAAAAAAAAAAAAAAAAAAAAGGAGAGTGATACATTTCTCATTGAGTAACTTATGAATAAAATAATGAAAAAGTAAGAAGAAGGTGAATGTGCAAGCATTGATATAAGGTGCTAGCTGCCATCATAAGGAAATATATATCTTAACTAAGAACAATAGAAACTTTATGCAATTTGCATATCATCTTTTTCTTTCTCCTTTTTTTTTTTTTTTGGTCCTTTAAAAATAAATCGAAGGGATAAAACAAAACCTCAAATACCAAAGGACTTTAGGTATGAAGAACTTGTCATTGATGTACTTTGTGTGTGTGTGTATATTGAAAATAAGTCTGTGTGTCTTCTGTTTTCTAAATTTTTTTTTTTTTTTTGTAATGTTTTAGTTTTGCAAGTACGTTTTTTTTTTCTTTTTCTTTTTAATATAATTTTCTACTATTAAAAAAAGTACTGTGTAATTTTTTTTTTAGGATAGAAATTATATTCCAAAGGATGAAAGATAATACATTCATCATCAATTCACATACAAAGTCTCCTATTACAGAAAATCTAACATAGAAGATAGATAATCAATTTCATTAATAAATTCAAACGATGTACAAAAAGAAATAATATATACCGAACTCTATAAATGGAAGACTGTATACAAAATAATGTACACAAATTATTAAGCATACAAATGATTCTTTAACAAATCTTCTATAGTTAATGAAAAATCTGACCAACTAATGACAAAAAAATCCGTAGCACAAAAATCACACAAATAACCATAAATAAAGAAATCTTGCGGACAATAGGAAGCTTTTTTTACCTGATTCATATGATGATGGTTATTTGCTTTAATCTAATTCCAATATGGAATCCTTTTAGATTGATGAATAAAGATAAAATAAGCAAATGAAGTTCTAACTTGTAAGCATCATAGTAAACTTGCCCTAATTAATAGTACTTTAAATTGTCACATATTAGGGGATTGGAAAGTTGAACATGATCAAGACAAAAGTTCACATGCAGCTGCATATATCCGTGTCCCCAAATTTTCGATATTTTGAATATTTGGATGCCTCTTTTCGTCATGATCGAAGATACATCGTTCCTAGACATACCCAAAAAAAAAAAAAAAAGGAGAGAGAGAGAGAGAAAGATTAAAAAAAAATATTAATGTTTATGATATGATCCTCTACCTTGTCATCTGCCGGATGTTGTCAAATTCGTTTTCATATAAGCTGAGATTTTGAGTTTACAAAATAGTAAACAGGTTAGATATTTTTCCAAAAAAAAAAAAAAAGTTTGAACCATATTTTAGCGTGATGCTAAACAGTTTAGATGAATGGTCGCATTGATTGAATTTTTTTTTTCAAAGATTAGGCATGCCTAACTGTGTCATACATAACTTTCGAAATCTAGACTATATAATAAAAAATCAAAGATCACATAAAAAAATCTTTTAACTTTTCTGTAATTAATTGGATTATATCTGTAATCACGATATATATCTTTAATTTTCTTATTATAGATGCTTGGATTTGGAAGGATGCTAATCTTGCATTAAAAAAAAATCCCTCTGGTTTCACATTGACATTGCATGAATTTCTTAGCTGAAATATTCTGAGATGAAGAGAAATCAAACCTAACCTTCACCTGATCATAAAGTGACAACATTGACAACAAAATATTTTTATGTTTCACGGGTAAACGGGTTGGGGCGGCTGGATTGTCCGGTCAAGAATTTCTACTCCTTTCTTTGTCTAAAAAAAATTATACATGCACACACACACACACGGTAAAGTTTATATTTGATAGCTATCTAAGAGTCAACTTTGATTTCTAACTTTCAAGAAATTAATAGCACTTAATTGTATTTGGTTTACCTATGATCTGCTCAATGGATTTGGGAAGAACTTTATTCCCAAAAATTAACTTAAAGCACGAGGATATTCAATCCACATATGAACAATATAAAGTCTAATAACTTAATCATGAGGGATAAAAACCTCTTTGCACCTAGCATGTCATGCAAATGGGTTAAGATACAAATCCAAACATCGCCCATAAAATCTTACTCTAATATCAAATAAATGAGCTTGGGTAAAACTTATCTCAAAATTTAGTTCAAGGTCAGAAGGTATCTACCTAATCAACATATGAACATCACAATAACCTAGTAATTTAGTATGTGAGATAAGTTCGAATCTAAACAATCCATAATCAATTCCTTCCTCAAGTTATTTGTTAACTTAAGTAGAGCTCATCCCCAAAAGCTGGTTCCAGGAGGTACCCAATTCACACGTAAATTTCATAATAATCGAGTAACTTAATAACGTGAGATAAATTCAATCTCTAATAACACCATTCATATGCTAATATATCATGCGTGTGAAATAGAGAACAAGATCTAAAACCATATCGTCTATGAAATTTGACTCTTATACTATATTTATAAATGAATTAAGTAGAATTCATATTTAAAAACTAACTCAAAGAAGATTGTATCTAATTTAATATAAATATCATATAATCCAATAATTTAGTTACATGTGAAAATTTTTACTTCTAACTGTTTTTTTGACTTTTGCCAGACAGAACTTATTATTAGCCAAAGACTAGAGAACAAGTTAGGTGCTTGGAGAATCAATAGAAAGCCGCCATAGAATTCTAATAATAATAATAATAATAATAATAATAATACTAATAACGAATAATGAATAATAAATAATAGAAGCCGCCATAGCCACTTCACTGTGGTCGGTATAAATTACCAGCAAAACTAAATGTTAGTGGAATCCTGAGTTCTCACTGTAAACAATGGCATGCTTCTCACTCCAACGTCACTAATGCTTGAGAGAGCAATTTTCTTGTTTTTATTAAAAAAAAAAAAAATGTAGTGTTGCACTACGAGGAATTGCAACTTTTTTAACGACGAAAGTTTCAGCTAACGACATTTTACAAATCACGTACGTGTTCATTTTACAGATGAGGTGAAAAAACGGGCCGTCCGGCCCGGACCATTGGAGATAAAGCGGGCCAGACCGGACCCATCTGGGTGCGACCTGTAGCATATATATAAAAACTTGAAAATCATTATAATAATTATTACGTGATTATGTTATTTGTAAGATGTTCTAAAAAATTTTCTATATTCCTATTTCACACATATAAACATGCCACTACCCATCCATAATAACGTGAACAGGTTAATTACTAATTATATATCTTTATTTAAAAAAAAATTGGGAAAACTGTATTAAATAGTATATTTTTATAAGTAATTTTGAAGTTTATAACAAATTTTTTCAAAGATAATAAATTATAGCATATATGTTCTTGTAAATTCTTGGATTTTCTTGGAATTTTTAGAAAATAATGAATTTATGATTAATTTTTAATAACAAATTTATGTGCATAATTTTCTGTTAGAGAAGAAAAAGAGGGGGAATGAGATGGAGGGGGGGAGGGGGGGGGAGTAGGGGATCTTTTTTGATATTATATAGTCATAAATTTGATTATACTACTTATTATTATCTTTAAAATTTATATAATTTACTATTAGTCTTTGTAAGAAAGTTATTTTGCTCTTTCTTCTAAAAATCTACATGTAATGGCATATGCAATTCCATAAGTAACTAAATATGAGAATTACGTGGTCATTTGAAGTTACAATTCCCACCCGCCCATAGCCCCGCTCTTTCTTGTTGTTCGCCGGCTTTGCCATTAGAGCAAAGGGTCTTAATTAGGCAGGTTAATTACTAATATTAATAAACCGCCATGAGTCTTATTAGTTCTAATTTTATCTTCCTTCTTAATTTCTTTTGGAAAAGTTTAATTAGGGAAAGGACAATTAGTTGATAACTCTCTTGAGACTTGTTTCACTGCGGAATGGGGCATGGTGTACTATTTCCAGTGCCCCACCCAAGTTCTCTCAACTAAATGACAACACATTTTTGCACGCCTTATTGTATAATGCCAAACAAAAGAAAGACGTAAAAAATATTAAATTAAAAGAAAGATTACGTAAAATGAATATTATGTAGCTCGTTAAGATCTAATAAGTCGCTAATCCCTTTTATAGACCACTCTAGTTATCAATTACAAAATGGATTTATGTTAATTTTCTCTACACAATTCTAATTTTATAGGATGTTTTCAAAGGTGAAAATTTAACTTTAAGTACTATGTAGTCGATCGATGGTTAATTTCATCCTAACTCTAGGAAGAAAATTTATGACTACTCGACTATCTGGTTACAAACTGCAAAATTATAATTGGAAGGAGATTATGAATAATGTTGAGTGACCACAATCTAGTGCCAGATGACATATATATTTGTGTGTGTATATATATTTATATATACAAAAGCTGTTTGACTAGTATATTAATGGACGGACAAACTGTGAAACTTGAGCCATGATTAATAGTGAAAGCAAAAACATAGAAACTTTTTTTTGAAAGTAATTTTTTTTAAGAGCTTGCCGGATTTTTAAAAAAGGAAGTGAATTATGGTGACTTGTCGAGTGGCTACAATCCCCATATCTATGATATCATATGTTATATATATGTTATGTATATATATATATATATATTATATAGTTGTTGGGGACAACAAAATTAATTTTGGAACTCTCAAGGCCAGCTTGATTAAGAGTCCCTGGCTAGCAAGCGATTTAGGCGCAATGAGATTATTGTTCTTAACAGTTATTATTGTTTTCCCTGATTATGAGATTAACTACCTTTGATTGAAACTCTACTTTTTTCCTTTCCCAAAAAAAAAAAAAAAAAAAAAAAGGAAGAAGAAGAAGAAAAAGAATGAAAGTACTTTTGCATAATATCAACTATAAAATATCTATGAAAAGCTGGACCCAAAGTGGACCTAGTAAGTGATCTAGATCTGTGATACATATTCACTTATTTTTTAAACTCGAATATGCTATGCTTGGTCATGCTGAAAAGTGGGAGGAAAGAATAGATGGAGGGATTTTTGAAGAGGAAAAAAAGTTGTAGATAGTTTGATTAAAAAAAATAATAAAAATAAGCAGAGGAAGTGTACAAATAAAGTGTGCCTGCGTTTGGATATAGATTATATTTAAATTAAATATTTACATTCAAATTTAGAATTTAAATTGCATATTCAAATTAAATGTGCATTTGGATAGTTTTTGTTAAAGGTAATATTTGAATACTGTTAAAAAAAAAAAGAAAAAAAAAGTGGAGGATAGATTTTTAAAATATGGAAATTTTTACTTGCATTTCAGTTGAATTGTTATGAATAGTGAAAATATTTAAATACACGTCAATTTCATTATCAACCAAACCCCATTTTATTAACGTTAAATAATAGTTTTTGGAGATTGGTAATCCAAACTAATAGAAAATAGCTTATGGATTCCACTTCTTTTTCCCCTCTTTAAGAAAGTTGAGAATTTTTAAAGAGAAAACTTGTTGTATACTTATATAAATAGTTAAATTATTTTCTTGTCCTTATTTTTAAATAAATAATATTAACGAAGTGATAAAATAATCATTTACTTGATCTTACTTTTTTTTTTTTTTTTTGCACCCCTTATTATCATTTCAAACCATATATATAGTGGAAAAATAACTTCTTATCTATATTATCTATCCCACTTTTTTTTTTTTTCCTTCCCATTTACCAAAAGGAGAGTAAATCCAAAAGAAATTTTCTTAGCCCACCGAATCCAATAGCAATGGGCAAGGTAGACTACTCCACATCAAAGTCATATCTATATACGTTTATCGATATATATTCTATGTACTTATTATTTAAAAACTGTCACTAATGGTTCTTGAGATAATATTTTTAAAAGAAATTATGGTTATAGCAGCTTACGTAATGTCCCGAAACTCATAATATGTTGTAGAGTGCCATGAAAAGTGCAAAGGTGGGTACCAATAGATTGGAGGCAAATATGCAATTTGCTTAATTAAATAGCGTTTACTTTACAAAGAGGAGTGAACAACTTCCAAAGTCATACTTTTAATGGCAGGCATTTTCTGGCTAGATTCTACTTAAAGATTGGGACCCTTCTTGGAGAATTTAGTTTTTCTTTTTCTTTTTTTTAAGGGGACAAAATAAGAAGATCTCTCAAGTTTCGATCACAAGACTTAAGATCTTGAATGTAATTTCCACCCGCGCAAGCTAGTTCCAACAACCACTTTTTCAAAGTTTTTCTTTAATGAATTTAAAGATATGAGATTCAAATTTTATATCTATTGTGATGAAATTAGATATAAAATTACTATGATAAAGTGCTTATTAATGAGATAAATTTTACCGTTAGATCTTCATCGGTATTTTTTTTTCAATATGATATATATATTCATCATGATTAAGCTGTAGAAATTAAATTAAAGTTAAAAGCGTAAATTTCTAGTGGCATGTACTGATCAATTTGAAGGTGAATTGAGTGGTTGGTTGGTATAGAATATGATTGGATTTGTTGCCAATAACTATAAGCATGTTTATAAGAGTAGTAGTACTGTTACTAATAGTACTCGTCGATGTGGTAGCTAGTAGTAAAGTGGTTGTTAGGCCTTTTGATTTGAACAATAAAATAAATAAATAAAATAAAATAAAAAGAACAAAGCACGCACTAGTGGAAATTGAGCTAAGACGAGTGTTAATGCATTTATTACTTTTTTCAGCATATTAAACTTACTTTCTATCTAAAGTCAAAGATGTCGTCTCTTTGGTGAAATCTAGTGATTTTATTGCTAAAACATGTATTATATAGTCATCGTGAATCGTGATTCATGCTCTCTCACACACATTTCGCAAGGTTTATTCAACAAAACTTTTTAAAAATTACTTTTCATTTTTTGATTCTGACAACTTATTCTTAAAATATTTAAATGATACGTCAAAAGTGTTTTTTATCTCTTAAGAATTTATTGTAAATTCTATAAAAATACTTAAAAGTATTGTATAAAAACTCTTTTAAAAACGTGATTCTAACCATTTATTGAAAAATAATAATTTTTACTTTTCTGTTTATATAAAGTAAAAATAAAAATAAAAATTCTATTAAACAAGATCATACACATATAGATAACATTAGTATTCTTTCTGAGATAAATATCACATTAATATTTATATAATAAAAAAAAGTTGCAGTCGTTCTATTATATATATACACACACACATTTTTTAAAGACGGCTGTATCAGGGTATGCCTATGTGATATGTCAAGATTCCTGGCCTTTCAAGTAACTCAACATGAAATAAGTTTTCCTTGGTAGTCTTAACTAATTTATAGATATTATATATATATATATATATATATATATGTTGCGCTTTATTATCAAGTAATGGATCATGACCTTTTCATTTTCTCTCAATCTTTATAATTTTAAAATTGTTTCCAGCTGGTTCAGTATTACTTGTTGATCATCCTGTGGACTAACTCCGCTTTATTACTTACTCCCAAATAATTCAAGAATGTGTTTACTAAGCAAAGCAATCTAATGAGAAGTTCCAACATGCATGTTTTCTTAAAGCACTTTGCATAATTGCACGTAATGTTGGGGAAAGTGCTTACAACATTTTGATATAATGAAACATGTATATATAATTTACATAGCTTATAAAAAAAACATATTACTTCTCTATAAGAAGAAAAGAAAAGAAAAAAAAAAAAAAAAAAAGAGAGAGTGAATTAGCTAGTCTTATATATCTTTTGACCATCTATAATACTCAAATAAGAAGCTTGTGTGTCAAAAGTACTACATGAGAATCTAAGCTCAAAAGAGCAAACAAATTTACAGTACTTTATAGTCTCTAGTCCAAGAAATATTTGAGTTATATATCAATGTTGCAACCTTTCGAAAGTAATATCATTCTCTTATATATAACAAACACACACACATAGTATATATATGTATATACAAAAATAAAAAAATAAAAATAAAAAGGAAGAAGAAGAAGGTATACATGAGCTAAAAGTTTATAGGAGGAAATTGGGAAGCCAATGAAAATGGCCAGGTACGTAGTTCACCGCACGTCCTCTCGATCGGTCCCTCCAATAGAAATGTATTCCCATGACAGACCAATGGATGACTGCTACGTGGCAGAATGGTAACCCACGATTGAGCAGACCACCACCACCACCACCACCACCACCACCGGCATCATCACCACCAGGACCACCACCAAGGCCAAATCAATATTTGAAAACAGACCCCACAATTGCCAATTAAACCGGTCTTTGTTGTCCTCCTAATTAAGTCAACGTTTAGCCAACTTTGAGTACTAATAATAAATCTTATGGTAGTGCGCGAAACATGCTACAACAAAGGCTCTCTTTTTCCCACTTGACATGTGTCTCTCTCTTCCTCTCTCTCTCTCTCTCTCTCTCTCTCTTTACACGTGCAGTGTGTTCGGTTCCGCACAAGCTCTTGTTATTTTCTTTTTTCGAGATTTTTATAAGAGTATCTGAAAAAATACATTATCTAAAATTCTATTTAACTTAGCCGTACAAAACTATAAGATAATACCTTCTTTTTTTTTTTTTTGGTCAAAAATGGATATCAGAAACCGATTATTATGCAAATATGTTTTATCTCTCGATATGATTTGCATCAGATACAATAATAAAAAGCATGTATTATTAATACGAAACGCTATGTTAAAGGGACCTTGTCTTTTTTCCCTTTGTTAATGCATAATGTCTCCTTTTTTCTCAATCTAATTGGGCACTAGGTTTGTGCTCATCTTGCTCAGACAGCACCATAGCTGAAGCAATGAACTTAGTTAAGTCAACAATTTTAGTAAAAGGGCAATTATTTATCAGTCACCTTAACACATGTACACCACCGTTTCCACTTTTTAAATAACTTTATTTAACTAGCTAGTTTCACTATATCTATTGCTAGACCACTGCAGTATAACGGTAATTTTATCTCTGACTCCATCATAAGATGCAGAGTTCATATCAAATATTTCACTTTTACTATAACCTTGCCAAAAATCTAATATATTTAGAAATAATTGCACAGTATAAGATAGAAGAATTTATTCATGTTATCCAAAACTAATAAAAAAAAATTCCTAAGTTCAAATTTTTTTATTTAGAAAGTATAAATGTCTGATATGAGTCCAGGGCTGCTTGACCCCCAAAAAAAATTACAATAATAAAATAAAATAGATTAACAACAAGAGTATTGAATTGTATCAGCATGTGGAGATCAGAGGGATTAATTACAGTTCTTATTACAAAAAATTATTATAACAAACAAAAAAAAAATTGAAGAGAGAGAGAGATAGTACGGGGAAAGTTTACTCGTACATTGTTTTTTTTTTTTTTTTTTTTTTTTTTTTTTATAGCTTTTGACAAAAGTTTGTTGTTGTTTTTTTTCTCCAAGGGCCAGCTCCAACGTCAGTTGTTGAACCAATCCCCACCTGCAACCACGGTGACGAGCCCTCACTCACGTTCATATCCTTAAGCTCACTTAGCTTTGCTAACTTCACCTTACTGTCAGCTTCATCCTCCACCACCATCGTCTGATTGTGATCATGTTGATGATGATGATGATTATTGTTCATGATCTGCACCGTCGATGCGATCTTCGCATTACTATTAATAGTGTTGTTGTTGTTGTTGTTGGTGTTGTTGCAGTCTTCGTTGTGATTCACGTTGTCAACGTCGACGTTTTGGTGGTGGGAGTGACGTCGTTGATTAAAATGATGATTACGATCTTGAATAATAATGTTGTTATCCTTTTGATGATTACGATCTTCTTTCGCCGATGACGATGCTCCTATCCACGGCTGTAAGTAGATCTCGGTCGACAACAATGCAGTCTTGACATCCATTACTGGAGCCGGCAGATTAAGGTCGAGCTTCAGATCAAGATCCTGATGATCGTGATCATGGTGGTTCTGATTATGATTATTATTATTGTTGTTAATGATCATCTGCTCGTTGATGCTTTCGTGGAACTGTTGGAATTTCGCCAATGCCGAGGTGTCCGGCGCGTTCGACGTGATCCAATGGCATCTCTTGTGTCCTCCCAACGCCTGTCCCGAGGAGAAAATCCGGTGACAGATCGAGCACTCGTGGACCTTCGATTTCCTCTTCGATGTCGAGGCTAATGTGTTTGCCCCGCCGCCATACTGATGATCCTGTGTCGCCGCCGCCGCCGCAGCCATTAGGGTTGAGCTCGATTTGGCCGGGAAAAACTCGTCATGAGTGATGACGTCGTCGTCGTCAGCGAGGCTTTCGTCGGGGGCGGGCCCGTGGTGGTCGAGCCGGGCGGCGAAGCAGCCTTTAACCTTCTTGTGGCTGGCTCTGTGTCCCCCCAAGGCTTGGTGGGAATTGAACACTTTCTTGCAAGCTTTGCATTCGAACAAACCCTTGTTGTTGCTGTTACTCGCAACTCCTTTAGCCTTGTTGTTCATATTCATAACGTTGTTCTTGTTGTTCTCCGGAACCCTAAAGGAAATCGGAGCGATGAAATTCATGATGTTCCTTCTCTGCTGCGCCTCTTCGTCTTTGCTTGCCGAGGCGCAGGACTCCTCGGGCTCCGCCGCCGCCACCGCTCTCTCTGTCGGATCAACCGCCGCATTCGAGAGCATCATCAAGCAATTGGCTAGGTCTTCTTCCTCGCTTGAAGGGCAATGAGAATTGTTAATAATGTTGTCACTGTTCATCATCAAATTACCCGCCTTCGCCCTAAATGATCTCTTTCGCTTGGACCAGTTACCGCAGCCTCTGCGGTCATCGCCGGAGTCAGCCGGAGAGGAGACGAGGGACTCGGCGTCCTCGGAGCTGCATTTTCCGTGTTCGAGGAAGGATTTCCAGGACAAGAACTCCTTGCCGCAGTTCTCGCAGGCCCGGCAGCTCCTCAGGCGGTTAGGATTTGTCCTCAAGGCGTACATGCGCTTGTTGGTCGGCGGAACGTTTCCCGCGCCGGCGGCGAGCTTTTCCTCCCAGTCGCTGGCTGCGTCGTCATCGTCGTCGTCGATGTGTCCGCCGCTGTCGTCGCCGATGCCGTGCGCCCTCATGTGCCCTCCCAACGCCCGACCGCACCCAAACCCTTTCTTGCAGATTCTACAAAAGTGCTTCAAGTTTGTTTGCTGCTGGTCCACAATCAGAGCCATACAACAATGTCCCAAAAGAAAAAGAGAGGGAAAAAAAAAAAAAGAAAAAAAGAAAAGAAAAGAAAAGAAAAGTAACAAAGAGAGAAAAGTGAATTGGGTTAAGATGAAATATATTTATAAACATATAAATCTACAAAGTATATAAATATATAAATAATGGAAGATGATGATTTATTGAGAGGAAGAGATAAAGTTTGTTTGTTGTAGTGAGAGATAAGAGGATATTGGTGAAAATTATAGTAGTCTCCTGGTTTATAGTTGAAGTATTGGTTAATTTGTGGTGAAATTGGTGGATGAGAGAGAGAGTAGAGAGAGGAAGTAGTGAGAGGAGTGCTAGTATGGTGACAAGTGGAAGGAGGGTCAGAGAGAAGGGTCAGAGACTTTTTCTACGGACCCCTCTCTCTCTGGTTTTTCTTGGGGCGGGACGCGGTGGCGCCGCCGGGTCAAACCCAAACCCAAAGGCCATGGTTGTCCGTACATTCTAGTGCATTTTGCTCTAATTTTATTTGTCATAATCTCCCATCATATATTTGTGTATATAATTAATGTGTATTGACATATGTGATAATGTTAGAGAGAGAGAGAGAGAGAGAGAGAGAGAGAGAAGAGAGTGAAAGAGAGGAAGAGAGTGAGTGGTTCTAACTGCCATACCTATTCATATCCCTTCAATTCCAAGCCAAGAAAACTAACCCAATGCTTCCCCTTGTCTGTCGGTTGGTTCAAGCTGCTTTTTCGCTCTATAAAAACTAAACTAAACTTTTCTTTTCTTTCTTTTTCTTTTTCTTTTTATTTTTTTAACAAAATACAAAAAAAAAAAAAAAAAAGTTTACAAAAAAAAAAAAAGTTCAATTTAGTTGCCATTGCCATGTATTAGGATTAATTAGCTAATCAATCATATTAATCCCCGAGTGATAAATTTTCTCTTTTGAGCTCAATTTTAACCGGTACTATATTGTGGACGTCTACATGATAAAGTTGCGGTAGTACTCTACAAGTTTGCCTTGTAAAGTAATTAATTTCGTTTTGTTTACCATTTTAATTTTAACTAAAATTTGGAACCTTAATGGCCGGTGAGTCAACCCTGAAAACTTTCTTAATTTACGTACGATAAATATGACCCGGCGGGGTGTTAGGATCTCCATCCTTTCATGCATGAACATACATTGAACTTATGCACCTTCGTTAAATTATTTCTTTTTTTTTTTTTTTTTTTTAATTTCCTTTTTATTTTTATTTTTTGTAACGATCGAGTTGATGAACTACCTGTATATAACCAACCTAAAAATATGTATCTTTCGACATTAATAAGTTAATATTTAGCTACCATAACTTGAGCGATAACTATAAGCACATGAGTATCTTTTTTTAATATCTATTTATTACTCTCATTTATTAAAAAAATAATTTAAAAAATTCACAAGTTTAAAAAAGAAAAAAAAAATCACACACACACACACACACATATATATATATATATATATATCATTTACAAGTATAACAGTGTATTTTTTTAAAACTAATTCAGTAAGGGGGGGGGGGGGGGGGGGGGGGGGGGGGGGCGGAGCCTAGGACAATGAATTACTGAAAGAGAGGCATATGGTTAAACTTTTCCATGAATTGCTGAGAAAGCAAAATATGATTTTCTTACCAATTAATATATCGCAATAGTTTTCCAATAGCGTGGATTTTGTTTATATTTTTTGAGTACTGCATAAATCTTGACTCTCACTTATATAAGTAAGTCTCATATATGATAATATCATTAAATTAATATTGGAGATCAGGATTTGGGACAGTTATATCCTTTGCACACCAACTTTTCCTTTTAGCTGGATCATTATGATTAGAAGGGAGTCCATATAGTAGTTTAATTTGAGTCCAAAAACAGAAAACAAGTTGTCTCATCTCGTGACAGTCCAGCTGGTGATATATGTAGATGTTGAAATATATCCAATTTTAAATATACATAAAGTAAACTAGTACTGGGATAAAAATAAATAATCTAGTCAAATGGCGAAATAATAAGTTGAGCAATTTTATTTATTTGACTAACTTAATTCCTACCTAATAAAATAACAACAATCTGATTAATCATAATTAACTCCCGGTTTCAGTCTTTGATCAGATTGGAATATCATCACCCCTTTTTTATTTTTTTAATTCATTCTGATCACATCAAATTTGCTAATAAAATTTCAAAGTAATGCTGATATATAAGAAAAATATTTTATTGTCAATATGAAGTTAAAAGTAAATAACACATTACACTTCTTATTTTAAATATGTTATAGGCGAAGGATGATGCTTTTGTGTTAATAATTCATAAAAGAAAAAGTATCGTTATATTTATTTTGGGACTAATCTCACCTGTACCCTTTATCCAAACTTAAGAAACGCCCACTTCATCTTTCAAATTCTGAATTAATCCCAATTAATATCCTATGTTATAATTATTTTTTAAAAAATGTATTGAAAAGAGATAGTATGGTCATGTGGTCTTTCTATAAGAATTTTTCTTACACATTAACGGAATATAATAAGGTAATCTCACTAAACTATCTCTTTTTTCCTTTTGTTTTTAACATATTAAAGCAAAAAGAGTTATTAATTTGTAAGATTAATTCAAAGTTAAATGAGAGTTTTAAAGTTTAAAAGATTAAAAAAATAAAATTGATCTTACTATTTGAGTGGTTTTGATTATATCAATTCATCGATCCTCATGTTTTTTTACAAATAGATAAATTGCTAATTCATATATATATATATACATAGCGTTTTTTTCAACTGAGGAGACTGGCTTTCCTTGGTTGTATCAGTCCCACCAATTGTTGCACGGTTCAAACTTAGATATCTCAGTACGATATACTTGTCGTGTATGGTCCCAGTACTGATCCGTAAAAGTTCAAATAAATGATTAGCTCTCCCAATTTGCTCTGCTTTTTTTGTACCACTACTACAAAATTGCGCTTCCACGACTTCCTTCAACGACCGTTTTTAAAAACGTCGTCGAAAAAAAAAAAACACGGCCGAAAACATTTCCGAAACCGTCGTGGGCAAGCTTGCACGGTTTTAAATAACCGTCGTGGAAGCGGCTTGCTTCCACGACGGTTAACAAAAACCGTCGTGTAATCTCGACCTTCCACGACGGTTCACAAAAACCGTCGTGGAAGCTCGAGCTTCCACGACGGTCTTTTGACCGTCGTGGTTGGTCCCCAAGCGCGCGGGCGCGCGCCTGGGCCGCGCGGGCGCGCGCTTGGCTCGGGCAGGAAGGAGGCAGGGCGTTCCACGACAGTCTTTTGACTGTCGTGGTTGGTCCCCAAGCGCGCGGGCGCGCGCCTGGGCCGCGCGGCCGAGCGCTTGGGCCCCGCGGGCGCGCGCCTATGCCGCGCGGGCGCGCGCCTATGCCGCGCGGGCGCGCGCCTATGCCGCGCGGGCGCGCGCCTTCGTGCCTCTTTGACATCCTTCCACGACGGTCAAAAGACCGTCGTGGTTGGTCCTTTCCGAGGACCTACCACGACGGTCTTTTTTGACCGTCGTGGTAACTTTTTAAACCACGACGGTTTTTAAAAAAACCGTCGTGGTATCCGTTCTGCGAAATTTCAAAAATGAAAGATCTTATTTCATACACTTTCTCTCTCTAATTTTCGGTACATCTCTCCCCTCTCTCCCTCTTTGCTTGCCTTGCATCCTTCATTTACAACAGAATTTTTGGCCTCGCATCCTCCATTCTCTCTCAAATTTTCGGTAATTTACTCAAATTTCTCTCTCAAATTTTCGGCAACTCCACTTTCTCCCTCTTTGTTTGCCTTACATCCTCCATTCTCTCTCAAATTTTCGGTAACTCCCTCAACTTTGTCTCTCAAATTTTCGGTAACTCCTTCGACTTTTTCTTTTAAATTTTCGGCAACTCCACTTTCTCCCTCTTTGTTTGCCTTGCCTCCCCCATTCTCTCTCAAATTTTCAACAACTCCATTTTCTCCCTCTTTGTTTAAGAACCGTCGTGGTAACACGGCTACCACGACGGTTGAAGTGACTTCTTCCTGAAAATTAAGATGCGTTTAAGACAAAGAAATTACTGGAGTACTATGGCTAAAATTGGAAAATCATCTCTATTTGGATCGTTTTTTTATTGTATCGACGCCATGACGGTTCTTAAACCGTCGTGGTATCACGAATACCACGACGGTCCTAAGACCGTTGTGTAATTTGAGATACCACGACGTCCTAAGACCGCCGTATAATCCGAGATACCACGACGTTCTAAAACCGTCGTGAATCCATATATTTACCACGACTGTGGATTCCACGACGTTTTTAAACCGTCGTTGAAGTATTACCACGACGTTTTTAACCGTCGTGGAATCTGATTTCTGTAGTAGTGTGTAGAAAAAAACAGCCGATGAATTACAACAATAATTACCACAATTATGTTCAATATGATCAAGAAGTACTCCACAGCCTTTTATAATATATTAATCATTGTTGATTTTATTTTTTTTATTTTTTTTATTTTTTTTATTTCTGCTAAAGAAAATGATTGTCGGTTCTTCTCTCTAGATATATATGTACTCTAGAATTTATACATACATATATATATATATATATATATATAGTATTAAAGCTTGCTAGCCATGAAACAGCCTAACAAGTATACGTGACATAAATGTTAGTTAGGCTTTTAATGAATACTATTCATCTTCAAATCTTTTTACGACAAGTGTACTTTAATCAAAATACACAAAATTGATGGAAACTGATATAGATCCAATAGTTGAAAATGAATCTTACTAGTAAAATATACGCTACTGTAGAATATTTCTCATAATTTGGACTGTCTATGACTGATCACAAATATATATATATATATATATATATATATTGGGACTGTGTCATTCCTGAATAGTTGAGCTTTCAGCAACAGTGTGGGTCATGAAGTTGCAATGGCACTTACTATTTCAATTAGTCAGTAAACTCTTGGTTAAGCAAAGACATTGCTTCCATCAGTGAAGTAAGATTAGTCTCTAAACAATCATTATTTCCCAACACAGTTCTATTTTGCTTTGATTCAAAGCATTCCCAAAAATAAACAAGTGGTACTGATGACTTGAGTACCAGTGAGAGTGAATTAGTAATAAGAAATTTATATATAAATATTAACTAGCTAGCTCACACACTGAGTTCAGCCTTTAAAAAAAAAAAAAAAAAAAAGGAAAAAAGAAATCCTACTTAACTGAATCATCTTTACCTGCAAAATGTACTATAAGAGTTGGATCGTCCATTAATCATAATTTGTAGGACAACAACCACCTAAATATTCCATTAGAAAGGTAAAATAAGCTAATCATTTCTATGATTAATTTAAGTAGAAGTCACTAGTAGATCTATAGTTTTGTTTCTATATATGTTGAAGTTGGTTCTTGGTGATGAACTAAATTGTTAATTTTCCTTATAAAAAGTAATTGACATTTAGGGTGTACATGTTTGGTAAGAAATGAGAGAAAACAGGAAGGAAAAAATGGTACATTATTACCTAAGTCAGGAAAATGGAGGAGAGGGAGGTCTTTTCTCTTCGTTTGGAGCAATAAATGAGAATGTCATATTTGACAAGCTGCTTTTAGTAGTTAAATTTCAATACATGCATATACATAAACAAACAAACATATATATATATATATATATATCTTTATTTCGTTTTTAACTTTTTATTTGTGGCTATAATCACTGCAAACTAGGTCACTGAATTAAGTATAAAAATATATTTATAAAGCACCGATATAATTTAAAGAAAACTTAGAATTCGGATTAGATTTTTCCAATTGTAAGTTCAACAGATGAGTCGTAAGCTTTTTTACTTTATCAAAAAACATGTGAGAAAGTCTTTTCTAAGCCTATTAGAAGTTGCAGTAGCTGGTCATCCTAAGCTTACTTATGGCTACCTTGTAAATTAAAGAACGTCACATTAACCAAATTAAAGAAAAAGAATTTTTAACCTCATAATGAAATGATTTCATATATATAATGTCAATATATTTATTTATATAGGTACGATCTCACCTTTTTGTTTCGATTATAAATTTTGGAATTTAAGATTTGTGGCATACAAATAGACTGGTAAAAAAAGAGAAAGCGAGGGGACAGAAAGAAAATAGAAAAGGATTAGGATTTATGTAATTTTATTATGGAATAAAAAGTAGCTAAAATAATTCATTTTACTGGAAAGTCCAAGTAGAAAAAAAAAAAGTTAATATACAATAAATTTTAACCACAAAAATTTGTGTTATAAATCTAAAGATGTAAAAAAAATATTATGTCTTACAACATTTCACCTAATTTTTTAAGGAGAAAGAGCTAAATAGAAAAAAAAAATATATTGAAACTTAAAGAAATAATAGCAAATTTTAAAATATTTTAGATAAATAATTTATTTATAAAGGAGTAAATGAATGACTTATCTGATAAATAAATATTATTTACTTCAAATATTTTTTGAATGACCTATATGCTATAATTTTTGTTTTCTCTAATAGAGAAAATCGTGAAAAAAAACCACCAACTAAATAGTCATATTTATTTTTTTTCCCTTCTTATTTGGATTTTGACTTTTTATATTTATCTAATTGTAGTAATGAAGCTGAAACTATTAGAGTTAGAACCATCTATATTTATTTTTAATTTTAAAATGAAAGAACTCAAATTTTATATATTATAATAATATATTATAATAATGAAATCGGATGTAAAATTATCATTATTACACCGTTATTACGTATGCAATCAAAAATCTCCCTTTCCGGTATCTATTGACAAAGCCCAAAAGCTAAGTCTAACAATGAGACCCAAGCCCAACCCAAGAGACTTATCCAGACAATTACCATGTCCAACACCCAATTATCCAAAGTCGTCATTTCCTCACTCATGTTTTTGCCTATTGATTATTTGAAATATATCATATAATTATGCATGTCATCGCTTCTTTAATAATTAAAGTCCTTTTTTTTTTTTTTGGTTAATTAAGAATTAATAATTAAAAGTCAACAAGATAGCAATAGCGGCTGCCCCACTAGACGGTTATGTCTGGTTACAGGGACCTAACAACATGCCTGGCCCACTCCAAGCCAGTTAGTTAACTTTGGGGCCCACCCACGACCACATGCATGCGTGGGTCGATTTTCTATCATATTTTCATTTTTTGGACTTTTTTATTCTTAAAAAAAAAAAAAACATGTGCATATATTTACAGACAAGCCTATTTTATATACCATATCGATAGAGCTCATTTTTAAACCATTACGATATAATCAAATGGTTAAAATATTATTTATGTATAATAATTATAATACATTTTATCTCATATTAATATACATTAATAAATAAAAAATTAAAAAAAGACCACCTATTTCGCGATGTCGGCAACTTCCCAGCCAACATTAGCAACTGACCTCCCTCTCCCTAAGCCAAATTTGCCCTGCCTCCCCCTGACATCGGCGTCAACCCAATCCCCCCACCCCCCCTCCACCCCCACGTCCATCGATGGCGAACCAACCCATACCCCCAACAGAACCTACAAACCTAGCAACGGCCCCCCCGTCACGACCCAGGCCCCCTCTCTTATTGGTCGACGAGCTCCCACGCAATCCAGGTGCCCCTCCTCACAGGCGACAAGCCCTCGCTACGACCCATGAGAACCCTGCCCCCTATAACACCCAATCATTCCCCCTACAACCCCCCAAATCTGGGCCCCTTACCCCCTGAAACCCCCACAATGGGCCCCCCTCCGATGAGCTTCCACTGTTCAGGGACGGTGTATTCGCCTCCCTTCAGTGACCTTCCACCCACCAGCGATGGTGACCTTCATGAGGATGGGGAGCAACAGGAGAAGCAAGGAAGAGAAAGATTTTTTCTAAAGGAAAAAAAAAAAAAAAAGAGGAAATCTAGTGTATTCAATCTCAAATTTGCACAAAACTACAGCTGTAGAATTTAAAAGCAATTCAATGATAGCCTTCGGATGAGAAACTACTATCGGTGCTCCTTAAATAAGCTGTACCACATATTTTCTCAATATATACAGGAAAAAAAAAACAGAGCATTATTATTATTATGAATTTAACTCTTCGTGAGTGTATAATTATTGTTAGACCAAACTTACAAACGAGTACAAATTTAATTAGAAACGAAGCAGGATACATGTCCACGCTCTAATTTTTTAATTTCTAATTTAACCTATAAGTTTGTTTATTGCGTATTATTAGAGAGAAAGAAGTAAATAGTATTTTTAAAGTAAACAATTTGATTAAAAAATATTTTTAAAAAACATTTAAAGTAATTAACAGTAAATAACAAACTTACTAGGTAAAAGATTATTTACTTTTAGTAAATAAATTATTTATCTTAGTAAATTTTCTAATTACAGATATTTATTTTAGTAATTTTAAAATCTTATTATTTGCTTCATTTAATTTCATAAATTTGTAATTTAACATAATTTCCGGCATTAGAATAATTTTTTATTGGTGTATAAATAGTCAGTACACACCCTATTAATTATACACTATGTCAAATTTCAATTTGAAGTAAAAAAAATTCTAAACTTTATCGACAATCCACCAAATGACGTATTATAGAATAATCATGTAATTTTTTGAATACATTATGGTTTTACTTTCTTTTAGCTTAAGTATTATAGAATAATCATGTAATTTTTTGAATACATTATGGTTTTACTTTCTTTTAGCTTACTTACATTTTTTCTTGTTGATTTAAATAAAATGACTTCTGTAGAATTGTATTATTTAAATTCTAAATTAACATAGAAAAAAAAAAAAAAGCCGACATCCAATCCAATTGGATAATAGGATTGGATTTTGTAGATATGTTTGATTGAATTGGATATAATACTGAGAAATTCAATAAATAGGATTGGTTGTGGTTAAAAAATATTGGATAAGATTAGATTGACTGTTGACCCCTCAAAATCTTACATATTTCGTGTGTGCCACTAATTTGCAAACATTATCACTGACCGTGAGTACACTTTTCGAACTTTGCCAAGTTACTGCACATGAGTAAAATCATACACGCACACGGCACATGCATACATATATATATATATATATATATATATATATGAAGTGAAAACAAAAATAAGGACAAAATGAAAAAATGTATATGCTCGCACCAACCAATAAGGCTAAGTTGGAGCAATTCGACGCCTAGTACTATCAATAATAAGCTGTCACTATTTATTAGGTATTAACTTAGCTAATTAATTAGGGCAATTTAATTAGGCTACATATATAACAATTATATATTAGCATGTTAATTACTTTTGTTTAGAGAAAGTCGATCAGCCGAGAAAATTAAGGCGCGAGTAGGAAACAAACAAAAATTCTAAAATATTTAACAAAAGTTCATAATATATTATGAAGACAAACCTCCAAGTCTCGTCATAAGTTGACTTAGGGTTATACAAGCTTCTTTTAGTCATACATTGGTAGTTATACGTAGCTATATCTAGCTAGCTTGAGGATCAAATTGTTAATTTTTGATAAATCAAAAATTAACAACTGATCTATAAGTCTGGCCAGGGGTCCAACCAGCCGGAATCACGCTGTTCGCCACAATGGTCTCGCCGGATTCCCCCGAAGTGAGGCGGATAGAGAACGGAGCGGTCAATGCAGTGCCAGCGTCTAGTTTCCAAACGGCGCCCCAAGATTGTTGCATGGGACGCCACGAGTCCCCGTCAAGTGCCTGCTTGAGCTCAACCGTGCCAAGGTCGCCGTCGCCGTCGCCATATTCGATAAGAGATGCGAAATAGTTAGAGTTGGAGCCTGAATCCACGTGGAAGGTTATGGTCTTGCCGGGATAGTTGCATTGAACCCTGCAAGCAGTGCCAAAGAATAATAACATAAAAGACAAGTTGATGGAAATAAAATGTTGAAAATGGGATAGTGACGGGATAAAAAGGAAAATTCTAGCGTTAATTCAAGGAAAACAGACAAAGGTAACCAAAATAGGTCAACATGTTTGAAATAAAACACTTAGCTTAGCTAATCGGGCACGGGTGAGAGAAGGAATTTGTATATGAGTTTTCATATTCGAAATTTAAAAGTATATTTTTTTTTAAATAAGTGAAAATCATAAACTCAATACTCCGTAGTGAAGGGGAAAAAAAACATAGTCATGTGAACGCGTATAGAAGTTCATAGAAATTGAGAGATTTTTTACTTAAACTGTCTTTTTTTTTTTTGGTTCTTTCTCTATCTCTTTGAGTCTACCTTTGGTATTGAATTTGCAAGATTCCAGCGTTGCGTAGCTGATCAGCTTGACCAGAAGTGGCCATGGCTCCAAAAGCCGTACCACTCAAGTCAAAGTGAACAGACTCGGAAGTGCAACCAGGGCACTCATCGGTTATGACCACAGTCACAGGGCTTCCCGAGCAGGCCTTGTTTGTTGTGCATTTCACCTGGTAGCACGCACCGCATCCTTTCCCCGATTTGTACAACGACGGACCTCCCGCCGACACCATTGAAGAAAACGGAGCTTGCTCCACCCCTCCTTGATATCCACAAGCACCCCCTGATCATCTCACACACACACATGTCAAACATATATATACTTGTTAAAAATATATATAGTCTATAATTACTTACTAAAAAAAGTGCATTAACCGTCAGATTTAAATACTAATTTTTAAGATACTAATTATTAAGATACGAGATATTGACAATAAATGTGACAAAATGTTTTTTTTTTTTTTAAATAATTATTTGAACTCATTACCATCACTTCCGGCACCGTTGGCGCTCCCGTACCAAGTTGCGCCGGCAGCGGACCAGCCGGAATCGAGGGACTGGTAGTACTTCGAGACATTGAGGTTCTTGGGATTAAAGCAAGAGATAGGGTTCAGCAGAAGAGAGAGGAAGGCTAGCAAAGTGAAGAAGGGAAGTGAATAATGTAGGAAATTAGCAAGAGCCATTGTGAAAAGAAATACTTTATATATTTGCTAATATTATTAGGCAAGAGTCCAAGACAAGTACTCAAGTGGTTTTTCTGTGTCTTGTGTTGGTAAATCATATGGATATGAACTCTTCGTATTTATAGAGAGTCGTAGTGCATGGTTTCAAATTCAACCTCTTGTTTTCTGCCACGTGTAGTCTGTTTTCAGGGAACTAAAAGGCCAATATAAGTGTTTCCTATAACTATAATATTAGTTTTGAGTTAAGAGAAGTTGAGTTATAAGTTTTTAATTGTATGTATTTCTCTGCACGTATTTCCTCACCGATAGGCGCAATACGAGGGGTTCCATTATTATTTTAGTTTCTTGCAATATAATTAAAGAGACAATATTGCACATTATTAGTTCTATGGATTATGGAAGTTATAGGCCGCACATGCTCTAAATACACCCATATTTTTTTTGTTTAACAAAGAAAAAGGATGAAACAACAACATTTATTTTCATATATAATTTAACTGTAATTTCACATCTGATTATATCCTAAGATATAGATAAAAACTTTATTAAAATTGATATAAATGAACGAGAAGGTGCCTGTATGTAAACTTTGGCTAGGAGCTTTCTATACGAATTAAGATTACTTCAACTTTACGAATTAAGATTCTTGTATTGTCTTCATCTGCATTATCAATTCGTTTGCTTTTTTGAACTTTTCCAAATGAAGAATTTTTATCTGGATGCTTCTTTTAATAGTCAAAAAAAACAAACTTCAAGATTTTCGGGAAATTTTTATACAAGGGGGAAACAACTTTTAGAAAATAAAACAGATTTATCAAATTGAAAACTGGGTTTATTCTTTCAAATTTAAGTTCTAAATTTGAACAAAGACTTGAAATATATATACACCACATGAGGACTCTCTCATGCGGCACACGTATGAAATGATAGTTGTAACTTTTTTTTGTGCATTATTATAATAATTAGTTGATTCTAATATATTAATCTTTAGTGATATTTGTTCTTTTGCTCTGATAATTTTCAATAGTCTATGTTAATAATATTATTAATAAAAAATTATATATAAATCAATTAGTAGTTACAAGATAAAAAACATGAGGTAATAAGTATCACTCATGTCCGGCTATCAGATAAGAGAGTATTCATATATATATATATATTCTATAATTAAAAGCTGCCGTACTTGGTGGGGCCATGTATAAACTTCCGTCAATATTGTACAAACACAGCCCCCCCTTTTAAGGAAGATATGTAATTGCCCGATCACACAAGATTTGCGGTTTTGGTTGTTTAATTTCCTTATCAGCAAACGATCGAAAGCGAAATTTGATCGTTAATATTGCCGTTAATGGTGGTTGTAGACCGTTGAAGTCGAATCTCACCCGCACTTACGTTTTCCATCCGACGGTCATGATTAAACCGGATTCTGATCACGTGCATGTCCACATCGTTCATAAACATCTGCACGTAATACTTGGCGAAATTTGGGTTAAATCCGTAGTCTAGACCTCATTTTTCACGGTGATGATGTTGCTTGTCATCATGATCCAATGGCTTATCTTTAAACACCCCAAAACAATTAAATTAGTAAACAACAAAGACTAAAGGAAAAAAATATATATATAATATTTATATATATAATATTTTATGTAACTTGCGGTCCACCCTTTGTTTTTACCATTGGTCAGTTCTTTGCCTTGCATATAAATAAATATAAATATACACAAAGAAGAATCAGTCTATTATTTTAATAAAATCGTATATTAAAAGAAGTTTTTCGAGAGATTTATGTCAGGATAATTAATTTTTAATGAGATTAAATAAGAAAAATATGAAGTTTTTAGAACAAACACTAAAAAAAAAATTTCACTAGAATTGAATCCTCTGCTTGGTCATGAATGATTCCGCCTTGTATATATATATATAAATAAATATATTTATATATATATGTTTGGAGAACCGTACGAAGGTGGAGAAATTGCGTTATGTTTGCATTGGTGAAGGGATTGACTATATGAGCCTCTTCACATGGTTATCCCTATCAACATGAGATAAGAAAAGATGCACAAATCAGACTTTCTAAATTTCAACTAATTAGAAATTAGTGAGTCTCACGTCTATAATTAATATGGCCAAAATGTATCATTTTCACTAAGATTTCAAAGAGATTGGAAACCTATTTTGTAAATGACTAGGTATAATTAATATGGCCAAGTTAGTTTTAATAAAGTAAGAAGGAAGGTCCATATTCGACATAAAATTCCAAGTTACTAAGTAGGTTAAAAATTGAATGGGGTTCCAAAAATGCTTGTGTGAATACGACTCAGTTCTTCCTTATAATTAGGATTAATCTAAATAGAGTGCTTAGTATATAAAGGATAAATTAATAGTAGGCGAAAGTGTGAAGCAAAGATTTGGAACTAAGCAAGGATAAGAACTTATGAACAGCTTTTATTTATTTATTTATTTATATTTGGAATGGAACTAAGAATAGGGGCTGAGCATATTTGTAAGGTGACATAGAACGTTAGTATTGCAAAATTGACAAATAACATCCCCTAATGTTTATGGATAATTTGGAAGTTTTTACAGCTAATATACGGTTGATAGAAAAACTAAAACTTTACTATCTTTTAACCATGTCGCCCATGCATCTACAACAACTATGTTAGTGCAATGATGAAGATGTCGTTTATTCTTTTTTTTTTTTTTTTCTAGGACGTTGATACACGACAACCGCAAATAAAAAGTCCTGAAGAATG
This sequence comes from Ficus hispida, assembly GCA_025413025.1. Classification (NCBI taxonomy): domain Eukaryota; kingdom Viridiplantae; phylum Streptophyta; class Magnoliopsida; order Rosales; family Moraceae; genus Ficus; species Ficus hispida. Next base: position 2,045,338 of record CM046369.1, on the reverse strand, counting down.
TGTTTTTACAGCATTAGACCATGGTGATTTGCTTGAAACTAGATTCATCTTTCGAGTAAAGTGGATCAAGTCCTTTCTTTTTTATTTGATAGGTTTTGAGATTTTTTTTATAAATTATGAGGGTAGAAGATGAGTGGCACCGATAATCTTCTTTTCTACCATAAAAGAAAAAAAAATGAAAGAAAAAAATGGAGTATCTCCAAAATGTAAGACAATGGTAAGTTGATTGTCACATGCACGTTGTTTGTTTTTGCAAGAACTTATTGGAAGCATTGCAAGCAATGGACAGAGATTCATTGGCCCCTTAAACGGCCACAGGAATACAAGAAGCCAGCACAACAAGCCAAAACTCAAGAAGGCCCCTCTGCAGCCCAGTAGCAAGGGCCAGCAAGGTGCAATCAGGCCCATTTCTCGAACCACTGTTGCTCTCAATTCGGCCTATCTCTTCTCACGCGCACTAAAAGTTTAAGAGAAACAAAGCAAACAGGATAGTTACATACAAAAAATAACGATACTTTTATATTTAATTTTATTATAAGATATAGAGTTTGAATTCTCTTTCAAAAAAAAAAAAAACAACAACAACAAATAGGCATTTCTAAAAGCATATTTTGAAATTTTTTTAGGTAAATAGCACATTTATGATAAATTGTTTATTTACAAAAATCTTTAAGGTAATTTTATTATAAAAATGCTTCGTAATAAATTATTTATCATAAATATGATTTTATTGTAAATGTTTGCTTACAATAATATTTTTAGAATAACTGATGTTGTGAATATGCTTCATTAATATATTATTTATCATACATATGTTATTTATCATCACTCAAAAATTCTTCTGCTATTTATTTTTTTGGGTAAATTGCTAGATTAATTCTTGGACTTTTGAATTTATGTAACTTTGGTCCCTAATTTTTTTTTTGGATAGCTAAAATGCATCTAAACTATTAAAATGTTACTACAATAGTCATTTACGTTAATTTTTAGATGGAATCTGTTAGTTAATATTATTTTTTGACCAAGTTATTAACGGATATTATTTAAAAATTAATAAAAATTACTATTATAATAATATTTAATAGTTTAGGAGCATTTTTTTTCATAGCTATAAAAATCATAAGCTATTAAAAACATTACTACAGTAATCCTTTCCATTAATTTTTAGACAGAATCCATAATTAGCATCACTTTTTGATCAAATTACTAACAGATTCTGTACAAAAATTGAGGGAAATGACTATTGTAATAAAATTTTAAAAGTTTAGAAGCATTCCAATTATGAAAAAAATCATATATCAAAGTTGAATAAGATTAAAAATTTAGAGATTAAATAAGCAATTTACCCTTATTTTAATTACTAGAGATTTTTTACATATTTCCTTCGTTCTCCCAAAGTATGAAAAGACAACAATTTCTTCGTTCTTTTTCATTTTTATTTTTCTTCCTAACAGGCAAAGGAATTCCATTCCACTCCTATGTCAACCCACCAGTTTGAAGATAATGTTTTTCTAAGTTCAATTGTTTGTGCACTCTAAGCATTTAAAGTTTAAAAAATATAGCTATCTTACTTTGACCTTCTGATATTATTCAACATGAATAATTACTCGAACAACAATCATAGTGCTAATATTCTTGTTGATCCCGGTCTCATTATAGCATTGGACAGACACAATCTCAACCCAACCACTGCCAATTAACTTTATTCTAATTATGGGTTTACATATATAATTATGAGAGAATTTTACAATACGATACGAGAAAATATTCTACCATTAAAAGTTAAATGTATTCAACCTTTGAGCTATATTATATTGTTTAATTTTTTTGCATATTTTTTTATTTTGATATGATTTTAGTTATATTAAAGTTTAAATACGTACTTTATATACATATAAATAAAGCACCATATGATTAACCATTATAACTATAGACAGCAATGCTCCGCATCCAAATCATTTTCCCTTGGAAAATAATGGGATCAGATCAAAGTCTTATGAAGAAGAAGTTAGGCACTGTTCATGTAAATGGCAGCATTAGGCTGATTTGATTATATTTCTGCCTGTTTAAGTAAATACAATAAGTGCCTATCAACATTACAAAAATCTTGTATTGATCTGCTTTGATCCTTTTGTCTTCTTGAATTATAGCTCATGTATAATAAAAATTCCCAAACAGGTGTTTATATATATACATAAACATAGACATACATACATATATATATATATATATGTAAAAACAAATCCGGCTAATAATTTGTATTCCTTTTTTGTCCTTTTGCGAGATTTGTAAACAAATCCCGGGAGTGGACAGGAGGTGGTATAGCACCAAACTTCTATTTTGTCTTCTGTGACATGCATCGTCCAATTCCCTATAGTGTAGGGAAATGCAGAAGGATATTAATTTTATAATACTATAATCAAATATTAAAAAGAAAATTCAGAATAAAATTATATTTTAAGGGCCCGTTTCCCCCAAAGTTTTTTTCGTCTTTTCCATCTAATTTTATTATTTACTTTTCTAAATATTTTCAAAAAATTTAAATTTTAAAAGTTCATAATTTTATTATTTGAAGTCGAAATAAGATGATTTTTTTCTTTAACTTATATAGAATTTTGAGAGAAACGAAACAAAATCTATATTATTAATTTTTTTCCGAACACATTTCAAGTTTTTATAATTTTTCACTCTAAACAGTTTAGTTTTACCAAATGCATATTTACAAAACTCAAACCATCTCTAATCTTCAATATACCATATTTAAAAGTGACTCCAAACATATCCTAAATTAAATTTGTCATTTATTATTATTATTTGGTGAATGGCATTTTTTGTGGTTGTTATGTCAAATATTATATTTCAGTTCAACTACTGTGTGAATGTGACATTAAACAAATCATAAACTAGTTGCTTAACTCTTGATATTTTAGTTTCTTTTTAAAGTTTTGTGATACTTTTATGAGTAATAATACGTTTGATTATATATTGCGCATAAGATATATAACTCGATGCAAGATCATCATGAAATAATAAGCTCAAGCATTGGTTTTTGAGAAGTGATTGTTAAAGAGAGTTAAAGATAGCACTTATTTAGTGGTAAGTTTCATTTCAGGATTTAATCATTATATATCTCATGATGTAATTAGATATAATATCATTGCTAGATATATGTATGTAATTATTATACGTATGGATATGTATGTTTGTATGTTTTTATTCTCACACACAAACGAAAATGGGGGGAAATAATTTAGTTATTTTTTTTTAATTCGTAGTAAAAACACTTTAATTATAATATGATTGATGAAATAAGGGTCTAGGACACTCAAATATCAAACTTATGGATGGAATTAGATCAATTATTTGGTTTAATTGAAACAAGAGACGCATATTAAAGGAATGGATCGTTGGAACAACTTTGCTTAAATCACTCAAATCAGTGGCGGAGTAAGGTGGGGATGAAGGGGTCCATCGCCCCACTGAAAGTTTTTATTCTTTCAAATTTACCCCAATAGCTTTTTAATTTTTATAATTTGTCCTCATTAAAAATAAAATTTTTTCATATAGTCTCCACTTTACCCTAATTAAAAAAAATAATTCTCATATATTCCATACTAAAATTAATTTTATGTCTATAATTTTACTGCTTTTCCCCACTAAAACTAAAAATTTTTATATAAATCTACTAAAATTAAAAATTCCCACATAACCCCTACTAAAATGTATTTTATCCTGAAAAAAAAAATTAGTGTACGCTCCGACTGGAATATATTTCTGACTCCGTCCCTAACTCAAATCATGGGGTCCTATTACGTGAAATCTTATATTTTTCAATAAATATCTTGTTTAAGTAATACACTCACATATATATAGATATATATATATATATATAGAGAAAGAGAGAGAGAGAGAGCCATACGTACATCAACCTCATCAACAACTGCTTGATAGGATTGTTCCTTTTACCAACCGTGGCATCTTTTGATTTAATAATGGTAAGTGTGTGGCTTTCTTTTTTGTCCAATGAAGATATTAATTAAAGCAAAGTAAAGGGGTTGAGCTCTTTTTTTTTTTTTTAATTTTTTTTATTGGAAATGGAATCTGCCTCATAAACTAGTTGTTTTGTCAAAGGATCACTAAGATGTAGACGAAGCAACGTACGAAATAACTCTTATCATGACTTATGTTTTTCTCAAAGTATATGATCTAGACAGAAGATAGGTGCCAACTGGCCCCTAATACCACGAATTTTATCTTATATATATATATATATATATACCCTCTTCGCAGTTGGGTTATGTCAAACTAATGGAAACAAGAGCTTTAAATTTACATTGTCTATGGTTTAAAAAAAAAAAAATTTGAAAGCATGTTTCAATGGGTACTATATTAATCAGCTTGCATTGTTACTCATTGATTTGTTTCTCTCTCTCTCTCTCTCCAATCAAAAGTGTGGGATGAGGCAATCAGCAATAACTATCTTTTTTGAGCATGACTATAAAAGCCCCGGAAGTTGAGAAGTAATCGAATTGAGCCATTCATGTTATTTACATAGAAAACGAATCATGTAACTTGAAAACAAAGCAAGTTAACCCAATCCTTTCACGGACTTATAATGACTGATAGGTTGAAAATAATCTCAAGCACTGATTATACTATTCGAATATGAGACTTCGTACATCTATCAAATCATTTAGAAGTAAGTTCAATGCCAATAAACTAGCTACCACCTTAGTGGTCATAGAATGATTTATGAATGAAAGGAGGATAAATATTTTTGAGTTTGCACTCTCTTATTATAAAGTATTATTCATTATTTAACGTAAGATAATATTACAATCATATATAATTGAAAACACCGATGTATAAATCTGAAAATTTCCGATAAAAAACCTAGAGTCAAATGTATAATAGAATTTTTTTTTTCTCCCTTCTAATGGATTTAATGTTTTTTTTTTTTTAAAACCACACAATCATTACATAGAAAGGATAAGGAGTGAAAAATAACCAATAGGTACAGTCGTAGCTAGTAATAATGATATGCCATGAAATGCTGAGTGTGAAAATGTGGGTGAAAATAAACTCATTTTATTTGTTAAAAACTAGCACCTTAATCATCCAACAAATTCATAGCTAGCACAATGACAAGTTGTGATAATTAGCTAGCAAAAGTTGTTAACAAAAACTAAAATAAAAACGAGCTGAAGACACTCATCTTGTACCTACCAGAAAGAAAAGTCGAATCGTGCGACATCAATTTTTTATGAGTGAACTAGCATCAACTTTTAATTAATTAATTTGCTTTAGTGAATGAATATCCCGTCAATTAATTCCCTTAATTTTAATAATGTGTTAGGTGCGTGTCTTGAGGTGCATTAGTGGGGTTAGTGACTAATCAAAAGTAACCAAAAAGACAGCATGTTGGACACTGAATTTTTGGTTATGACATAGACTAGCTAATAGTGTCATTTTTTCTTTTTATTTTTCCCTTTTCTAAATGAGTAATATTATAACCAATACAGATCCTAAATTTTGAATATCAACTCACATGATGATGATTTGCCAGCCTTTTACTAGTAGATACGCCTATTAAATTTAAAGACTTATCAATAAAATAACGATAACTTACATATCATGTAAGTTAATACTAAAGAATTTGAATTAGAACTAGTATTAGAGATTAGAAGATTCCCACTTAGGTTCCTATGAACAATTTGTCCTCTTATATATTACTTATCTCAATTTCTCTCCTTCCTCTCCTCTTTCCTTTTGGGATTTGTCGTTTGTTGGGATTACATTATAATATATTCTGTCTGGATCCTATATGCGCAGGTTTTGGCGTGCTAATATTAATTATCATGTGTGTTTTATTAGAAATATAATGGTTTAATTAATTAATGCTACGTGCAAGAGTATAAATAATTATGATCAAAGGAAGGTCAAATATACATTGTAGCAATTCTATGCTCTAATCATGTGATTAATTGATTTACAGATGGCACTTCCTAACTTTTTTATTAAATATTATCATGTAATTATGAGGAATATATTTACATTTTTTTTTTCTGTTCTGCTAAAGAGAGATGAATATATAGATATTTAATTTGTTATTGCAGACTTCTTTCTTTCTTTTTTTTTTTTTTTTTAAAGAAACTTTTTCTTTCACCAAAGGAACATTATATATGGTACTCAAAACAACACAAAGAACAGAACAAAAATTATAATAATAAGAATGAAAAGTGTAGGTTGATTGATGCAGGCCTTCACTTTGGCCTGCTTTATTAACCAAAAGTTTTGTTGATGAAATCAAAGTCTGCCCCTTTCATTATTTCAATCATATATTCCACCTTTTTTTTTTTTTTTTTGTCTGAATATTCGACTTTTAGCAACCAATTTAAAGAAAAAGGAAAATGAAAGAGATAACGTAACAAAAATTAAATAGTAATTCAATTGATTAATATAACTAGTATTATATGTTTGAACTGAGCTCAATAAAATTAGTGAGAATATTTTTGTGAAAATTTTCAAATCAAGACACATGTCTTGTATTATATAATTCACCGTTTTTCACAAGATAATCAATACATGGTACTCAGGAGTCGCTATTTCCAAAAAGTAGATCGTTAATATATATATATATATATATATATATATATATTCCTTTATTGAGTGATCGTATTAATCGGAAAAATATAAGTTTTTATTTTGATATAAGTATTTTATATAATTTTATTTATAATAGGGTATTATTTGGAATTATTATTAAAAATAACATATATCACACAAAATACTATATATTAATAATCTCAACATTACATATTCTTAATTTTATATTACATTATCGAATTAATATGATTGTGAAACAGAAGACCTTACTTATATATTCATATATAACTCTATTTGAGGCGCAACCTTTAACATTTATTGAAAGAAAAGGTACAATTTAACTAATAATTATTTGGCTGAACTGGAATAGGGACACATAAGGAGTGGCAAGGCAACTCATCCTCAAAAGTAAATTTTGAAATAGAACTTGAAATTTCAACAAAAGCTTCTGAAAAATGATAGTATTTCTTTCATTAACATAGTCAAGAACACACATCTCTTAGCGGGAAAAAAAAAAAAAAAAAAAAAAAAAAAAAAACGAAAAAGGACCCACACATTTTTATCTCATTCCACTAGCTATATCAACCAAAATCCCTATATCCTAAAAAAATTTAAAAAAAATAAACAAAAAGAACCCAATGTCCTTTCACCCTTCAACAAGCTTTCAAGCCTCAACTATTTTATACACCTCAAATCTTTACATCAAAATTACAGCACCATTATATGTAAATGGTTGAAAAAAAAAATCGAAATAAAAAAGGTACCCGAAAAGGCAAAAGAAAAGAGAAAATTAAATAAATATAGTTCACATGACCAGTAAAATATTAAAGCATAAGACGAGAAATTTGAATGTTATTATAATATCTTCCTTGGTCATGACTTGGCCTGGATTTGATTTCCTCTGCACATCTTAATGTCCTTTCTATGTGGTAACCTCCTCCAATGCTAACTTCTCTTTCCAAATGACTACAATAGCTCTCAAACACACTCACATTCACATGTAACTTAAAACCCATCAAGAACAAAAACTCCACCTCCAACTTGTTCAATTCATTTGTCGTTAACCCCCCAACTCTTGCAAAGTATGAATTTCTGTAATTCCTGCATTATCACAATTAAACAACTAAATTAAGCCTTAAAGTGTGTGTGTATATATATATATATAGTCGATTCGCATTTCACATAATTATGATAGTGGTTTGACCTAACGATAAATCCATAACAGCCTAGAAAAACGTGTACAGAGAGAGAGAGAGAGAGAGAGAGAGAGAGATAGACGACTCACATGTCTTCAACATATTTGGAAGCCACCATGATTGTAGTAATGAGAAGTCTATGAACATTTCTGGGATTGATCCTAAACCAAGGATTAGTTTGGCAGAAGCGATCGATGTAGACATAAGCGACGACATAAACGGAAGGCCCTGCTCTTGTGTATCTGAAAATCCTCTCCAAATAGGACTGAATTGTCATGTCCGGGGTCTCATGGCAATCGAAAATCCGAGTCCTAGTGTCATTGGACAAGTACCATAATTTGCTCCCACTATTCTTCACAATCCTTTGGTTCCTAGCCATGCTTCGCTCTATAAGAGAAGCCAAAACACTCACCACTAGTGGGATGTTGGAATCATCTTGGTAAGAATATGAATACAAATCGGATCGAAGTTTTCTCGGAGAAATCGCAACATTTGAAATGGAAGAAGAAGAAGAAGAAGAAGAACCAGTAGTAGCCATTTTTCTTTTTTTTTTTAAGCACTAAGGAAACAAATGTTGTGAAAGAGAGGATATATATAGGAGAGAGATATAGTTTTGATAAATGAGAGGTTTTGATGAGAAGGGCTTTATATACAAGATGGTGGGAGATTAAAGAAAGAGGGAAATGACATTGGCTTGGGACATATGGAAGGTGAGAGGAAAGCTGAAGATTGGAAAAAATAAAAAAACTGTAGATATGTGTGCCTCCTACTTTGTACAGCCAAAGTACAGACAAACAGCTAAGCTTTCTCATTGTATAATACCATACACACACACACACACACATAAAAGCAAAACAAAAAAAAAAAAAAAAAATTCTTGTCTCTCTCTCTCTCTCTCTCTCTCTTCTTCTCACATCGCTGTAGAGAATTGCCCTTTTAAAATCTCGCCGACAGCTGGTTGAAGGGCAAAGGGGCATGGGAGAAAGGAAGGGGCATTCATGGCTAGTAGGTCAATGCAGGGTTGGTGTGTGTATATATATATTACCATATCTATATTGATTATCTATGTCCTTAAATGTTAGATACAGTTAAAATTGTATTAAAAATTAAAGTATATGTAAGATTGACACAATCTATCATATCATTAAAAACATAAACACAGTAATTTTTCATATTCTATCAAGTAATTTAATTTTAATGGATTGTTTGACATAAATTTTTAGAAGCTGTTTTTTAAAATATTTAGATGACTTAATATAAGAGTCTTTAACTCTTTAAAAAAATTCTTTTAACCCATTAAACTTTTTTTTAAATATTTAATAAAAAAAAATCATAATTTTTAACTTTTATTATTTAACGGATAAAAATAAAAGTAAAAATTCTATAAAATGAATTAATAACAGATCTCTTTGTCCAAACATGACTCTTGCCTCGAGATTTCCAAAATCGGTACTTAAACAGTAAGCTAGCGACTAGTGTGGCTAAATAATACACGTGCAATACGGGCTAAGGACCTTTTAAGAAGGCTCAATTAAATATCTTTTGTTTGCAACAACTTGTTCATACACCGCTGCAGGCTTTGGCCAGCACCTGCAGTACTACTTTTCTGTTAAAAAATTATTTTAAAAAAATTATTCAAAAAAAAAAAAAGAAAGAAAAAAAAGAATAGCTTTTCACGGACATAACATTGCATTAACGCTTTAAAACGAAAAATTATTTGTCACGGACTATACATAACATTACAGTTAGCGGCGAAGCCACACTCGACCCAGGGGGCAGCTGCCCGGTCCAATGGACTCCTTTAGTTTATTACCCTTATTTTATTTTAATTTTTTTTAATTTGGTCCATAATTTATCCTCCATGAAATTTTGAAATTACAAAATTTATTAAAAATTTTCTAAAAAATCCCAATTATGCCCCAATAATTGATTTATAAATACGTATTATTTCACATTTAAAATCTCAAATAAATATAAAGTCAATTACACTATTAAATTTGTATTTTGTACTTTTTAAAATTTATTATTTTAGATTATAAAGTTTACATAAGAAAAAAAGATGATTATAAAATCAAATAATTTTTTAGTTTAAAATTTAGTTTAACTTACGCCCTCCTGAAAAAATTTCTGGTGACACCACCACTAATTACACTTGAACCTTTTTTATGATTGAGAATATTTTTGGAATTATATATTTTGAATGTCAAGTTTAGAAGCAACTTACGAATAATTTCATCAAAATATGATACAAATGAGGAGCTTAAAAAAGCATAAACATTTAAAAAAAAAAAGTTTATATGAGAGGAAATGCACAAGTGTATATTGTGCTTTTCTGAGGTAATTTGTATCAAAACAAAATAGATTAAAAGGCATTTGTGCATCTTAAGCATATGGTCATCAATGTCGTAGTGTGAGATCTATATAAATTCCTTGAAAGAAACTTGGAAACACTTTTTACAAAAATAAAGAACCAAAAAAATCCAGGTAGAGGCGTTAAAAGGAAAAAATCCATTAAATTACAAAAGCTGACCGATCCAAATCAAATCAAATCGAATAAAATCATTTACTATTTTTGAATTATTAATTGGTTTTGATCGGTTTTTTATAGTTTTTTTTTAAGTGGATGGTTTGGTTAATTAGCAGTTTTGAAGTCTAAAATTGACTAATAATCCACCTAAAAAAATACACACAGTTATCATCTTTTTTACTATCATATATCATTCATAATGTCATACTATGTCATTAAAAAAAATGTTTGAAAGTATTACTGTTATGAAGCATCACAATCAATAAATAATAAATTTTATCTATGAATTTTATATCGTAAATTTTTTTTTATTAATGTGTTGTCGTTATTATCTCTTTTCTAGCATTGTTCTTGTCATTAACCAAACAAAATGAGACCATTCATTTATTACGAGACCATGCATAACGCATCCTCTAAGAAAATTCCACATCTCATTTCCAAAAATTGATTATTTCTAATGTACAAATGAACTATATAAAAGAAATGAAAAGGGCCCAAGCAGGATATCTACGCAGATTTGGAGCAGCATAAAAATATCTCTACAATTATTGAGATTCTGTTTTTTTGTGTTGTAAACATCAAGTACACAGGATCAGCAACCGACACTTTGCATCGAAAATCGTGGGATTTTTTTACTCAACAAAATTATACTATTGTACTAAAATATAGGGGAATTTTACTGTTCTTTATACAGTTTTGAATAATATTTTTTTCTTTTTTTTTGTTTATGGAGTTTCATCTATAGTACCGCACAGTATTGTATATTGTAATTACGCTATTGCCCTCCTTTTTTTGTCTGCCGGTTAATTATCCCACAGTGGATTAACGAATTTGCCCTCAAAACTCTCTTTCTCTCTTCTCTTCTTCTTTGCACCACCCATTATGTGTTTCAATTTTCTCTCTCTAATTTTTTGGTTTTCCCTCTCTCTCTCTACCGTTCTGTCTCTCTCTCTCTCTTCTTCGAGCTTGCTCTCGAAACCCTATTTTTCTTTTTGTCTTCTACCTCTCATTGCTGATTATGCTCCTCTTTTCCCCTTGAAATCCTTTTTTTCTCTTCTCTTCTTCCTTCCACCGCCCATTATATCTTCCATTTTCTCCCTCTAATTTTTTGGTTCTGCCTCTCTCTCTCTACTGTTCTGTCTCTTTCTCTCTCATTCTTCGAACTTTTGCTCTCCAAACCTTATTTTCCCCTTTGTCTTCTACTTCTCACCGACGATTATGCTCTTCCATTTTCTCTCTCTATGTTTTATGTTTTGCCTTTCTCTGTCTCCACCAATCTGGTTCTCTCTCTCTTCTTCTTCTTTGGACTTTTGACGTGCAAACCCTAGATTTTGGGATTATTTTGGACTCTCGACCGGTTGTTCTTTGTTTTTTGGTTTTAGTTTGTATTGTTGATGGTTTTTTTAGTTTGGTTGTATTTGTTCTCTCCAGATTTGGAAGTTTCGTTTTTGTTCATTGTTCTTGGATTTTGTTTTTTGGAAATCTTTTTTGTTTTGGAAACTTTTGAATGATTTTTTATACTGGGTTTTCTTTTTTTCATTTTTTTTTGGAATGGTAAGTTTTGATTTTTGATTTTTTTCCTCCCTATCTCCAAACCCTAATTTTTGAATGTTGGTATTTTTTTTGGGGGGCAAATGTTTTTTATGTTGAAAGTGTAGATTCTAATATTTATTCTATTGTTTTGTGCTTCATTATTGTTTTTGTTAGGATTTTTCTTTTTTGGCTAAGATTTTGGGGTTTTTGGTTTCAAAACCCTAATTTTTTTTAGAATTTTTTCCGGTTTTTTTTCTTTCGGTACAGTTTTTGTGGTGGAGATGTAAATTTTTTTTTTTCAGAATATGGATTTTTTTATCTCGGAACCCTATTTTTTTTTTGGTTTTTTTTTTTTTGTTTCTGTTTGATACTTTTTTTGTGGTGCAAGTGTAGGTTTTCATCTTGAGCATGTTGTTTTTGGCTTCATTGTTGTTTTTGTTTGGTTTTTTTTTTTTTTTGCTATTTCTCAAATGTCGGTTTCGGTCTCTACTCTTGAAACATTTCTTCCTTTTTTTATTATGAGTATTTTTTGATTTGTTTTTGTGATTTTTGGAAATAAAGGTAGAGTAAAAAACCTAAACAAAAGATTAGGTATGTTGAATTTTTTTTTATTTGCTTTATTTTGGCATTGTTTTCTGTTTTTTGCTTTTGTTCACTTTTTTTGATTGGTTTTTGCAAGTTGGGATAACAATGGTGAGAAAATAGACAAATGCATGTATGGAGAGTAACATTGAGGATTTTTTGTCTGTTGATTTCTAAATCTGTAATTTTTAACCCTTTTTTCTCCCCGGGTAATATTTTGTTGATTTTCTTTGCAATTTTAATATAATTGGGTTAGTGTATGTGATGTTTTATTATCATGATTTTTTACTCTGTTTTAAGTATTTGGTGAGAAATTTAGTAATTGTGGTATATGATGATTTAGTTAGATTTGAACGAATTCTTAAACTTTTATCCTCTTTAGTTATCTGCTTATGATTACAGTTTCTAAAATCTGTCTTTGATATTCAATACTTTTATATTATTTGTTTTTTTTTCCTATTGTAATTTTGTGATTTGTTAGAAGCCTGTAGGTTACTGTTCATCATTACTTTGACTGAGATTTTTTTCCGACTGCACCTCTATCATTAATGTAACTAATTATCCTAAAATTTTTTCTCTTATCTGTTATCTCCAAAAAAATTTTCCACTCTCTCTTCCACCGACTCTTTTCATTTGCTTTGCTCTATTTTAAAACAAATTCTGTTCATTTATTGCTTCACCCGTTTCCTTCACTATTAATGTTTCTGTGAAATTCTCTTAAGTACTTTGTTTTGAATCTTAATTGGTTTCTGACCAAACCTGTTCTGTGTTTTGCTTTGAATCTTAATTGGCTTATGTACAAACCTGCTCTGTTATCCAAGTATTGTTTTTATTTAAGACTTTTAATTAGTCTTGATTGTTGTTTTCATTTTGCATATTGTTAATACTTTGTTTCTCGGTTTTCCTATTAATTTATATATTATGTTAATATGTTTATTATTATTATGATGATATTGTAAACAGATTTAATTTTTTTTATTGTGTTTTTTTCCCTTCTATTTTTTTTGTTTTTGTGCCTCTTTTTTTTTCGTTTTATGTTCTCACACTGTATACAATTGTTTTTCTCTTATGTATAAATGTTTTATAAATATTATTGGTATAAGTTACATGATTATGTTATATGTAATAACTTGACTGTTTTGTATTATGTTCCTTTTTTTTTTTTTTTTTAATTTCTCTTTCTCCTATTCTGATTTCCGTGTTCTGTTGGTGAAACTATTTTTAAGAAAAACTTTTGGATGAGAATTTTTATATGCTATGATGATTTCTACTTAATTATACAATAATGCATATACCAGATTTCTTCTTTAATTTGGTATATAATGTTGAATATGGTATTATTGATTGCATATGTTACATATACTATTTAACCATCTTTACTGTTGCCGTGGGTGTTTGGGATTTGTGTTCATTTTGTTTTTGTCACCATATAATAGTTTTCATTATATATTGTTGTTTTCATATTATTGTACTATTTTAAAAGTTTTTTTTTTCCCTTTTTTATCTATCATCATCGTTTTTTCCCTTTGCTTTCTCTGTTTGGTCAGAACATTATAAGGCTTGCCTCTTTTTTTTTTTTTTGGACAAATTCCCATACATCATACTTGGTAGCTATCAAAGATGATGTTGAATTGTATTATGGCTATCATTAATAGATAATATTAATGAGATTTGAGTATAGTACAAAATATTTTATAAAATTTTTATGTTATTTTTTGTTGTATATATGTTTATGTATATTTATATATTTAGTTATGTATTTAGATTAGTATATATGATAAAGTATAATGCATATTTAACTTTCTGTTTTTTCATTATCTTTCATTATTGTTATTCTTCCTATTTAATTTGTTGTTCTATACTTTGATTTTTTCCTTGCCTTTTTTTTCTATTACCCGACGAGCTTTTTTCTTTTTCAGTATATTGTTGTAATATTTAAATTTATTATAAGAATTTCTGTATTTAAATAGTTTCATGATTAGAAATTATTGTAATTTTAATTATATGGTTTAACTTTTTTTATTATGTAATTCCATAGCTTTTATTTGTATGGATAAATTTTTTTTGCCTGTATAATATTTAATGGTTAATTAGTATAACTTAATTTATTCAATATTTGATTTAGTTAATGCAAATTTTTATTAAACAGAATAAATCTGTCAAAAAAGTGGAGGCCTTCGGGGAAAAAAAAAAAAGGTTGCACTACTTAACAATTTAGTGAATTAGGTTTTTTTTTTATTAATGTATATTAAATTTTTTTTATTGAGTATAAATTCATATTTTGTTTAAGAACATAACTAAACATAATCAATTTACTAGATTAGGTTTTTTTTTTTATTAATGTATATTAAATATTTTTATTGAGTATAAATTCATATTTTGTTTAAGATCATAACTAAACATAATTTATTGATTATGTAATCAAATAAATCTAAGTTCTCATAAAAAAAAGGTAAAAAAAAATTAAATTTTGCTAAATTATTATATATTAGCAACAAGTAAATTTTGAGCAAAAAAATTTTCCCCATCCGTACAGAATTGTATGGTTACAACTTACAACAAAGGATAAAAAGTTTATAATTACAAAACATATATATCAAGAAAGTTAAAATAATTTACTCCAATTAATTTTAAATATGTAAAATAACACTACATCAATATAACAATATATAAAAATTACAAAATAGTCGATTGAAAAAATTTTAGAGACAAAAATAAATAAACATATCGGAATTACAAAATTCTCAATTGAAAAAAATTTAGAGGGCCAAAAAAATAAACAAGAGTTAACATAATAAAAAATTTTAATTTAACAAGTAAATAAATTTTTTTAATAAGACAATATCATACATAGCAACAAAAAAAACAAAATAAATAAAACTATTAATTAAAAAATAATATTTTATTCAATTAATTTTGCGTATAATAAAACTGCATAAATAAAATAATATCTAGAAATTATAAAATGTTAAACTTTAAAAAAATTTACATAAAAAAATGGAACTAAATTAACTTATTTAAAAATAAAATTAACATAATTAAATTATAATATGAAAAAATCAAATAGTAATTAAAAATTAAAATTAAAATCAAATGAAAATTTGTAAATATAAATTTAGAACAAGATAGGTAGATATAAATTTTTGTTCATCTTTTTTTTTTCTTTTTCTTTCCCTGTGATAAAATTTTATTATAGAAAAAATATATTTATAATAATGCTACCCAAATTATTATAGATGTTATATATAAATATTTTTTTAAAATTAGATTTATTAAATATGTAATATATTTTTATATTTATTTATTAAGTAGATTATTATAAATGTTGTTATTAATATTATACTCTAAAATTAAATTTATGAAATATGAAACATATTTTTGTTTTTATTTATAAATTTAATTAGTTATTTGTACTTTTTTAATTATGTTGATTTAAATTATTAAATTTTTTTTGCTGTAAAATTTTCAAATTTTTTTTAATTTATTATTTCTGTTTTAATTTTTTCGTTTAAATGACTATAATTGGAAATTTTTTTTTATCTTTTTCCTTTTATTTTCATTTTTATTATTGTTAGTATTATTATCATTTTGATTTTACATATTCACTATTGAAAAAGATTTTAAGAAAAATTATACTAATTATAATTATAATATTTAACATAACAAAATATTTTTATTATATAGTACTCATTTATTTATTTATTTATTTCTTTTTTTCCCGTACAACGCATGGGTATTAAACTCGTTACAACTAAAAGGAGAAAATAGGAAACCACAGTTTCACTCACACAAAACAAATCTTGGGTGATTTCTCCAAAAAATAAATAATAATAATAATAATAATAATAATAATAATAAAACTTGAGTTTTATGAATATCACTTTTCATGATTAGTAATTTAATTAATCATTTTTGTGGGGTGCTTTTGGAAAACATCATTTGCCGGATGCTTATGATGGTGATGCATTGGGTTTATCGTTTGTTTATTTTGTGCTTAGCTTGTCTGTTTAATAAAATAAGTATCCTTTAAGACATGATCTAGTTATGATCTTCGTTTCATTGCTAGATTTTTTTATTTTTTTATTTTTTTCTTTTGTATACGGTGTAGTGAACGTCTTAGAGCTTTTTTTTTTTTTTTTTTTTTTTTTTTTTTTTTCTTGATCAATCCGAAGTGTTTGTCGATAGTGGAGGTGGTGTTAAAAAAGTTATATGTGTGTTCGAAATTTGGTGTGTCTATTCAGTATCTTATCATCAAAAATTGATATATGTTTTTCCCTTTGAACATCATTTGATTTTATTAGTAAATTCGGTCATTATTGAGGGTTGAGTGACCTTGTATTTTAACTTCATTAGCATTGTTATTGGTGTTCATGATTTCACTTTGCCGGACCAAATTATTTGTAACATCATTTGGACTTTGGCCCATTGCTGAACTTATGTCCAGTATGGCGCACAAGCCTTTTTGAATATTGGACCTCTAACCTATGTTGTGATCCACCCCATTTGCAAGCCTGCATGGTTTTTTAGAGAGAGAAATAAATACTAGTTTTTAGAAAACAATTAAAGTAAATATAACATGTTTTTAAAATTTTGAGAATAAATAACAGTAAATAAAATTTAAATTATTAAGTCTTGTAAATATGTCGTTTGCTTAATAAACTTAATATTTACGACGTAAAATTTTCATTTAAGTGCTTTTTACCTAACATCTTGTTATTCACTTAAATTATTTTCGTAAAAGTTCTATGTACTACAATTTCTCAGGATTTTTTTTTCTTATTAATAGTGCTTACAATTCGTTATAATAATAACTAAAACAACAATATCCTCCTTTATTCCAAGGAAAAAAAATCTCATTGTGAATTAGAGAAAAATAAATAAATGAGCAAATGAAAATCTTCACATCACCAAATTGATATTTTAACCGAGTGTCAATTAGACTAAGCAACAATTTTGAAGTCTAGCTATTTACCCGTGCTATTTTTCCATGAATGGTTTAAAATTCTTCTTTACATGACAAAAAGACAATTCACCTTTCGTTCATATAGGAACATCAAAGAATTAGGAAGTGGACCGAAAAAAAAACAAAAACAAAAACAAAAACAAAACTGCAGTTTCATTTATTTTTAATTTTTTAAAATAACTTAAAATCCTCCCACTTTTCATTTCTGATTTTGTGTTCAATTATTAGAACACTGCCAGTGAATCTCCTTATTACTTATTACCAAATTGTAATTCATCTTTCTTTAGTAGAAGTGAAAACAAGTTTTATTTAATTAATAAAATTGAAAGAATGAAATATCCATTACCATACATCATTTTGCAAATAAATCTAGAATAATCATTTAATTTTTACAAAAAGAAATTTTATATATAATTCTAAGAAATATAACATCACACCTTTGAAACTTTTTCCAACTTATTCCAAAAGAGAACTAAAAAGGGGTTGCACGTATAAATCACATACCCCTTTTAGCCCAAAAATATGCCCGTCCTAGTGACTATAGAACATTTGGCATGTAAGTACATAGTATCTAATAAAATCATGAAAATGACTATCTAAGAGTTGCCAATGACTGGTCCTAAGCCTAAGGCAGCCTAGGGCATCTTTCCTATCATCATGTTTGTTATCTGTCTATGAATGCCGTCCAACATTACATTTTATCTCTGTAAAAGAAATATCAATGAAGGTATACTGAATGTGACATAATTTTATTCGAAAAATATGCACACGTCATTCATTCAGACCACCATGAATCTAACACTCTATAGTAATTAATTGGACATAATCTTTGATTAAGGCTAAGTCAAAATTGCTCATAGTTAAGTTTGGAATCCATTAGTCATTGAGTCAAATCATTGAATCTCTTGCAGAAACGATTTTTGAAGGTCATATAAGCTTAATTTTCACTTTTCATCTATTCTGGACAATTTCAAAAGACTCATTTCAAGTGTGCGTGTGTGTGCGTGTAGATGTAGATATATGTGTGCGTGTGTATGTTTGTTCCTTCGGAATCCTTATTCATGGTGATTCCTAATTCCTTTAATGTTTTCTCCTTTCTTTTTTCCCGATTATTTTATAATAACCTTAACAATAATGAATTTTTTTGTAGACAATATAATTGATCAAAATCATGTTTAAATTTAAGGAGAAAAAAATAACATAATTTTCATTTCCACTGAACCTTGCCAACAAGTTTTTTTTGGTAACATCAGAATTCTCTCGCTTTTTTTTTTTTTTTTTTGAAAAAAAAGACATTCCTTTCTTTTCACTTTCCCCTTTAAAAAAGAGTACAAGAGTATCGATAAGAAATCCTTTTCTCTCTCTTATTCATTTATTTATTTATTGTTTTCAGCTCCATCAACCGAAGTAGGAAAAGGTATACATCCCACTTTCATGCTGTGCCTTCCTTTTTTCTTTCGCTTTTCAGTTTTTTTTTTTTTTTTTTTTGGCTAAAATTTCGATTTTCAGTTTATTATTCTCATTCTCCTTCCAACCAAGTTGAGGCTGATCTAGCTAATCCTGCACATGGTTTAATCAACAGATCAAAAAGGGGAAAAAAATTAAAAGGAAATAACTGAGAATGTATTTTTTTCGGCCAACGATGATGCTGATAAAGCTGTGTTAAAAGGAGAAAGCAAAATAGTATTTTTGAAAAGAGTAATAGTAAATTATAACATAAAATTTTAAACTTAATAATACATAGTA
Source organism: Ficus hispida (assembly GCA_025413025.1). Lineage (NCBI taxonomy): Eukaryota > Viridiplantae > Streptophyta > Magnoliopsida > Rosales > Moraceae > Ficus > Ficus hispida. The sequence continues at coordinate 2,026,185 of CM046369.1, read as the reverse complement.
TAATTAGTTTTATGACCATGAACACAATACCAAAAAAAATCCCCTACTCTTTCCTCCTCTGGCTTCTCTCTCTATCTCAGTACTCCTCTCTCTTTCTCTATCTAACATGAAACTATGAGCATAAATTTATTATTAAAATTTAACCGTAAATCCGTTATTTTATAGAAAATATAAGAAAATCCAAAGATTTTCACAAAAATGCAACAATTTTACTAGAAAATAAACGCTATAGTTTATCTTCGTTTTAAAAAACTACTATAAATTTTAAAAATACCTATAAAATATGTTATTATTATAATTTACCGATGCTCAATTGCTTACATCTTTTAATGTTCGGATGACATTTCTTATTTAGAAAATCACATAATTTACTTTTATAATTACTTCATGCAATAGTTCCTTTTTTTTTTTTTTTTCTTTTTTGGAAACTAAATACAGATTCTTCATATTTTTTATATTTTGATTTCAATATTGTACCATTTCTACAAATTTGAGTTGGATTAGACTCAAATTCTTATAGGAACAACTTAGCAAAGGAACGAAACAACCCCCAAGAGTCGGTCATCACGAAGTCAAATATCAGAATCAACAATGTTCCAGTTTATCGTGTAGAGAATATGGTGTTTTTATTATTGTTGTCTCGAACGATATTGCTACCTCATGAGAGACTATTACTACATTTCAGGCATCACCTGATAAGGGTAGGAAAAAAACTCCTGGTCCTACACAATAAAAATACAACAATAATGATAGGCATTCAAGGGTAATGGGCCACCACACTTAACAAAATAACATTTTAAGATAGAAGCTCAATTATGTAAAAGTCTAAAATTTCACATGGAATCAGAGCCCAAGAAGTTCAAATGAGCGATTCATTCAATATAAGATTGGTAACTTCAAAGAGAACACTATCTTACAATGACGTGTTACAGGTTAAAAGAACTCGAGTCTGACTTTGTAAAAATATAACAATAATAATAGACATATATTCATTTAATAGATTGATATTTTAAGATGAAAATTCAATCTTTTACGAGTATCAAATTTTACATCATCATGACACAAGACAACCTCTCACGTATAGATCCGACACAAGTCTCGAGCCTACAAGGCAATCTTCCTTACGCAAACCCAATGCAAGGCTCATCCTAGCAAGGTGAGCTCCCTCGCTCTCGTAGGCACTTTGAAAGCCTAAGAAGGGTAATTCTCAAATACTTTTTTTCCTTCAATTTTTTCTGCGATAAATGTTAAACATTAAAACTAGAAGTTCAAATGCGGAGAGGGTAGTTATATAGTTTCTAAAAATAAAGATATAATTTAAACAAAAAAAAAAAAAAAAACGTGAAACTGCAATAATAAATTATGATATTTTTGGCATCTGTTTTTTGAACTAGCGGGACCCAATTAATTTATCTGTATATGTGTATATATGTATGTATATATATGTTATCCTTTGTTGAACTAAGGGCCATTGCCATCCGCAAACAACACCTTTACAAGGAAAAGACTCCTTGTCAACTCAATCGCATTCCAAATATTGATGACAATTGCAAATGTATATTCTAGCAATTCTACTATTCTAGAAAAGAAAAATAAATCTTTTTAAAAAAAGAAAAGAAAAGAAAAATAAATAAATAAATAAAACAAATGAGGAAAAATTATGTGGTGACGTTTAAAAAATTCGTTAAAATTGTCATAAACTTGTGAAGTTTTACAGATTTAATGGCATTCTAATATGTTATATTGTCAAAAATGATCAATTATATTATGAAAAAATAGACTGTCAAAAAACTAATTAAAAAAAAAAAACACACACACACACACACGGAAAAACAAACTTGTAAATATCAATGTTTGCTATGAAAAAAGTGGAGGACTTAGCAAATCAAGATAAGTGGGTTCAATTAAATTGTCCACTTCAGTCAGTCCAATTTCACAATGACATAGTTATTATTATTTTTAATTTTATTCTTTTTGGTCTAATGAGTCAAAAAGGAGAAGATTTGCTACGATCTAAAGGGCCTAGATTTTCAACAAAGAGCGTGTGGTTTTCTCGTTGTCCAAGCGTTTTCTTGTTGTCCAAGCGTTTTCTTCCTTCTCCAATCATTAATATGAAACTTCCTCCTTTTTATCTTTTTTTTTTTTTAATTACTATTATTTCTCAATACCTAGACACCAAGTGAAACGGCTAACCACCACATTCACATTATTTAATATGGGATTTTCACTGTTTATTTAACGGTAATAAACAGTAAATTTTGCTTTTTTTTTTTTCTCTCCGTTTTCGCTGCGTAGGTACGATACTGCATCGTAAAAATTTACTTTTTTCTTTTTATTTTCGCTGTTTTAGCTATAATATTGTATAATAATATACAGTAAATTGCTACAATAATGTGTAGTAATATATATTAACTTTTACTTTTTTTTATAATATAATGACTTTTTTGTCCTTCATCACTAACTATTTTTTTCTTCGCTGCGGTATTATGCTCGTTTTACCTTTTTTTTTTTTGTCAATTGACAATTTTACTCTTGAGCTTTAGTTATTTTTACTGTTTAATACAGTGTTAGGATAACTTTGTCCTTCTAAAATTATTAATGGACGATTTTTCCCTTCATTTGTAGTTCTTTTTTTCCTTTGCTATAGTGTTATTCCGATTTTACCTTCTTCTTTTTTTCGATTGGCAATTTTGCCTTTAGGCTCTAGTTACTTTTACACCTTGCTACAGTTTTGGGATAATTTTATCCTTCTAAAATTATTTATGGATGATTTTACCCTTCATTTGTAGTTGTTTTTTCTTATAGCTACAATAACTAGATATTGTTACCTTTTTAATGTGCATCTTTGATTTTGTCTGTTGAAGATGTGTTAAAGTGCAATGTTTGTATGTATATAATCTAACTAAAATTTATTTCTTTTCTTTTCTTTTTTAATAAAAAATAAAAAAAATAATAGAATCTGTTTTTGATTTTGTTTTTATTTTTTAAATATTTTTCCCCTTTTTAGTTTTTTTCCCTTTTATTTTTTTATTTTTTATTTTTTTTTGCTTTCTAAGATTTAAATTTTAAAATTTAGTTTTTTATTCATCTTTTCTTCGTATTTTTGTTATTTTATAATTTTTAATGATTTTTGTTTTCAAATTTCTGATTTTCAAGTTTATTTTTATTCTCTTTTTTTGATTTGTGCTTGGTTTTTTTGGCTTTTTTATTTGTTGGGTTTTGTTTTTTTAGATGTTATAGTTAATTTTTGTGTTTTACATGTGTATAATCTAACTGAAATTTATTATTTTTTTTGTCAAAAACAGTAAATAAAAAAAACAATAGAATATGTTTTTGGTTTTGTTGTTTTTCTCCAATCTTTTTTCCCCTTTTGAGTTTTTTTCTCCTTTTGTTTTTTTTTTCATTTTTATTTTTAATTACCGTGATGATTTTTATTTCTCTATTTTTATTTCTGCATCACCATAGAAAAGTTTTTTTATATTATTATTATTATTATTATTAGTTTATATTTTTATGATTGAGAGAGAGCCTGAAAAAAAAATAAAGACAAATAAGATGGAGCAAAATATAGATATGTTCTGCTTTCTTTTGTTTTGTTTTTTATTTTTATAAGTTATTTCTAACTTTTTTTTTCCCGTAGATTTATATATTTTGTTTTTCACTTTTTGATTTATATTAATTTGTTTTTATAGCTTACGGTGATGATGGTTTAGAATGAGAATGCAAAGAAAATTATTGAAGATCTTTTTTTTTGTTTATATTTTTGGAAACTTATTATAATTATATTATTTATCATAACCAACTGTCATTATTACATGTTATTTAATTTTCTTATTTATTTATCTATTTATTTTCCTCTCATATGCAACGCACGGGTATTAAACTAGTCTAAGCTAAATAAAAGTTTATTTCTTTGTTTTTTTAAGAAAAACTTTTACAACAAGAATTGAAATCAATTTTATGTGTCATGCCGTTAATCTTAATCTTAATAAATACTTATATAGTATACTGTTAAAAAAATTATTCTAACAGTGAAAATAATAATATTTATCGATAAAGTAAATGTTGAGTTTTTATCATAAAGTTGATGTATACCAACATCACAACTGGTTAATTTCAAATATGTTGGCCTCTTGTCTATGATTAAAGTGGGGAAAAAATGATTAGACACTCAATAATTGACCCTTTTTTTTTTTTTTTTTACAATTGTTTACAGTCGTTAATCAATTTGTTCATAACCTTACTATATATGGTTTGACAATAAGCAGCCAAGAGATCTGTGTTTTACAAGAAAAAGTTATCTGCTTTCGGGTACGCGTGCTTTGGTCTCATCTTTTTACATTTTAGTTAGACGCATGGGACGCTAGACTGCACAAAATAAGACCTGGTTACACTATTTGTGGTCGGTTTTCGCAAAGACATGATAGCGTGAGGCTTATCTATAGAAACATCATATGAATTAAAAATAAGCACAAATCACAAATTGAGAATTCTTCATAGATTATGAAAATTTTGAATTCCGTTTTTAATTGTCATATTTGAGTCAGATTATGTCAATTTTACATACATATTTTATTTTATTTTATTTTATTGTAACTAAGATTAAATTTAAGAGTGTGAAATGTACTAAGGATTCCTTACCTTTGAAAGCTCCCAATTAAATTATTACAAAGAATCACTACTATGTAAGAAGGACGATGGTTTCCTGAAAATTATTCTAATGTAAACGAAAAGAAAAGGCATGAAGAATTTCCGTATATTGGAAATTTGTATGATGAAATTTGATGACGATTTCTGAAAACCGTCATTAAACATCCAAATTCATTTTTTAAGAATAATGCAAACTTTTCTCGCTTATTTTTCTACTCAAAATTTAAAACTTATTCATCATTTCTATAATCCCGAGAACTCTCTTATTTTCTAAAAAATAAAAATAAAAATAAAACTTCAAACTCCCAAATTCTCTCCCTCCTCTGTTTCTTAAAAGAAAATTAAAAAAAAAATCATTTTTGTGAATATTTATATTGATGAATGATTATGATGAGGATTTTTCTTTCTTTCTTTCTTTCTTTTTTTTTTTTCAATTTTTATTTGTATTGTGTTGTGATGAATGTTATAGTTCTTTTTTTTTTTTTTGTTCAAATTTGTGAATAATATATAAATAAATTGTTGCTTGAACAAGGACATAATTTTTTTTGTTAAAACTTTATTTTATTTTTTAAAAATTTTAACTATGATTTTTCCTTCGTTAAAAGTGTCCTTTTTTAGCTTATATTACATTTCACATAATTAGATGACAGTTTAAATCTGTAACATATGACGATCACTCTATATTTATATTACATTTCACATAACTAGATGACTATTTAAGTCCATAACATACGACGATCACTCTATATTTGACAGCGGTTAAAAACTGTCGCGAATTAGTTTTCCACTAGTGAATTAGGGGGGTTGAAGTATGAAAGTTAGTTCCAATATTTATGTAGTTTAAAAGTCTTAATCATAAAGTACCATAATTTTTTAAATTGTCATAATCATACCGTAAAGGGGAGAAACGAGAGATAGATATCAATTAGGCCCTCTAATTAGTTAATTGTGTGGTGATCATAGATATGTTCCCCTTTAAGTAGACAGTGCACGTTATAAATTGTCACTCTTCTGTCATCGTCCACTGTCCTATGGGCGGCGAAGTCATGTAAATTTTGCACATATATATATATATATATATAGATATATATGTAGTAACTGATGTTCCCATAGTGGTGTAATTATTTGAAAATCAGCCAAGTACGTAATTATTTTTTTGCAGAAAAATCGAAATATACATACATATGAACAAGAATTTTTGTGGTCACAATTGCAGATCAAAACATACTTTTGTTTCATTGGCTAAGAAAGATCATATTTAGATTCTTAATTCAAGCCAAATAATTAATTGTGAAAATTACTTGAGTCATAATTATTGAGCAGAAAACATCCAATAAGTAATGTCCCATTTTAACTTATCATTTCCCATATTATGCATGTCAAAATGCAAGAGAGGGAAAAAGAGAGAGAGAGAGATCTACAGAGCATCATAGATATTTTTGTTTCTTGCATCATAAACTACTTAGCATATATAGCTAAATTTTATTTTAAAGAAGTCAATTATGAACATATTACACCCAAAAAATGAAAAGAAAAAAAAAAGTCGGGCGCACAAACTCGATATGCCATAGAAGTGTACAAGCTACTTAAAATTGTACAAAAATGGGCCATATATATATATATATATGTAGATAAATATATATCTTGACACCCCAAAAAGAGGCATATGATCGACCATAGCCGAAAGTACACATAAATTGTTCCCGCCAAAAGTAACAATTTCGCAACACATAATCCTAATGATCATCTCTTTGCATCCCAAAAGGAATTTCGACTACGGCCTTTGCTAAATTTTATGTAGGAAAATAATTAATTAACAAACATGAATTAATTAATTAAGCTAATTAATTAGCTCTTGGAACTTGAAGCTGGAGGCTGATGAAGCTGCTGATACATGGCGGCCATCCTACTATAAGCCTCCGTCGTCATAGGCTGCTATAACAAAATGAGGATTTATTAGCACTAATTTCCATACTCACCCGTTCAAATGTTAACTAATTATAAATGGTCCAATAATGGAGCTGGAATTTTAGAAACGCTTTAAGAAACAAAAACATTAAAATTAAAAAAAAAAAAAAAAAAAATGAGTGGGGCAGTGAGACCCTACTCATTTTCACGTGACTCCGTCACTGTATACACAAACCTGTGATTGGCATGCAAATAAGAATTGGGATAAGGGGTCCGGAATCACTGCCGCCATTTGGGGTTGTAACCGGCCATCGGCGGGGCTGGAGCCATCCCATGAAGCCATCGACATGAACGGGTTCGGGTGGAGGACCGCAGGCGAGATGCCGGGTATGTTGGGCCGGGCCATGGTGTTCATGTTCATGTCCATGCCCATGCCAATCCCCATGCCCATCGGGCTCATCATGGACAACTGTAGTTGTTGTTGCATGGCCACTGGCAACATCATGGCTGGCATGTTCATTCTACTCATCATTTGTACTTGAGCTTGCAATTGTTTCAAATAGTCGATCACTTCGTCCAACATTGAAGCTTTATCGGTCTGCAAATCAAGAATATATAAATATAACTATAAATACCTTAATAACATATATTCTAATTCTAGAATCTATGTTGATTCCCTTCGAGCATTCAAATTAACAGTCTCGGAACGACGATCAAAAGGACTAACGTTTCATAGTCTTTTTACATCATTAGATTAGTATGAGTTCACAAGTTTACAAGTAGTTTTACTATGTTATAACAAAAACAAAAAGAAAGAAAGGAAAAGAAGGGGGAAAAAAAATATTAAAAAAAATTAAATAGTTTTCCTTATTGTCTTTGTATCTTTTAGCATATATAGACTTACCGTACGTGTTTTGTCCTATTATTACTAGAACTAAAAATTAAGGACAAAGCAATATGCGATGCATATAAGAGGAGAAGCCGGAGCCACTATCAAGGATCTAGCTAGGTGCTCTCTCAAGCTAAGCAACAACAAAGGTGAATAATTAGTGCATTGAAATTCTTATCCTTTCCTTTTGACACATCAAAATCTTACTTTTACAAGTTGCAGAAAAAAGTGTACACATATATATATATATATATATACATTCACACGCATACATCTATATAGGTAGGTTGTATATATAGTAGTGTAATTACTATTTAGGCCCTACAACTTGGAAGGAGGATAAAACATTTATGTGGAAGCTGCAGGTAGTTGTCTCCATACCTAACAATCTCCAATCAATTTGGTACCTCAGAGCAAGAAATGGGTATATATGTGGACTAGGATCATTGGGTGATTGCCAAAATACCCACAAGCAATTTGTATGAAAAAGAAAACGAGTTTGGACCACGCCTATACATACATATATGTGTCAATCATTGTCTCTTAATTTATTATTTTTAATTTTCTTTAAAATAAAAAAAAATAAAAATGAATGGAGTCTGTGCGTGTGTATGTATATATATATGTATATATAAAACATGTCAAACTCAGGCTTCTCTTTGGATACATCTGAATTTTTTTGAAGTAATATCCACTTCTTTCTCTTGGTAACCATCACCGAATAAATTAAGGTATATGTGAATAAAGTGAAGTTTGAGTACCAATATAAAATTATACTTTATCCTTTTTCCAGCAAAGGGAAAAAAAAAAAAAAAAAAAAAAAAGTAAAAGCATAAACCTTTTTCTTATCTCTATATATCACATATTAAAATCATAAAGCTTAAATGCGTAAAGCAAGTAATCTACATGTGTGTTTGTGTGTGTGTGTATATATGTTTATATAAATTAATAAGCTCTCAAAATAAATGTTGGATTAGAATATCCCATCATATTCATACCTTGCTGGAATTTGGGACCAGCTTCTGCAGCGTCTTCATCCTTTGGTTGATCTTATCTCTCCTTTTCTAATAAGACCAAAACACAAGTAAATTTCCAATGATAAATCTGTCATAATAATTCCAAAATTTGTAATAATAACGGGGAAAGAGACATCATCATGCATAGGGGGGGAAAAAAGCCTCTCCAAAAAAATTAAACAAAAAACAAAATACCAAAAAAAAAAAGAACAAAGAAGAAAGAAGAAGATTAATTAATTTGCTATGAGATGGACAAAATATATATATATATATATATATATATATTAGTGTGTGTTTCTAAATGATTAAACACTAGTTTCTGTCAAATTTACTCTTTATTGTGAAATTAATATGATTTGATTCCAATACAATTATGGTAAAGTTATAAAAAAATTCAAAAAGAAATAATAAAAAAAAAACTTGCATCATTTATGCACACAAAAAGTTCCAAACTTTAACTCATAAATAGTCTTGAAAGTTGAAAGCAATCCAACATAAAATTATTCTAAAAAGGGGACTACCTAATCAAATATTTAATTCAATCTTCATAGGCATGTGTATATATAAGTATATTTATGTATATATATATATATATATAGAGAGAGAGAGAGAGAGAGCATACTCGTTCAGACTGGTTATGTATTGCAGCAGCTCTACTCCTTTTAGTTGAACTTGTGGATTTTCCATTCCCTTTCTTTTTGTCCTCCTCTTCCTCTTCCTCATCACCTGACTCCCTCTTTATTATATAATTAATAAAACAACATACTTAATATCACTAAATTACAATTTCAGCAACCAAAAAAAAAAAACTATACTATCAAATTATATAAACATGCGACAAAATGGGTCAAGAAAAAAAAAACACAACAACAACAACAACAAAATATTTGAAATTTATAGTACTAACTAATACTAAACAAATTAAATAAATTATTCAATATTAGACAATATATATTATTAACACGTTTTATTCACCAAAAAAATTATTAACACGTTTTATTTCTAACACTTGCCTGATGAAGTCTGCTATGACAGATAGAGTCATGGTCGTCGGCGACAGTGGCGGTGGCGGTGGCTGTGACGGCCTTGGTAGAGGGTTTGGCGGAGCTGGCATTCTCCGGCGAGCCAAGCGAAGTGGAAGCGAACCCAACGCCGAAATCCCTCTCGCACGAGTACTGATCCATCCTCATATGGTGGAGGCTCGTGCTCGTGCCGCTCACGCTCGGGTCCGGCCGCCCACTCCACTCCGGCGTCGGAGGCACACGCGCCACCCTGGCGCGTTTCATATGCGCCGCTGTCGCCGCATTATTCTCCTCCTGCGTGGCGGCGCCGCTGCACGACGCCACCTGCGTGTACGACCCAACGTTCACGGAGGCCCCGCTGGACCTGGCGGCGGGACGGCAGGAGGCGACGTCGGTCTGGTGGGGCCGGTGGGAGCAAGGGACTTGGGCGTCCATGCCGCAGGCAGGTATAGTGCTCGCGGCTGCGGCTGCGGCTGCGGCAGTGGCGGCGGCGGTGTGGTGGTCGAACCATGGGACTAACTCATCTGCGGCGGCGGCGGCGGCGTCGGAGGGGGGAGGTTTGTGAGGGAAAAATGAGGACCTGGTGGCTTGGTTGACAATTGACTCGAGTGTTCCGCCGGCGCGTGGCTTTTCCCAATACTTGCAAGGGTGGGAGTTTGTGGTGGTGGTGGTAGTGGAAGTGGTGGTGTTGGCTAAGGTCTTGTTTGGCACGCGCGGCGGCCCTAAGCCGTGCATGGCAATCTGCCCGTTTTCCCATGTCAGCTCTGCCACCTCGTAGTCTAACCTGCAATATCAATAATAATTACCCCAAGTTCACGTCCATAGTATAAATGTATATCTATGTCTATATACAAATATACATATATATATGTATGTATGTATGTATGTATGTATGTATGTCTAGAGAGAGAGAGAGAGAGAGAGAGAGAGAGAGAGAGAAGGTGGAGAAAGAAAGAGAGAGAAAGAGGAGTACAGGGGGACATCCGGAGCGATGGAATTGAAGCGGGAACGAAAGGGAAGCCTGGCAGGAGGACTGTCATCTAGATCCCAACTAGGAACACACTGGCTCATTTTTTGATGATGTCGTTTCTAATTAGAATTTATGTAAAGTGTAGTTCAGTAGAAGTAGTTGTACTACAACTTTGGTGTGGTTGAGGAAGAAGCTATCGGAGGCGGAGGAGAAACGAAAAAAGGGGGGGCTGGGACTTGGAATTGTACTATGTTGTTCTTTTTATTTATTTTTGAGGCGGTATTAAAAATGACTTTTTTTAATTGCTCTCGAGGCTTTTATGAGCTTGAGAGTGAGAGTGCGAACAAGGATGGGAGGAGGAGGGCACTCATTTTCGTTGTGTGTGTCCCTACTTTGGGGTATACACTAGTGACTTTTTTACATATATAGTTATCATAACGTGTTGAAAGAAATAAGATAATGCCCTCCTTTTGTGACGGGTATATCTTCCAACCTCCAAGAGTACTTTATTATGGAGATAAAGATATGTTGGCATAAAAATTAAAAGTGGATATACACATTTAGTCTCATATCCGACATTATTTCAATATTTGTAATTTTTCTAATAGATTCGTTTCCTTATCATTTGATTGTAATGTAACTTTCTGGATATGTAATTAGAGGTAAGTTTGGTTCACCCATTTAAATTTATTTTTTATCTTTTTCTGAAATTTTTTTTTGTCTTTTCTAAAAAAGTCAATAAAAATTACTATTAAAACTTAAAAATCTTAACTCAAACTCAAACACCAAACACACCCTAAACCAACACAATTTTATATATCGGTGTTAACCTAAGGAAGTAGCAATTTTCATGAATAGAAAACTTTGTGCAATAATATTATTGTCACACACCATTAACCCTTAATATTTTATGTATATAACATTCCTAAGAAAATATTATAGATATCAAATCTAATCTCAATTTTTAAAGTAAAAACTCATGTGACATATAAATTATCATTTTTTTATTACTAAATATTTGAAACAGTTACTATATACATAAATTGATTACATCTATCAATAAAATTTTGATGTGATTATCCTTCTTCTAAATACACATTTCTAACTCAACTTCCAAAATTCCGTCACACATATTATTAATCTACTCCAATACTTTCTCTTACATATATATATATATGCGATAGAAAAGTAAAATACATGCACATTATAATGTCTATAAATAGACATCATTGATGAGGTCATTAATGAGAGGTGGTTCACGTAATGTACGTCACTATATGTACATGTGTGTGTGTGTATGTATACACAGTGTGCGCTGTGACTAGGAGGGAGTAACTTTTTCTGGTGCTTTATATAGAAGAACATAAAACAAAAAAAGGAAAAGGAGAAAACAACAAGGCAGTCTCCAAGCTAGATGTCAAACTAAGACAAGAAGTGCTATTCAATTCCCCACCATAAACAGGAAGCAGAGAGAGGGTACGTTCCGAATTCTGATCTATCTCTCTGGCACACCGTGATGATCATGAAAACCCCAATGACCAATTCCTATCTCCATCCACATCACATATATCTTCTATATTTATATATATATATATATATATATATATTCTAAATAAAATGGATAATTAAAATTCATGTGGTTGTTGTAAACCATGAAGCTTTTGGATGTGCTAATAACACGTATATGTAGCACGAGAGTATATACATATACAAAAATATCTATACGCATGTATATATGCATACATTTTTCGACTCAATTAATATTAACAAAAAGGCCATAGGTTTTATACGAAAATGAATGTAACTTTAAAATTGAATGGTCCGTCCAATTGAAAGCTTATCTCAATATGATGATTGATCATTACTAAATTATATGCATATAAATGACACGTGTCTGATACTTTAACTCAAATATTTAGTTTATTAATGGTCCACTGTAAATTTATATTTTTTTTATAAGAGAAAACGAAATAGAAAAAAGTTCAATTAAATTGGGAGGTTAATAGTGGAAAAGTATGGAAACTCTAATTTAAATCAGAGTGTCAAAAATTTACAGCTTTTTACTCAAAGGGTTGTCTCACTATTGAACTGCATTCATACATATTCGAATATTTATATATATAGCACTTAAGTAGCAATAACATAGTTCATATTTCGTAATGTCATTAGTTTGAATAATCTAGAAATTCTTTTTACTAGAAAAACTAATCTAAAATATATCATACCTAACGGTCATGAATGCAGCGAATGTAGATTAATGTCTAATGATATTAATTCAGTACAATATTTTCTGTTAATATTTATTATTAATTTATGATAAATATTTTAAAATATTATATATAAATCAACTAATAACTATACGAGACTAAATGATAAAAATCGTATGTATTAAACTTAATTATTAATATAAATTTTTGAAGTTTTCTTTTCAATTTTTATTTTTTCGTTAAAATTTCATTCCAGATATTAATACTAAATGTAAGTTAAGACTCATCTATACTCTACGTCGATTATATATATATATATATATATATAGACACACATATTAATGAGGAACCGGGGAGGGTTGGAATTCATGTGGCTGAGATTAGAAGTTGGCGGTGAAACCAAATTAATATCAAGGCAAAAATGAGGACACGAAAAAGAGAGAGAGACGGAGAGAGAGAGAGAGAGTTTATGTGGCGTGGGATCGAACATCGTATCCCGCAATAATTGGGTGTCGCCGTGTCGAACATCGATGCTTGCTAGCTCCGACATTTTTTTTTTTTTTTTGCTGGAAACAATTTGTTATCATTTTATGCGCAAATTTTTAGACGAATTTTCTCGCAATGCGGGCTTTTACTTCAATTAAAAAGGAAAATGCTAAAATGACTGGGTGTTGGAATTTGAAGTCTTGGACTCAATCTCTAAATTCTTACACGTGTTAATCAACCGGCTAGTACACCCCACGCGTCACTGTCACCGTATAGTCAACTTATTTGCGTCTCCTGTTGTTGACTCTTTTGTACTTGGTCGTATTTAATGTCTAATTACTGAGGTATGGTAGAATAATAACGTTAAACTTATTTCATTAAGAAATTTGACTATTTTTATTATTATTATGTCGAGATATTTTTTTCATAGTTATTATTTTATTAAAAAAAATTAAATTACACTTTTTATTTTATATATTATGCTGGCATAATGATATGGATAATTTAACACCAAGTATTCTTTTGACTTTTCATAACGCAGACACTCTACAATCTCGAAATTGGATAAGAAATGTGGACACCTTTTTATTTTGATTTTATTTTGCTTTTTTTTTTTTTGAACTATTTACATATATGGCTAGATTTGGAGTATGCTTTTAAAAAATGTCTACAAGCAAACTTAATTGTAAAATTGAACAAAAATTAAAACTAATCATAATGTGTTGACAAAAACATCCTTAAATTTAATTTAAGAAAAAAAAAGGACATAATTCATCTTTAAAATAGCTATATTAATTACGTTATTTGTATATCAAGTAATACAGTGATTGTAATAAATACCGTATGATTAAATGTTACTGTTTAAGAATATGCAATATAATGATAAGATCCTTATAAGATCATAATAGTTATAATGGTCGAGTTATTATCAAATGATTATATTGAAATTTTCATCATATTAAAATATTAATCATTACAAAAATAATATGGACATTATCATAATTAAAAAAAAAAACTTAATGACGAACATAATCGTTTGTAGGCGTTCAATAGAACGAAAAAAAAAAAAAAAAAACACTAAGGAAGTAAGAACATTTTTTTTCCTTTTTAAAGCAAAAGAACATGTTTCTTAAGTATTCAAATGAAAATAAAAAACACCTTTCCTTTTATAATACGTGTTTCCTATCCTTAAAAAATAATTTAAAAAAACTTTTTTACAGATATTTAAAGAAGTTTGAAAGGAAAAAGCTTCCTCCCTTAAAAGTAGGTAATGTATGGAAAATTTGATTCAAGTTAAAAATAAAAATTAAAAAAAAAAAAAAAAAAACTTGATAGCGTGAAATAAGGATAATTTGTTTTTCACCATAAATAGCACTCATGCATGAATTTAAAAAAAGAAATAAAAAAAAGTCAACTATTATTGAAGGGTAAAAATGGAAGAAAAAAATAATGAATTTTAAATTTTGTTTATATTTATAAATATTCTTATTAGTGTTTATATTTTAAAATAGGTGCTTAAAATCGATCATTTTGTGTAAATACTTTTTTTTTTTTAATTTTGTTTTAATGGCCTTGTCATCTATTCAAAATGTATTCAATGCCCTGGACAAGTAACAAATGGAAAATGATTGCTACACCTTACTAATAAATAAATAACTGCCACATCCTTAACCACTGTCCAAACGGAATAGGAAAATAAATAAATACATCGAACTAATCATAAGATATCACTCTATAAATGCTGAGGTTTATGATACATTGATTAAATGTCTACACGTGAGATTCTTTAAGTGATAACTCCATATATATAAATATATATATATGAAAACTTTTTTATCCGGCACTGTTCAGATTGTCAAACGGAAAAATTCTTTCTTTTTCTCTCTATTTATCTCTCTCTCTATAACAGATTACACGACTCTCTCTTTCAGATTGTGCTAGTCTCTTATACAGATTGTGCCGCTGGATGGTAGAGATTTCCTATATATAGTAATTCTACATCCTCTCTAAGATTACGATCCCACATTTTAATTCTTACTTTTTAAAGTTTAAAACCTAAACGAAAGTTAAGTAATATAATGTATCAACAATTCATCACTATTGACTCTACATAATTGAATTGATCTTATTATCGATTTCCAATTTAGGAGACAATTAGTACTTGATCTATTAAATCGAACTAATAGAGTCATTCCATTAATAATATATATAAAAATTTTTTAAAAAAAAAAGATATGGGATAGTCATATGTTTTTAGTTTGAATATCAACACTAAATTATCACATAACTGTCAAAATGTCCTATTTTTATTTCACACTAACGGATTTTTTATGGTAGCACTTTAATGGAATAAATTTATAAATCAAGGTTAAAGTCGAACACCAAAAATGATATCAACCATATATATGTGTGTGTGTCTTTTTTATACATCAAGATCACGATCAACACGTGTCCAAAGAGTTTGACATATATATATATATATATATATATATTTTGGAACTTGAGTTTCACATATATTAATCCTTGATTAGTGAAATAAGAGATGGTTGATGAGGAGGAATATTATTAAGCAACTTTCGGGTGTTTTGGAATCATGTCGGCCAGAGAGGCTTAGCCGTCTCTGTGTAAAAAAAGTCTTTTTGTGCCGGTGTGTCCAAATTGTGGGCGAGAGAGTTGTACTTTTCTTGACAAATACATTGCGTGAGTATCTTGTCGGGGATGGCCCAATGCTCGTTCGACTTTTATTTGTGATTCTCTTCTCAGGGCCCGTACGGTACTTTAACTTGTCGGCCCTTTTGTCTCGTGGCTTGTCTTGTCTCTTAGTTTGGGCCTCCACCTACTTTTGATTTGTCGACCCATGTGATCTTGAAATTTGGACCCAACTCCATGTAGCATTTCACTGGTTCTTGAGCCAAATGGGCCATTTTCTAACTAGGCCCATCTAATGGATTATGGCCCAGTGTCAAAGTCGATGGCTCAATTTAGCACAAATACTATCTGGATTCATGTACTGGCGCAGGCTTTATAATGACCCTGAAAGCGAAAAAAAAAAAAAAAATGGTAAATAACATTTTTATTAAACTAAATAACAAGATTTTAAAATAGAGATTTATAGCTTAATAACCTTTTTTTAAAAAGTTTTTCAACAAATAACCAAAGTTTTTAAAAATTAGTTAAAAAGTTTTTTTTTTTCCTACAATAGTCAATCAATTTTCTTAAATGATTAATCAATGATCGATCACAAAATATTGTTAACTTAGTCAATCATTGACTACGTTCAATCATTGATTAAACATAATGTAAATCATCAATTTTCGTAGTCAATCATTGATTAACCATAATCAATTATTGATTGACCAAATCTGAAAAAATGACAAACAGTCATTTTACTGAATTAAAAAAGTTCCACCATCTATTAGATTAGGTGACTAAAAAAGGTTACCTGATATAATTTTCTATTAGAACATTTAAAGAAAAATTAGATTGGGTGGTCTTTTTTAATCACCTAATCTAATAGATGATCTAACTTTTTAAAAAAAATTTTAGGAAAATGATCGTTTTTCTTTTAGATTTGATCAATCAGTTATTGATTATGAAAATTAGTGATTGACTTTGAAATTTAGTGATCTACATTATGGTTAATCAGTAATTGATCGTAAGTCAATTACTGATTGATTATTATGTAGTCAATTAATGATTGACCATTTTAAAAAAATTGATTAATCATTTTAGAAACAAAAAGGGTCTTTTAACTAACTTTTAAAAACTTCGATAATTTATTTAAAAAATTCATTAAAAAAGTTATTTAACTATAAATCCCATATATAAAATGCATAATAATTTATTAGGTAAATAAGTTATTTACTAGAAAGTTGAATTTTTCCAAGTAAATTTACTTGGAGTAAAGTTGAATATTTGTTGGCTAGAAAAGTAAAGTTGAACTTACTAGAAATATTTACCCGATAAATTTATTATTTATTATTATTTACTCTAAATATTTTTTTTAAACATACTATCTCCTTCAATATTGTTGTAAAAGTTCTATTTACTACTTTCTCTCTAAAGAAAGTCGATTTTTGTAATTTTTTTATTGTTAGAAACTTGAATTTATTTGTCATTACTTAGTATAGTTTATTTTTTTGATTTTTGGATATTTGATTAGATTATATTCTTAATTTAGATATAAATGCCAATGTATTGAGAAATTAATTATGTTCTCTCAATATGTATATAGATAGAGCCTATTTATAGTACTCCACACTATTAAATTCTTTTCTCTTTTTTAATTTGTGGACATAGGCACATACACATTAAATATCTTTGTGTTTTCTTCCCTTTTTTGTTTTATTTTTATTTTTCTCATTTAATATCTTTACATAAGACTGTTGAAGAAGACCCATTTGTTAATCTAAAAATGACATCAAGAAATTTTAAAATAAAAATTGAACTTAAAGACAAAGATCTAAACTCTACATTAATCTGGGGTCAAATACGAATTACTATTAAGCTATACCTGAAACTGTTTAATAATTGAGAAAATGATTTAATATTTGTTAATATTCAAATCATCAGTCCGTCTTGGTAAACATTCTTATATGTCGTAAAACATAACATATATTGAAAAATTGGAGACTCATGACATATTAGTTCTAAGAGAGGAGTGGATCCATTGGTCATGAAACTGATTACGTGAGCACTTCCTCTTTTCACAAACTTGTGTTCCCTTTAAAATTGCTCGTATTATACCAAGATATTAAAACCACTTAGGATTATGGTAACTATAATTTCATACTTAATTAAAGGTGTAGAAATTGAATAATCTTTTATGATTAAAATAATAATTAAAAAAAAAACATACACATACCTTGGTTTTTGGCACGCGCAAAGATTGGACCCACGATGACCCGATCGTCAAACAAACATGGACGATAATGATGGGTAGAAATTTCTCGACAAATTAACCAATAATTTTAAGGAAGGAAAATATGCTTCTCGAAATTTAGAGCTTGAAAATCATGTAAGTTAATTCTTCCAAAATGATGATATACTTTACATGCATGTTGTTCACACCAATCTTTATTGAACTAATTTATGATCATTAAAACCTCAACTTTTCTTCGTATATGTCATTAGACCAAGCTTTTCACTTTAAAGACGATAATAAGGAAAATGATAATAATTATTATAAACAAACCCAACGAACCAAAGGCAGGTATATGATAACGCAGTTCAGCAAATGTCAAGAAAACCTTATTTATTCTTTATTATTATTTTTTTTTCCAAAATTTTTTTTTTTCCCAATAACGCTAGTCAAAATGTGTGCGGGTCCACCCCTATTTTACGTCCATCCCGACCCACATAGGAATACTTGGATTGGACTTGCCACTAGGACATGAACATGGACCGAGTCAAATTGAGGTGATTTAGAAGAATATATATACCAGTTTTAAAATGTTGAGATTCAAATGTAAAATTGAAGCCTAGTTTTCATATTAAAGTGATATAAATGAATTATTAGACTTCAAACGGCTAAACAACCCCATTAACACCGAGGAGGGGGGATTTCAGCCCCTCGGCGCAAGTAGTTTTTTTTACCCCCGTAACAACACTTTGCCCCAATTTTTGCTCGTTTTGCCCCTCTGAACTATTTTGACTCTAGATTTTATGCAGACTACTTAAAAAGTTTCATTTGTATCCATAATTTTTTATAACAAATTTATTATTTTTATCCCCTAAAATTTTCAGAATACTAAATTTTGTGTGGAATGTTTAAAAAGTTTATTTAATACTCTTATTTATACGTCTAATTATTATTCCCTATTATTTCATATATTGTTTTTGCTTGTATTCATTATTTCAATATTTAAGTACTCAGAGAAACAAAAATTAGGATACAAGACTAAAGTTTATATTTGCGGACATAAACGAAACATACATATATAGATTACCAGAAAACAAAGCAAAGCGACAAATAGTACAAGAAAATGGAAAATTATGAGATTTCTGTATATTTTTACACTATTAATTCTGTTCAAAATTTTGATTTAAATTATATATATTAAAAAAAAAAAAAAAACACTCATACATACACACACGTCTCTGGTATCGACGATAATATGATACGCAAAACATTTTCAAGGTATAAAAATTCGATAGGAATAATAATAGCACTTAAAATGTAAAATGCATTTATTTGTTTTTTTGGTAGTTTAATCTTGACTAAATATAAACTATAAACAAGCTCTCCAGTCTCCATAACAAAAACTTCTGATTTCGTGGCTGGATTTGGGAGTTTGCAATTGTTGTACCGAAAGTAGACTAAAAATTATTACAGAACACAACCCGACACTCATGTGAGACAAAATAAAATAACTTCTAGAGAGAGATTAAAAAAAATTAAGAAAGGAATATTTTCTTCATTGTGTTCACATTCTAGAGTAAGAAAACTGAAGAAAGAAATTCCTTTGGGAGATAGAGTGTGATAATATGAAAAGAGAAAATTATGAAAAACAGTTTATCCAATAAATATGTTTATGTATTTTTATCCTTTTATTCGGATTTTTTTCCTTCTTATTTGAATTGTTGACTCTATATACTTATCTTATTAAAGATTTAAAAAAATTGAAATTATTATTACTGGGGTAATATTTAATATATCCTTTAGAAAAGACAACAAATCACATATATAGAAACCAGCACCAACAAACTCAACACGTGCCTCCATTGAGTTTTTAAAAGTATGATTTTAATTTTTCTAAAATTCTAATTAATAAGAAACTTATCTATTTTTGAAAGTTGACTTATGTTGCCTGATTTTTATATTATTTAAGTATGATTTTTCTTTTTTCCAATAATGCTAGTCAAGCTGTGAGCCCGACCCACGTAGGAATACTTGGACATGAACGTGGACGGAGTCAAGTTGAGGTGATTTAGAAGAATACCAGTTTTAAAATTTTGAGATTCAAAAATGTAAAATTGAAGCCTAATTTTCATATTAAAGTGATATAAATGAATTATTAGACTTCAAACGGCTAAACACCCCATTAACAACGAGGAGGGGGGATTTCAGCCCCTCGGCGCAAGTAGTTTTTTTCCCCCCTAAAAACACTTTGCCCCAATTTTTTCTCGTTTTGTCCCTCTGAATTTTTTTAACTCTAGATTTTATCCAGAGTACTTAAAAAGTTTCATTTGCATCCATAATTTTTAATAAAAAATTTATTATTTTTATCCCCTAAAATTTTCAGAATACTAAATTTTGTGTGGAATGTTTAAAAAGTTTCTTTAATACTCTTATTTATACGTCTAAATATCATTCCCTATTATTTCATATATTGTTTTTGCTTGTATTCATTATTTCAATATTTAACTACTCAAAGAAACAAAAATTAGGATACAAGGCTAAAGTTTATATTTGCGGACATAAACGAAATATACATATATAGATTACCAGAAAACAAAGCAAAGCGACAAATAGTACAAGAAAATGAAAAATTATGATATTTCTGTATTTTTTTACTCTATTAATTCTGTTCAAAATTTTGATTTAAATTATATATATTAAAAAAAAACACTCACACACACACACGCGTGTCTGGTATCGACAATAATATGATACGCAAAAAATTTTCAAGGTATAAAAAGTCGATAGTAATAATAATAGCACTTAAAATGTAAAATGCATTTATTTGTTTTTTTGGAATATAAACTGTAGCTAAGCTCTCCAGTCTCCATAAACAAAAACTTCTGATTTCATGGCTGGATTTTGGAGTTTCCAATTGTAGCTCCGGAAAGTAGACTAAAAATTATTACAGAACACACCCCGATACTCATGTGAGACAAAATAAAATAACTTTTACAGAGAGATTTAAAAAAAAATAAAGAAAGAAATATTTTCTTTATTGTGTTCACATTTTAGAGTAAGGAAACTAAATAAAGAAATTCCTTTGGGAGATATTAGATAGAGAGTGATAATATGAAAAGAGAAAATTATGAAAACAGTTTATCCAATAGATATGTCTGTGTTTTTTTTGCTCTTTTATTCGGATTTTTTTTCCTTGACTATATATACTTATCTTATTAAAGATTAAAAAAATTAAAATTATTATTTCTGGGGTAATAATTTAGATATGTCCTTTAGAAAAGACAACAAATCACCTATATAGAAACCAGCATCAACAAACTCAACACGTGCCTCCATTGAGTTTTTAAAAGTATGATTTTAAATTTTCTAAAATTCTAATTAATAAGAAAAACTAAAATTGTCTTGTAGCTAATTAATTGAGAACAAAAACTATAATATACCTTCGTTTATCTCATATATATACACACACACATATATGCCCCTCCTGAAAATTTGGTCCATCTTAATCATTACACGTAACATGATTAAATCAAAGCATGTCATTTGTTCAGGGACGAAACTAATGAAGGCTTGAGCGGGCTTAACCCTCAACTTTTTATTTTTTATTTTTATTTTATATTGTTATATATATATATATAGCCCTCTCTAAATTCTCCCTTAAACTTTTTATTTTATTTTTAAGCTACATATTGTTTTACATATTTATATATAATCTCTTTTTATAATATTGTTTTACAAAACATAAATTCATTTCATTTCGCTCTATTATGCCAAACAACCTAAAGAAAAAATCAATTTCTTTTCTTTCCTTTTAATTTCTATTATTTTTAGGTTTTCTTTTCTTTTGATTTTCTTTCTTCTTATGAGTGTAAGATTTGTCCTTACCGTTTAGCAGTAGTCCTTATCATAGCTCCGAGCAACTCTATTCAACCTCATTGGATAATCAAAGGAAGAAGCAAATAAATAAGAAGGCGTTGTTCTTGTGGTCCTTATAAGAGTCCAATCAACTTTGGAAGCATGTATTGTCAAGAGAAAAACAAGCTTGAACATAATAACTAGTATTTGCTTCCTTTAAATATAACCATTTGTATTCAAAAACATCAGCTCTATTTGGATGACAGATTTCTAAGTTAATAAACTTTGATTTTTTTTTTCCTGTTTGCCATAGCTTTTTTTTTTTTTTTTTTAATGATTATCGTTGCAAAATAATTGGATTGAAATTTATTTAGAGGAGCTATATATGGTTAACAATTCACCCCATAAGTACTCTGATTTTGACCATGGGTTACAAAGCGGGAAACTATTTGTTAGTCCATTTGTCGTTAAAGACTAAGCTTGTATCACTTTCTTGCTTGCGTCAATTCTTTTGACTCTTTTAGCACAAACAATTAATCACGCACGTTTGTGGTGTTTAAAAATGTAAGACTCATTCTTCCTGTTCTTCGATCGACCACCTTCCCATGCATAAAAAGACCAATAATTCTGTTGAATATACATGTATTATCATGTGCTATATATATATATATAGTTATTTATTTAACAGCAGTGATTGGTTGAGACTCGATATTAATGTTTGGTGCAAAAAAAATTCCATTACCAGAATTGTCAAACGTCGTTTGTGTTAAAAATATCAGCTAGTTGAAAATCAAAACATAGCTACGCTGATTTATTTTTCACTAATTGGTCAAGTTCCTAAATTCTTTAATATGTGATGATTTGGTTCTTCTTCTTTTAGTTAGGGCAAACATTAACAATTTTTTTTTTCATTTCTATTTAAACACGTTAAATATTTCACGGAATAAGTTACGTTCACATGTACCCTCAAATCTACGAGAGAATATACGTACTCTAACTCTAAGGAAATCAAATCCCATCAGAAAAAATAAGAGCAAAAAATCCTATCAGAAAACACAAACGGCCCAAACCCTAAACATGCAAGAGAAAGAGAGATTGATAGAGAGAGAAAGAGAGAGACCTTTTCCTTTTCTTTCTCTCTCTCTCTCTTTACCTTTTTGGCTAAAGAGACAAAAAAAAATCCAGAGAGAGAGAGAGCCCTTTTTCCTTTCTTTTATTATTATTATTTTTTTTTTTTTTTTGGGCTAAAGAGAAATGCAGAATTTAACGAAAACGGAAAAACCAAAACGAAATGCATTCATTCAACAAACAAACAGAAAACGAAACAAAGCCATAAACGGGCAAGCAAAGTATAAAGACCGGGGGTAAACATGCCCATACTAAGGAAGAAAAAGAAATAAACTTAAGTACAGAAACTGATCATATGAGCCACTTCTGTTGGAAAATTCTGAAATGAAAACTTGAAAGGCGTAACTAAGCGTTATTTGCCCTTTCATACCCATATGGGACTGTTTACACTAGTTATCCATACCCAACAAGTATACTAAGTTTATATAAAAACAAAACCCAACAACATTTATATATATATATATATATATATGGCTATATGCATAGATGGCTGTATATATGTGGCCTGTTCATCATAATACTAGACCAGAATGATTTTCCCGAAGAGCGGGAAAGGACGTGGTGGATCTCGAACCTTGATTACGATACGATCTGAGTTTTTGTCCTTCCAAACGTAGATGCGATCACCAACCTTGAGCGCTTTCTCCAGCACGAACGCTTTCCATTCTTTAGCCATAAATTCAGGCTTCATGTTATAGTGCCATCCTAATTCGTCCGGATCCAGCTGATGAGATTGATCAGACCGTACTTTCAGGCGAAACTTGTACTTATTCCCCACCTCGTCCACCGCCTGGATTTCTCTCTGTTCACCTGGCAGCAGCAGGTCGCCGTCATCATCTGGCCTAACCCAGGCAATAGGTACCATCAACTTAGATTTCACGTCTGTCTCTGAGAGGATTTTCTCGTCGTACTTCATTTTTTTTTTCCCTTTTTTTTTTTTTTTTTTTTTTTTTTTTGTAGTGGCTAAGAGTTAATGAGCTTTCGAAGTGATAAATGATGAATGCAATGAATGAATTATCTTCTTGTATCTGGCTATATACATATAGAGGTGAATATAGCTGACAAAGAAAAGTCTCCGGCCTACGTTCACATCGTAGTAACATTTAAATATAAAAATATAATAAAATAATAAAAACAAGAGTAATCCGGATCGCTCGGCAGACTATGAGAAGCTATTTTCTGGTTTCATCTCCACCTTTTTTTTTTTCATTTGGAATCTTGCATTTAAAATAATTAATAACAGGATTCAAAGCATGCATTGTCTTTTTAATATGTTTGATTTTTTTTTTTAAAATGTTGTAATATCATAAATTATTATAATATTATTATAATAGTCTTTTTTATTAATTTTTAAACAAAATTTATTAATATAATAATAAAAATAATATTAATTAATAAATTTTATTAAAAATTTAATAAAAAAAATTATTGTAGTAATAATTTTAATAATTTATAATCATTTCAATTAAAAAAAAAAAACAAGAAGAAGAATAGTTATCAAAAGTTGGTGGACGTCAAAATCACGAAGAGGTAAAATCTACCCTTTTTGGGACGACCACAACACCGCCCCCGGGGTCACTGGCTGTCAAGAGAAGAACGTCCAGTTGAGACGACACTATTCACCTCAAATCAGGAAGGGAGAGGGAAACAAGCCAAAAACCTTTGGTAATATAAATAAATAACGTTTTACTTTTGGGTGATGGTAACAAGCTTATGTACGGTAAATAGTATATTTACGAAACATATTCATGATAAGAAATCATCTTAAAAATATTATTATATATAAAATATTTATGACAAATATCATATTTATTTATGATCATCAATTTATTTACGAAGGTATTTTAAATAAAATTATCTTAAAATATTTTTGTAAATAAATAATTTATCATAAATAGGTTATTTACCTCATACATCTTTAAAATCTACTATTTACTTTAAATTTTTTTTAAATGATATATTTATTGTAATTTCTCATCTCATTCATATATTTACTTAAAATCAGAATTGGAATGAACTGTTGTGGATTTATTTGTATACTCCATCAAAATTGTATATTCAAATTAAAAAAATGTTAATTTATATGCCTATTATATAATATTTTTATTCATAATTATAATAATCATTATAATATTAGGACATGGTAATATATATAACTTATGAAATTATTCTTGTTTTATAAAATAAAAATAAAATGTTAAAACTTGAATTAACATAAGTAAAATAAAAACTAAAGTATCAACAATGGATACATATTATTCCATTTTAATAAAATAAACTCTTTATTTATTCTAACGAAGGAAATAATAATTAGGAAAATTTTATTTCAATGTAGGTTGTTATTATATTTCTGATATTTAAACATTTTGCGTGTCGGCTTTTGCTTAGGAATTAGATGTCTATATATATATATATATATATGTATATATACATATATATAAGAATATGTAGCTTGAAAACCAATTGCCTCTTAGAAGGCAACAAAAGTAAAGAAAAGAAAATAAAATTTGGACACCAACGCCATCAATATTTTATTTGTTTCTAGTTTATTATTCTTATTGACAATTTGTGTGGTGTCTTGTTTATTTATTGAACTCTTTGCGGATTGTGGTTTCTTTGTTTTGATTGGCTTCCTCCGTGGCTGATCTTGATTTTGTGCTTCTAGCCCCCTATTTTTTTTTTTAAATAAAAAAAATGTTACGAATGAAGAGGTTTCAGTTCTTGTATAATTTCAGGTCAGATTTACGTTGTGCATCAATATTGTAGAAATAATTATATCAATGCGATGGAGGGTAACTAGAATCCAAAAATACTCATGTACAGAAAGACTACCTTACCATTTGGAGGTGGAGAAGTGATGTACGTTATTAATGATGTTATGGCTCTTCAATTTTATACTATCCACTTTTGTCCTCAAATTATCTTCATGGTACTGCTTTTGTCAACTCTCTCTCTCTCTCTCTCTCTCTCTTTCAAATATATAAAGAAATTAAATGTTTTTTTAAATAGAAAAAAGGTGCCTGAGCTAGCTACATGTAATTCACAAGTCAAACCAAAGAAGGCGGGGCTAATTCATAATAATAGTTAAGTTGTTTCTGATAAATAACTTTCAATACCGCGATCTAATTCATTAATATACTTAGATGACATTCATATCTATTTCATTTTGCAGCTGTTGTATTGTCGTTATTCTTCTACTTATTAATTGTTTTTCAATCTTTTCTCAAAATAATAATAATTATTCTTCAATCTAATTTGGCCATCTCCAACTTCTCAAGTTGATGATCGCTGAAAATCATGTAATTTGTTGTTCAAAAGACGAAAATTTTATCTGCCGACCATGCTAGTGAAACTTAAGTGAGCACTCAATTTTGAATAATTTTTGTCAAACTAATTTATTGAATGCTTTTTATTTTTGGTGGATAATTTATTGAATTGCTTATTCCTTGCTCCAACACGCTATCTATTAGACTTGAAGTGGCAAGTGGGCCATGAAAAATCTTCGTCCCAGCGAATTACGTAAGAGATAGAGAAAAAGTACAAATAAAAGAAGAAGAGAAAAATAAAACAAATATCAAAAAGAACCTCGCGTCGCTATTTTCTAGAGACATGAATATTAATTGACATATTTTGAAATCCACTTTCTTGCCCTAAATCGCCAGAGTCAAATCAAGTAATTAGCAAAACGTTAATTTATTCGAAACCACATCATTTGTCTTGTAGCATGATGACCTTTTTTAATGCGTGAATTTCTTGACGTCACACCACTTGATATACTGAGGTAGCAGTTTGTGGGACCCATCAAGAAGAAAAGTCAAATTCTTTTGTCCCTCTTTCCTCTCGCATTATCTCTTTCCTTCAACTCCATCTTCTGTTGTTTTTTTTCTTTGCTAAATAACTCCATGTCTGTCGTCTTTATTTCTCATATGCACAAATACACACACACACACACAAACATATATTGTCTATATAATCATCCACAAATTAGACAGGAAGAATATTCATTCATCACATCAGTTCAAGGTTTTTTTTAGCAAATTACTTGAGGTTTTTTTTTTTTTAAATATTAATAGTGTGAGTTCTATTTTAATGAGGGTGTTTTAATCTTTTAATGGAAAATTGAGCACATGTAATGGGTTGTATGACTTATTTCATGAGAAATTTAAATGATTTGAATGTAAAATACGAAAATTCTAAACGTTTGACCAAAATTAAAAAAATGTACGGAGATTAAGTCATTACCTATTAAAAAGTTTGAGGGATTATTTAGTCAATTGCTCAAATATAAATCTGTTTAGTCCTATTTTGAATTTCAACTAGCTATATTTTTAGCATATCCGACGTTTGTCAATCCTAGTAATGGAATTTTTTTTGTACCAAGCATTCTCAAGTCTCAATCAATCACTGAACTTTAAACCAATCATCGCGATTTTATAAATATATATCTATACACACGCATATATATATATATATAAATATATACCTATATACACGCACATATATATATATATATATACGTGTATATTCAACAGAATTAATTAATGCTTTTCTTAGCATGGGAATTGGTGGTCGTAGCGATTTTATAAATATATATCTATACACACGCATATATATATATATATAAATATATACCTATATACACGCACATATATATATATACAGTGTATATTCAACAAAATTAATTAATGCTTTTCTTAGCATGGGAATTGGTGGTCGTAGATAATCAGGTCGTATATTGGTGGTCGTATATTCAACATAATCAGAAGCAACTGCAAGTATGACACATCATCGACGTTTCAAATCAAGCATGAGAATATTCTTTAAAGGCACACCACCACGCACGGGCTTGATTGTTTGTGCTAAAATAGTTAATAGAAATGATGCAAGCAAGAAAGTAATACAAGCTCAGACTTTGACAACAAATGGAGTAACAAAAAGTTTACCAATTTAAGTAATAAAAACCCATAGTCAAAACTAGACTACTTATCGGGTGAATAGTTAACCACATAGCTCCTCTAAATTAATTACTTTCAATCCATTTTTTTTTTTTCAAAGATACTTATTATTTAAAAAAAAAAAAAAAAAAAAAAGAGTTATTGCAAACAGAACAAAAACTAAAATTTCGAAGTTTTTTTGACTTAGAAAGCTATCATCCAAATACCAAAATAGAAGCTAGATAATATCTTCTACACTACATAAGTTGTTGACAAAGAAAAATAAATAAATACTTATAAGTAAATGATTTTATTCTTTGAGCGTTGGGAGGAGTGTGTGTTTTAACCATTTTGTAATAATTAGATTATGATTGTAACCATATTCCCAAGTGATTTTTATATCCTTAGTTTATTCTAATTCTTTTTTAATAGGAACAGGTTTACGAGAGACACAAGTTTGTGGGGCCCTCAGCTACTATATTCACGAGCCTCCTAAACTGAACGTTTATCTTTCAACATATGTGTTTGTTAAGTTATGTAGTCTAATTAACGTCTAATGAAAAAAACGTCTTATTTAAAGACAACACACACATTAACTTTGGAGAGTTTAAAACTGTTTCATTAAAGGTATTTTGAAGATTTAACTTGTAATTTTTATTGTCCTAATTTTTCTTTATAAATATTGGGGGGAGGGGGAGGGGGAGGGGGAGGGGCGGGGGTCGTCATCACAAATTATTATAGGAGAGGTTAGAGAAAAACACAGAGAGTGTGAGATTAGGCAAGAACATCATGTTGGGCCTAGGTCCATCTGTTAAATTGAAGAAGGTAGGCTAGCCTTAAATCATAGTTCAGGGCCTAAAACTTGGGTCTCTGGGGCCATAAGTTGTGACCCATTTGTCAAAAACCATGAAAGTCCACAAATAAGTCCTATCCATTTGTACCGCATAGCTGAAAGCAGTGGCGCTAGTCCCTGGAAGGGAAAACTATTGTGGAATTACACTGTTTCAAAAAAAAAATTTTAATGGTCATTTTTTACTGGCCAGATCCCTATTGCCTGTTATTAAAGGTGTGTTTATTTGCACCTAATCAGGATGGACATAAACCTAAACCTTAAGTATTGGAATCCGAATAAATTATTTACTTGGATTTAGAATTTGTCAATATATATTTCATTCATACTTAATTAAATACAGAATTGAAATGAACTATATAATAAATTTACTAATATACTCCTTCAAAGTTGTTTTCAAATTAAAAAATATATACTAATTTATGTAGTAATTATAATATTTTGAGTCATAATTATAGTGATTATTACAATACTAGAAAATAGTCATAGATACAAGTTATATAATTACACTCGTTTTATAAAATGAAAATCAAGTATTAAAACTTGAATTAGGATAAGTAAAATAAAAACTAACGTATCAACAATGGATACTTATTTTTCTATTTTAATAAAAATAAACTCTTTTATTATTCTCTAACAAAGTAAATAGTATAATTATTATATAGTATTAACAATAATTATTTTGATATAGGTTGTTAATATATTTTTTACTCTACGTTTCGCAAGTAAATTATGGATAAGATAAAAACTTATTGTTATTATTGTGATTGAAAATTACAATACGAGGAGGCGGGAAATTTTCCATCCTATTGAGATATATATATATATATATATATATATATATATAAGGACTGCCACACATTTTAACTATGATCAACATTTGCCATTCAAGGAAAACCCTAAGTTTTCTTTCTACCATAATTCAATCATAGTGGTTTTAAAAAATTAAATTAGGATTACCAACGTAGCCTTTAAAAATAACTTCTTTTTTTTTTCACCTTACCCAAACCACCCTCGCCGGAGTTGCCATTGGAGTAATGATGAGCCCACGCAAGTTTTCCAAGCAGGGTCGCGCCGTCACGTCAGTCACGGTGGTCACCTGGAAGCATGTCCTCCCTCGTACTGGTGAAGTTTCCCTCATAGCACTGAAATCATGATCCCACGCGGAGTATTTAAGTAGTAACATATTTTCAAACATAGAGTAGTATTAAAGAAATTTCAAGAGATTTCATGAATTGATTTAATTTGAGTAATTTGGTGCTAAGATTGGATCCATTACAATTAATTCCAAAGACCTAAATGTCAATCAAACATAATAGACGATAATGAAGCTTAGAGCTTTCTTGACAAATTATCTACATCCCCAATTTGGAAATCATCTATCATTCTTACAAAATGTGCTAATTTTCACATGAAGATTCCTAACTTAGGATTATTTTTTTATTTATTTTAGTATGATATTAATTTAAATCTAATGAAGAAGAGCATATATAATTGATAGAAAACCCTATCGGAAGACCTTATTTTATACTAGTTGTTTTAAGAATCTTTATTCACCTAATTAATGATCATTAAAAGTTTAATTTTTATTGGTTTATCTAATAATTTGCAATCATGCTGCTGATTATGTCATTAGACAATGCTTATCTCTTTAAAAAGCCTATTAATGAAAAATTAACAAACTTAGTAAATGTGTTGGCAAAAGTGAATGATAACCGAAAACCTCATCTATATCAGTAAAAAGTTGTTTGAGTGAGATGTGTTCACCCCTTTTTTTTTTTTTTTTGTGGAATTTAGGAGTTTGAAGTTGTACTTCCCAAAAGCAGCCAAATTATTGTAACCGGCCACACTCTCTCACTCACGTGAGACAAATTTAACTCCTTTAACACCCCCAAAAAAAATAATAATAAAGGGTGAGAGAACAAGAAATGATTAATAAAATCCAAAAACTTTTTTTTTTTTTTTTGACAAAACTCATTTCCTTTTTGGTATTTAGCAACAGCCACCATAATTATTGAAAATGCCATGTTAAAGTATTTCCAATAATATTCCGCCACGTCAGATAAATGGACGAGTATTCTGGTTTTGCTTACGTGCTACCTTTTCAATGCGCCAGAAAAATATCTTAAATAGTCGCTTCCGCACCAGATCAAAAATCCTTATCTCTCTCTCTCTCTTCCGTCTCCAATCATCCAGAAATCCATTATGCTCAGAATCTAGAGAGAGAGAGTAAAAGCACTGCTTTTAGTCTTTTAGAGAGGGATTATTAGAAAAAGAAAAGGAAAAAACAAAATCTGACCTTTTCTTTTTTTTTCTGTTTTTTTTTTTTAGGAAAAAATCTTACCTTTTCTGTTTGTTTAGAGAGAAAAATTACAGAAAACCAGAAATTTTTATTCTTCCTTCTTAGCAGTCTAGAGTGGGAAAATAACACAGCTTTTATATAGAGAGGTTTGAGGGAAAAGAAAAAAAATTAATATTTTCTTGTTTGTTTTGCGAGAAAATTTACAGTAAACAAAAAAAAAAAAAAAAAGAGAAATCTTTTCTCCTTTGTTAAAATTCTACTGCAAGAAACTTCAAAGAAAAAATACTGCTTTTAGAGAGAGAAAGAGAGTAGTCTGGATTAGACTAATATTATAATTTTTTTGCTTAGTTTTACTTTTGTTAGAGAGAGACAGAGAGAAATTTTACAGTGACGGAGAGACAAAGAAACAATCCCCCAACCCCACCCCAAAAAAAAAAAAAAAAAAAAACCTAACCCTAGCCCACACACACACAGAAATCCAAGCTCTTCGAGAGAGAGAAGAGATAAATGTCGGATTCACCAGAGAGAAATTCGAACGCGAAACCGCCATTGGAGAGGTCTTCGAAGCTTCAACAACAACAAGAGGAAGCCTTGAAGCATGTTATCTCGAAAATGCAGCTTCTTCACTCCACCGTCTCTTCATCTCCATCGCCTTCCTCTCCTCTCTCCGATTCCGACGCCTCTCTCCTTCCCCTAGACCCTCCCGCACCCAATTCCACCGCCCTCCTCTCCGACGAGCTCCTCCTCGCCATCTTCTCGAAGCTTCCCCTTTCTCAGTACCCAAACAACTCCCTCGTCTGCAAGCGCTGGCTCTACCTCCATGGCCGTCTCCTCCAATCCCTCCGAATCCTCGATTGGGGCTTCCTCGATTCCGGTCGGGTCGCTGACCGGTTTCCAAACCTCACCGAAATCGACCTCGTCCATGCCTGCATTCGCTCGCCGAGAAACTCCGGCATCATCGTATCGCGCAAAACGGCGTCTCTTCTTGTAGACTCGCTCTTCATCCCCAACAATGGCGGGTTTATTGAAGAAGGCGACGTGTTGAAGTCGAGCGTTATTGACCAGGGGCTTGGATTGATCGCCAATTGGTATCCGAATCTCCGGAGATTGGTCGCCATTGGCGCGAGCGAGAGCGGGCTGCGGATTATCGCCGAGGAGTGCCAGACATTGCAGGAATTGGAGCTGCATTGCTGCGGGGACCTGGCATTGAAGGGGATTTCGCAATATAAGAACCTGCAGATCGTGAAATTGATCGGTTGTTTTGATGGATTCTACAGTTCGGTGATTTCGGACATTGGATTGACGATTTTGGCTCAGGGGTGCCCGCGGTTGGTGAGGCTCGAGCTCTACGGCTGCGAAGGGAGCTACGATGGGATCAAGGCGATTGGGCAGTGCTGCCAAATGCTCGAGGAATTGACGCTGTGTGATCATAGGATGGACGGCGGGTGGCTGGCAGCACTTTCTTTTTGCACAAATTTGAAAACTTTGAGGCTCAAATCCTGCAAGAGCATCGATTCGAGCCCTGGACCGGATGAGCATTTGGGATGTTGTCCCACCATTGAAGAGTTGCATTTGCAGCAGTGTCAAGTGAGGGATAAGCAGGGCATGAAGGCACTGTTTTCGGTGGGTGGGGCTGTCAGAGATGTTGTCTTCCAGGACTGTTGGGGCTTGGCAGATGATGTATTCAGCATTGCCAGTATCTGTAGGTACGATATTTAGTCACTTAGTCCTTTTTTTGGTTCTTAATTTGCTTTATATATATATATATATATATATATATATTATAATCAATAGTGTGAACGCGTTAGATTAAAGTTGATCACTGATATAAAAGGTGAAGTAGGTATTCATCTACATTTTTGCAACATAGTGAATCACCCATTTATCATTAGCTGTAATGGCCTTGCGAAACAAAACCCGCTGTGACAGCATTCAAGTCCTCTAGAACTATCTGTGTATTTAATGGTGCTATCTGATGCTTGTCGCAGTGCCTATTGGTAAGGAATGCAAGTCGAAAATATTTGGTTGTTTACAGGAAGTAGTGTAAAGTTCCGAGCTTTTGATACATCTGAACTATCTCTTTCTAAGTTTAAAAATTCCAAGACATGTAAACAAAATCTCTCAAGGACATGGTAGATGGGCGGTTTTAAATTTATGAGGACAAGCCCAAGTGTAGTTTTCAATGGCTTGCTCGTGTTGAAGTGAATGAAAGTTGATATTATTTTGTTTGTAAATAAATTGTAGTTTTTGAATTTGTCTGAGCTTTCATTTAAATGTTTTGTTTTGCTGTCCTAGGAGGGTAAAGCTGATATCTCTGGAGGGCTGCTCCCTGCTGACAACCGCAGGATTGGAATCTGTAGTTCTGTCATGGAAAGAGCTTCAAAGGCTTAGAGTAGTTTCATGTAACAATGTGAAAGACGCCGAGGTCACTCCCGCCCTGGCATCCTTGTTTTCTGTTCTCAAAGAGCTGAAGTGGAGACCGGATTCGAAATCTCTCTTAACATCAAGTCTCGAAGGGACAGGAGTGGGAATGAAAGGTGGTAGGTTTTTCAAACGACTAAAGCCATGAATTTGATGGCATTTAGGTAAGTTCATACTGCAACTCCCAAAAAGATATAGATGTTAGGTAGTTTGTTGCACCTATAGTAATTTACATGTCGAGCTTCAGGTGGACCAAACATAGTTTTGTTGTATTGTGGGAAACCTAATTGATGGAAATTTAGTATCAAGATATTCATGTAATTCAATTCTCAGTGTCACAATAAGTTTTAGATATGCTTAAGTATAAATATAATTAAGTAGTTGCACTGACTTGCTAGGAGTTAGTATAAGCAGAAACATGGGTATAGACAGACCCTATAGTTTATTTCTTCTTTCCATATGATTGGTTGTAAAGCAGAAATTAATCAATTTATTGTACCCCGAAGTTGTGGTGATAGAATTATATCTTCAATGTTTTTTCACGCCTTCTTCTTTTGTGGAATATGAGTCTGACTATGAGTTGCAGTGTTGGATGTTTTTTACTTGCAAGTGAGATATTGGATGCCAACTTTTATACAACATTACATGGAGGAATTTTAACTCACGTACAGAATAACCGGAAAGTAATGCGTTACTATTCAAAGCTATGTTTTAGTTCCTTTGCTTAAATAAAAGAAAAATGATAAAAGGATGTCAAGATACCACAAGTCATACGATCGTCGGAGCCAAAAAAAAAAAAAAAAAGAGGAAAGAAAGCTCGTACATAGTATTGGATACGATTGGATATTTAATAACACGGCTTAAAATAAACTGTTCAAGATATTTCCTGGGGAGTTCATTTGATTATTGGTTTCTATTAGAAGGGAAGATGTTTTGGAACTGCCTGGCGTGTAAAATACTTGAATGCTCATGCTTAGGGCTTGGTTGAGAAGATTTAAATTCTACCCGTAATGATGGAGTAATGATGGAGTTAGATGTGAAATAATCAGAGAGTTATGTATGTTACTATTCAAAGTTATGTTTAGTTTGTTCGCTTAAATGGAAGAAAAATGATAAAAAGGTAACACGACACCACAAATCATATGGTAGTCGGAGCAAAAAAAAAGGAAAATGAAAAAAAAAAAATTTGTACATGGTAGATCCTAAATATAGCAGGATCTATAGGAGACTCATATTATGTGGGTGGTATTAGATACTATTGGTATTTAATAACACGGCTTAAAATAAACTGTTCAAGGTTTAAAGGGTTTCTTGTGGAGTTTATTTAATTCCGTGGCTTATAAAATACTTGAATGCTCAAATGGTTTCTTGTGGAGTTTATTTAATTCCATGGCTTATAAAATACTTGAATGCACATACTTAGGACTAGGCGGAGGAATTTAAACTCTACCCGTCATACTGAAGTTAGATGCGGAATAGCTGGAAAGTTATGTGTGTTACTATTCAAAGCTTTGTTTGATTTTGTTTGCTTGAATAGAAAGAAATGATAAAAAGGTATCAACACACCACAACTCATATATGGTAGTCGAAGCAAAAAGAGGGGGGAAAAAACTCATATGGTAGATTGTATGAGAATTATCTTACATTAATTGTGATATTAGACACTATCGATATTTAATAAGGCAACTTAAAATAAATTATTGATTTTTTTTTTTTTTAAGTTTAGCTAATTCTTGATTTTATTTTAAGGAAAGATATTTTCAAACTATTTGGCTTGTAAAGTACTTGAAGCTCATGCAAGGCTCATGCTCATGCTCATGCTCAGGGCTTGTTTGGCATGGAATGCGATAATGGTTTTTAAGATTTAAGAATTGCTGGAGTGTTGATACTGAAAAAAAGCTTAGACATTATTTTTGAAAAAAAAAAAAAAAACAAAAAAAGGTTTAAGTACAACATCACTATTTTTGTTTGAGGTACCATCCGTACTAAACATCACTATAGCAGAAGGTGAGTCGTACTCATGAGTTAAATCTGATGTTCCCAACTCTGAAGTTTTGTTTATACGCCTACCTTGTGGGAGGAGGGATATCTTCTAGAGTGAAGGTCCTTTAACCAATAAATGGTACTCCACACTATCTACGTCCTTTAACAGAGTTTTTTCTTTTCTTTTCTTTTCTTTTTTTTTTTGGTGCTAGAAAGAGCGTTCATTTAGTAGATGTAAAAACTACTTAAAGTGTACGTTTAGTAAAACGGTTTGAGTTAAAATTTTTAAATTTAAATTGTTTGACTTTTTAAAAATTAATTATAAATTTTATTAATTTTTTTTAAAAAAAATAAAAATTAAAATAAAAAATACAGTTTAGTTGGAGTTAAATCAACGAGTCGAATGTTCCTTAATGGTCATGTTCTCTATGAAGTGTGGGCCCAACTTTTTTTTATTTTTTTTTCTAAAGAGCGTGGGCTCTACTTCTGAGTCGGGGAACTCCATTCAACCTCATCGGATTGGATATTGCAGCTCTTATAGGGGTTTTTTTTTTTTTTTTTTTTTTTAATAGTATCTCTTATAACATTTCTTCCCCCACCCCCCCCCCCCCCCCCCCGCCTCTTTATTTTTTGTTTTTAAAGTTATAATGGGGAGATATTTTTTGTTTTAATATGTGGTGTATTCAAATGGGTTTGATTATTCCTTTCAAAGAAAAAAAAAAAGGTTTTGATTATTTTCCTTTTTTTTTTTGTTTGTTCTGTAGATTTCCTATGGAGCGATATTTCGTAGGCTTTTTTTCTTTTCTTTTCTTTTCTTTTTTTGTGACTTTCCATGTGATCACGTTGATTAATGGGAAAAAATATAAATAAATTAATTTTTGAATCATTATAAGGTAAATTATCCGTCAATAATTCTTTGGATATCCAAAGATATCATGCCGTAATCTCTCCCTTTTTTTTCCCTTAGAATACATAATAATTTCCAAAAATAATGCACACAAAATTATAAACACGTTTATTTTATAAACACATTCATGAAAAAAAAAAAAATCAATACTCACCTTCTTTCCATTCATTTGATTAATATGATATATATACTGATTTTGATCAACATAATATGAATTTTATTTTTATTTTTATATCATATTAATTTGATATTAAATTTTGTATTATATTCCAATAATGATCTTTAAATTTATACAATTTAAGTACTTCTCAAAAAAAAAAAATCTATTGAGGAAAAAAGAAAAAAAAAAAGGAAAAGGATAAATATAAACGTTGAAAGAAAATAACTACGTGTCGTTGACGTCATTGGCCAGATTCCTATGTGGCACAACCCTATTGGTTAAAAAGGCGTGGAAATCGTGTAGGACTAGACAGGTGGAAAAAAATAGAAAAAATAATAAAATAATAAAATAATAAAAAAACTATTAGATATAAGAAAAACGAGAGTTGAAAAAAGGAATCAATTTTCCGCAAAGTCAGAATTCACCGATTTGGTTCATCATCGAAAGCCGGCGATTTCTCTTCCTCTCAACGAGTCGACTCAGGCAAGTTCTTCTCTGCAAAATTCCTGGGTTTTTTTGTTTTTTTTTTGTCAAATTTCTTCCTCTTTTTTGTTTACCGATCCAATTCTGTTATATCGAATTTGAGAATCGTTTTTCCAAATAATATATGTTGTTTCGCTAGTTGGATTTTGGATCTGATAATCGGATCTGCTTTCTTTTCGTGCAATTTGGAAAATTTTTGGAATTTCTAGGATTCTTGGTTTCTTCATTTATTTATGTCGATGGCTTTGAATTGTTCTTAACAAGTCATGATCTTTTTCTTGTTCATTAGATTGATTTGGAGATTAATGTTTTAGGAATATTTTGCATGAATTGTCGACAATTTCTTCTCCAATTTACAAATTGGGGGCAGATGAATTTTCCTTCAGATTTTGATGGGTCCTATCCGAATCTGCTAGATCTATGATATTTGTTTTCCTTTCCTATATTTCTTTTCGATTTATGTTCTTTGCCTTTGTGTTACATTACAATCTCTTTTTTGGTCTAAAACTCAAATCCGTCATTGATTTTTTTTTTTTAATCTCAATTTCAATTTCAAGTTTCACTTATAAAGCTTATGCTTTTCGTATAACAGTCATCAGATTCATCGGCTTCTCTTATTGTTTTTTGCTTATTGTACTATTGTGAAAAAGAAATTTTATAGCTTGCACCGTCTCAAAACATGCAATATGGCTTCTATATTAATTTTTAAAAGTCTTGCTAAAGGTTTTTTTTGTTTAATCTTTGGAAAGTTTGTTTCTTGATGATCTGATTACCATAATGCTGAATTGGGAAGTTCTAAATGCTTGGTTGGGTGCTACAGAAAATGGTGTTAGGTGGAGCAGCTCCGCCGAGAGGAAGTGCCGCAGCTACTGCGAGCATGCGTAGGAGGAGGACGACGAGCAGCGGGGCTTCGGGCGGTGCTGCAGGGAGCATGCTCCAGTTTTACACCGATGACGCCCCTGGACTCAAGATCTCGCCCAATGTTGTTCTCATCATGAGCATTGGCTTCATCGCCTTTGTCGCCATTCTTCACGTCATGGGCAAGCTCTACTTCGTCCGCAGAGAAGCCTAGAAAGAATGGTGTTGTGCTAACAACCGAGAACTCTTTTGTTTCTGTTTCCCATTTTGGTTGGAGTAAGAAAGACAAAGTAACAATAGATATTTTGCTCTGGTTTAAAAGCTTTTGTTCCTTTTTTCCCCTTTATTAGTTTGTGAAATGTTGAAACGTTGGTGGGTTTACTTCAGTTAATGAAATTCAATTTATTTGGTAGCTTTTGTGCGTTCCAACACTTGACTTGAGAAACACATAAAAGAGCATGTGTTTTGCCTTCTAGGCTTCTACATGAACATGAGAATATAATCTGTGAGTGAAGTTTTAGTCTTTACTTGCCACCAGGAATACATGACAATTCAGATATAAATATATATATATATATATATATATTTTTTTTTTTTTTTTTTTCTTTTTGAGGAAATACAATTCAGAATGTTTGGGTGCTCCATTATTCACTTCCATGACAGAGCAGATATTGCTGTAAATATTGGAATTCAATTGTGCCTTTGTAGACTTTTCCTTCCTAGTCCCAACTTCTTTAGCTTTTCCCTTTCATTTGAAAAAAAAAAAAGACGAAGGAGAAGAAGAAGCAAGCATATCAATTCCATTGATTATGGGCGCGTTACAAACTTGAAACATGAAAGGAGGGGGAGAAAAAAAAAAGGAGCTTATTGTGTCTAAATTTCTAATCAAACACATAATGTCATTTGAAATTCGAATGCTTTTTAATCAACTTTTAATTACTCTAATCATAATGTATAGTATGTCAAACATTGTTGGTTAGATTTTTTTGTTCCTTTTTTGGTGAATTTAGAAATAATTAGTTTAGACTATTTATTAAAAGAAAAAACTATCGTTAAATCATACTTGCTGAGTCATTAAAAATCGAATATGGGATTTAAATCTATTTACTTGAGAAGAAAAATCAGATAATAAACTACAAGAAATGTATTACAAGGTTATCTTTATAAATGACAAGGACATAGAAATTCGCAAAATGTACAAGAAATGCATTACAAGGTTATCTTTATAACTGACAAGGATATAGAAATTCGCATAATGAAAGTGCATTGCATGCATGTATAACCTATAGTAGAGTCTCCACGGTCCGAGTAATTAAGCATCAACAAGCCAAATAAAAGACCCTGTTTCAAGGCCAAGAAATCATCAGTTCTCTCTCTCTCTCTCTCTCATCGTTCAAGCAATAACTGGGAAAGGAAACACCAGCTCCCGTTGAGAAAACACAGGAGAAAATGATCACCAGCAGAACAACAAGCTTCACACAGACCGAAAAGACCATCTTGAGCACCGAACCCGCCATTGATTGCAACAATGGCCCTTCTTCTTCATTGTCAGGATCTTCCACAAACTCAAGACGACCAAAGACACCTCATCTGCGTAAATCTTCGAGTGGTCACTCATCTTGGAACATGAAGTCTCTGAGGGAAGTTTTGCCAGAAACTCCATCTCCCATTTGCAGCACTGCCTCAACAAGCCCGTTAAGCTCTTCAACATCTTCCCCCAAGTCAGATACTTTCTTCACTCGACTTCCCATCGAGCCATTACCAACTCCCAAGAACCAGGTTTTTCTTTTCTTTTCTTTTCTTTTTCTTTTTTTCAAGAATTTAGTTCTTTGATCTTTTTGGTTATTGTTTTCTGTCGAATAATTTGAGAGCTTGAAAAGGTAGAGTTCAGGAAATTATAACCTTTTCTTGAAAAGTTGATTTTGTGTTCATTGCTTCTGCTTCAATCGTCTTGTAATAATTATCCTGAAAAATGTCAGTTTTTGTCTTCACATTTATTTCTTTGGCTAGTGAAAATGTTTTTGATTAGTGTAACAAGTATTGTTAAAAGATTTGTTGCTTGAATTTAACTGTACTTAGAGCTTCTGCACTGCGGAAAATGGTGTCAAAAACTCCAGAATTGAAGTGGATGACTGTATGGAACATACCAAGCATTTTGGCCGTCTCAATCACCCAAATATGCAAAACGACTATCCCAAAGGTTTCTCCCTAAATTTCAATCCTCGTTAAATCAGAGAATAGCAATACCAGCAAGAAAGTTTAGAGCTCGAAAACGCTACATGAGTTCATCATCAATGATCTGACTGAATTTCTTAACAATGTGTCGTCTTCAGGAAGGGAAGAAATTCCAGTTCTTGAAGAGTACAGCGGCCAAGCTTCTGCTCAGAGTATGTATGAGGCATCCGACGAAGGAAGTCAGAATGCTTTACGACGTAGATTGATGACAAGGCCGAAGCCCTACAGTACATTCTTGGATGAAGTCAAGAAGCAGAAGCTTGAGGATGAGATAGAAGCTTGGAGAAAAGATAAACAAATGGAGATTATGAGCAGGTGAGAATCAAGTACCAAACGTAAAGCTCTCCTTTTCTTTTTTTTTTTTTTTTTCTTCAGGGAAGGAATTTCTTATTTAGCAAAGCCTGGCAGGTTAAAAACAAAAGAAGCTGACATAAGTAAATGGGAATTCAAGCATACCAGCAAGGCCATGGAGGAGATGAAGAAATTAGAGGTATAAGGTTATTTGGAAGTTCTGTTCTTAAGCTTAGTTTATATTTTTCTTGTACAATTGAGGTCGAGTTGTCTTGTCCACATTGACAGAGCAAACTTGAGAAGAAACGTGCTAAAGCATTGGAGAAGTTACAAAAGAGAATAAGCACAACAAAGGCAGAGGCATACAAGAAATCTGCGAAAGTAAGACGAGAAACCATTGAGAAAATAGCAGCGATTTCACAAGCTTCTTCCAAGGCACTTGCCACCAAGAATTCTTTATGGATCAAGCTAACGCGACTCTCTTAGTCCGCCGAGTGTTTGTGAAATTTGCAATGCACTAGAATTACAAGCAAATATTGTTTCTTTTTTTCTTTTTCCGTGGTTGAGAGCAAAAACTGGTGATAACTGGGGCCTTTTTTTTTTTTTTTTCGAAACTCTTTAGGGCCGCTTAGGAGTATTTTGAAACTGATTTTGTTGTGGATGTGAAATTGAATAAGGATGTTTTGGCAATGATTTTAGGATACTTTTATTATGATTTTCGAATTTTTGAGTAATAGAAAAGGTAAATTTATGTTTGGATATGTTTTTGAAAATATTTATTGGGTCTTTAAGCATTTGAAAATGAAAACGGAAATGAGAACAATTTCTTATTTTTGTTTTTGTTATCTGATTTTATTAGAAACTGCGCGATTCTTTTTTAATAGGTTTTGAAACCAATACAAAACGGAGCCTTCGTTTGGTATGTTTTCATTAACTGACAGTTACAATTTTACCATAACTAGTCAATGATGTAGCCAAAAATAACTTTTAAATAAAAGTAGCTCATATATCATTAAAACGTCAATTATACATGCAACAGTTTAATGGGATTTGAACCTGTGTCTCAAGTTTGTTTGACACGGTCAATTACATAAAAATCTACTGAAACGAAATAAATATAGAACGGTATAAATAGTACAATTACCATATACTCAATTTACATTACATTTCCAAAAGGGCAACCAAGAGAGAAGAAATGTTTTAACAGACATCATAAATTGAGCTCGCATCATATGAGTTAGTGTGCATTGTCGGGTACCCAACCGGAGACCATACTCTCGTCGACGGGTTTCGGGCCACCACATGATCTTGAGACTGATTCAAAGAGCTTTTCGATTTCTGGTGCACATCTTATGAAACCACGGTTCCAAAAGTTGTACCTAGGATTCTGTTTCAAGTTTGAACCAAATGAGAAATTAGAACCTGAAAATAATAATAATAATAATAATGCTGCAATATAACTTTTTTCTCTAGGGGGTGAGATTACCTTTATAAGTTCAATAAAAGTAATGAGAAGACCCCATGGATGAGGCCGATTAACAATCAGACGTTCCAACAACACCCTCGTAATTTGCTCTTGGATAATT
The DNA here is from genome assembly GCA_025413025.1 of Ficus hispida. NCBI lineage: Eukaryota > Viridiplantae > Streptophyta > Magnoliopsida > Rosales > Moraceae > Ficus > Ficus hispida. The sequence goes on along the minus strand of CM046369.1, from coordinate 1,984,183 downwards.
TCCTGGTCACGGTAAATACTTGGTTGGCAATTGAAGAAAAGGCTGAATTATCTCCAACAAGGAAAACACTAAATTTTCTCACCTGGTTTGACTCGGCAAACAAGTAAAGAAGAATGAATGAAAAGTAATGTGTATGAGTGTTTGGATAGCGGAGTTGGTTCGCAACAGCGTTGAGGAAAAGGTAGCGGCCTTCAGTGTCTAGGTCCACGATTAAAGTCTGGAATATATCCAACGCAGCACCCACCAAAAATACAGCCAGTGGAGCACCTGGGGTGGACTGTGCGTGGGCACTTCTAGCCTGAAGCTGCTGGATGGCCTGTACAACAAACAACCCCTGAACATAAGCATTGAATTTTTGCTCGTTTGGAAAAATCAAAGATACAGTTTCTAAGCTCCAGTCACTTTAACTTGATAAGTTTCAGAAGATACACAGTATTTTAATTACAAACCGAACCAAAACCCACGTAAAAGAAAAACAAAATAAGATAAAATGAGTCGAATATTGGATTCTGTAAGCGGTATCCCATAAGATTAATGAGGACTAAGGTCCCAAAAAGGTATAAGAAATATTACCTGCATGCCAACATAGAGAACAAGGGAGTTGATCAAGGGTACATTGTAGTGGGTACCGGCAGTGGCGACTTCACTCGGTGCAAGAAACAACTTCTGTTTCAGATCACTCAAAAACGAGGAACCTTGCTGCCTTGTCTGCAAAAAGTATATTCAAGATAATGCTATCAAACAAAAAGTAGGACAGTGACGGGAAAATATGTATGTGAGAGAGAGAGAGGGATAAAAATTCAAATTACAATCATAAGAGTACAGAGAGGGAGGATAAAAATGCAACTCTAAAAAGAGGAGGAATAACAATAGGCTAGTGACTATGTGGGGCAAATGAAGTTGGGAGGAGAGGATGAAGATGGGAAAGCAATGTCATGGCGTAAAAATAAAATACCTTGAGATACTCATCAACGTCATTCTTCATTTGTTTTGCCTTTAGCGCTGCATCAACCTCGGAAAGAATGCGAGGCGATTGGCTGATTTCTGCCAGCAAATCGATCTGCAAAGAAAACAAGTTGAGTTCCTTAGAACCTGTCTTCATATGTAGAAGATAAATCCAAGTGAAAATATCAGACTTTCAACCACCTTCAAATTAGGAGTAGATGGATCTGGCAGTCTCATGTTACGGGGAAATGCACTGAGAATAATATTCCGCTTTTGAATGCAGCTTGGAGGAATAACATCACAGAAGGTAAAATGATAGTCGCACAAGAACTCTGGGAAATCATGGAGTAGCACTAGCAACACCCTTAGTGTGCCTTTATACAGAAAATGAACCTACACAGGAAAAATTAATAAATTTATAAATAAATAAATAATATACATACGTATATAAAGATGAGAAAACATGTGGTTGCATAAAACGATAAAATTTGTATAAAAATACCGGAGCTCCAAGTTCAGCATTCCTCAAAAATGGCTCCATGAATTGGAACAAATCTACCAGCAACCGTTGGATATGGGGCCAACCCTTCTGATTGTTTACTGTGAGCATTTTTGGCATGAAACTTCTGTTGCTCACCAACTCGAGCCAGGCAAAGCTGATAAAGCATAAAAATCAGATTAATGCACAGAGAAAGTAGAAAGACCGTCAATATCTGACAATTCAACGCATCTAGCAACTATAAACCATGAATCAATTATGCTAAAAAAACAACAATATTTCATTGTCCCATTGATCATTATCGACAAAAACCAAAAAAACAAAAAAACAAAAAAAACAAAAAACAAAAAACAAAAAACAAAACAAAACAAAACAGAGAAAAAAACATTCTAGCAACCTGAATGCGGGAACTTTCAGGGGCTGCAATGCATGAAATGCGTTTGCAAAGATTGTCAAAATCTGCAGCATAGACAATAAATACCAGTTAATAAACATAAAGAACAGTAAGTATGAAAAACAAGTGTTTTTTTAATTTTCTAGCAAGAAAAAGTGTTTTTAATGCAAATCCATGTACAAACCGGGAAGTTTGATCCGTCTACAAGGGGTTCTAGGGAGCCAAGATCCATAAGCCAATTGATAAACAATCTAAAATATGGTCTTGGATTAAAAGATGATTTCTTCTCCTCCGCATCTTTTTGAATGAATCTGACAGTCACTGCTAGAATCTGTGGAAGGGTATGCATATCAATTGATGCCATCTTAAGATAACAGTATACAATTAGACAATAAATTTCGTACTCACCTTAGACAGAAGGAATGGTCTATTGGTGGATCCCTGCCACAAGAGAAACCATTAGTTAGGATGAAAGCACATATCCAACAAATAAAACAATAAAAATAACACAGGAAACATAAAAGGTGAATGCCTGGTTACCTTCAGAATTGAAAAGACGAGTTTTGCATAAATATCAATGGCAAGGAAGGATAAACTCTGCCCTTGAGGAGGTGCTTGCAATGCACCCTCAGAAGATAGGCAATGCGCAACAGAAAGCTCCTACGCATCAAAAAAAAAATGATAATTTAATGACATGATCCAACTAATAACAAATATTTCAAAAGATAGAAGACACACAGTGAGGAGACGGAAAAATCTCTCTGTCATCTCATCCCCCTTCAGTAGTCCATTTTGATGCAACTGCACAATGTAATTTGCACAAGCTACATCGTTTGCACCAGGAAGTTCACAAATCCGATACCAATCTGCAAACAACTTAGTGACCTAGAACCGCACACAAAAAGAAAGCATCAGAGACAAACTCAACATGCCGAAATAGCATATTAAAGCATTAAACTAGTTCAGCATTGATACCCGTACAAATACATCATTCCAAACCGTAGTGTCCTAATGCTATACCCCACCTACTCGCCCAAATCATAGCAACCGATAATTTAAAATTTTTGTAGAGCATAGTGTCTAGTCTAAAAAACAAAAACAGACTACAAATTATGGGCTCTCTCTGATCTTTTCATCAAGAATTGCAGATGCCGATATTTTCAGACATGAAGTTGGTCCAAAAATGTGAACTTCAGCATAATCATACTTGGATTCACCTTTACTGAAAATATCTTAATCTAGATGTTGATGTCATCCCAGTTTCTAATTTTTGACTAAAGTCCAATGATCGCAACGCTAAAAAAAACTCTTTAACTATTTGAAGGCAGAGATGGTTAACGTCCCAAATTACAAGAACTTTTATCCTCAATTACTTGTCACTTGTCCATCTTAAGGTCCAAGGTTCAGTTTTCATCAGAGGTTACATAATTATTCTCCTCTTCAGAAAGCCTATTTGAGACAATTATGAGTAGTTTAGGATCATGATACCTGCTCACGAAAACCAGCAGGGTCTGGTTCAACCGACTCTACATTACTGAAGTCTTCCCTGCTGACCACAGAGGCACCAGGAGCCTGTTTCAAGAACAATACAATATTTAATAAGAGGAATATTTAAATAGGATGCAAAAATCTAATACACCGTGAAATCTGTACTGACTTTTTTGTCTCTAGATTGCCTGGCCTTGTCTTCCTTTCCAACATTAACACCAGAAGAAGCAGCAACATTAGCAGTAGGATTCTTGATCATCTCAACCAACTCCTGCAATGACTCGGGAGACCCAGGCTTTGAAGCAAGCTGCAATCAGAATGAGTAAGGAACTAGTCTATACATCAACATAAAAGTGTTTTTTCCGTGGAAAGCTAAACAAGCACAAACCTTTGCTAATGCATCCACAAGATTATGAAGCTCCGAAATTACTTTAGATTCTTCTACTGCCAAGGTTTGAAGGAGAGAAATGGAAAACTCAGTTGCGGCCTCTGCAAAATTGATGAGGTTAGCAATTGTCTTAAATGCATTAAACAGAAAAAACATCAGAAAAGAATCCTTAACATACTATTCCTGCCCCCATCAATGAGTTTTGCCATATGCACATTATACTCTGCAAGATTTAGCAATTCACTATGAATAAGGCCCATGGTGATATCTTTGTTGAACTTGCGCTCTTCATCAGAATAAATCACCTGTAAGAAACCGCAAAGTCATAAGTTACAATGACAAAATATGAATACAAAGGCATTGGACATATTTGAATAGATCTGCTACAACAATCCAGTCTGTAGCATCCTATAATAATGCAAGGCATGAAAGGAAAGAAATTATTAACAACCTCATCAAATTAGGAAAATTAACAAAATCTCAAGACTTTATTAGACCAAAACTGAAGGCTTAATAGAAATGGTATTAGATGGACAAACAAAAGAACGAAGCTAAAATCATCTTGACAGAAAATCAGAGGTGAACCCACATAACTGTTAAAACGAAGTTGAAGTACAAAGAGCATACCCAACTAGTGAGCTCCTTAACAGCTAGCTTACAAACATCACGGATGGCAGTCAGAATTGAAAGATGAGCACCAACATGCACAGGGTTTGACGCGTTTTCATATAATCCCTTGAAAACCTGTAATGTATTGAAATGACGAGATCAAACAAATGATCAAAAATGCCACAAGGGATATACAAAACAGATGCCCGCTCATCAGCAGAAAAATTTCAAGAGCAATAAAGCAAGTGTACAGCGTACCCTTGCATAAAATAAAATTAAAATTAAAAAAAATCCATATCCCTTCGGAAAAATTCAACTCACCTTCTGAGCTACAGCTAAGGCAGCCTCATCTCGACTTACACATCTGAGAATGATCTCAGGAACTTCAGCTACAACTCCCTATTAAAAAAATAGTCCAAGAGATTGATCAGTTAATGAGAATAATAATTCATACAAGATATGCAACACACTTAATAACATAGATATAGGCCAAAACAAAAAACCAAGGTAACCATACAGACTAAACCTGCAAACTGAAAGATATATACAAATTGAACATGACTTTGAAAGCTACAATCTTATGCAGTAACTAACACTAGAAAGAAAGAAAAATATACCTGGATTTCTGCTTCTCTCCCATCATTAACCACCAAGGCTTCCAGCTGAAACCATCAGAGAGTGAGTCAGCAGCTAGTAAACATAAATCTATTTCGAGGAACAAGCACCTCTCAAACACAGAGGAGGAATAGACAATTTGATAAACGAACAATCTGGTATAAACAAATAAAAATAAACAACTAACAAAATCCAGAGCGACCTTTTGAGAAACAATCTGGTATTTATCCAATGCGTCCCTTGTGCTAAGTGAAGGTTCTGAGATGCTACTTCCAAGACGCTCAGCAGCAGCAGCAGCAGCAGGCAATGGTGAAGGCACTGGCGAAGAAGCTCCAGATTCCTAGAGAGTTGAAAAACATATCTTTGAGGAATTGAAGCTAAGAACTAAAGAGAAATTTAAGTTTGAACCCATATAACCTTAACAGCATCAGAAGAATCCACCGGATGCAACTCAGGGGCAGCAGCAGAAGCAAATGAACGAACAACAGGCTCGTTTTCAGTACTATGTTGAGTAACGCCTTCAGCCACACCAGCATGCATTGAGGAAGCACTGAGAATTCCAAAGATTAAGCCACATTTAAAAAAAAAAAAAAACCAAACAAACAAACAAAACAAACAAAAGAGCAGAGAAGATAAGAAAAGTTTGGTGCGATGGATCAAGAATATAACCAATTTTAAACAGTCAATACAGCCTCGTTCTTGTTTTAGACACACAAAACCCAAGTTGTGCATTCAAGGAGAATGCTTTAGAGAAAGAGAAAGAAAAGAAGGTGAAGATTACAAACCAAAGATGCATGACCGAATTAGAATCAATTGCCTCATCTAGGGGACGAGAGAGAGCTTCAAATCCAGAGTTCCCAGGTGCAGGCGAGTAGGCTGGGCTAAGTTGTGTGGAAGCTGAAGCATAAGCACCAGCCAAACCAGTATTGGCAGATGAAACAGAAGCACCACCGGGAACAGCAAGTGAACTCTGGCTAGATTGATTTTGCAAAGGGAGCCGGACAAAGTCCTATAAAAAAAAAAACGAATACAAAAATACATAAATAAAAAGTATTTCCTTGATTAAAAAAAAAAAAAAGGAATGTAGTAAGTACAAAAGTCAGCAAGGGCCAACCTCATATACTCGCTGTTGATCATGAGACAAGTGACCCGGTTTAGGGCGGAGGGCCTCTGGCACAACACCCAAAGATCCTTGTGTATACATGCTAGCATCAAAAAAGGTGGGGCCAACCCCTTCTCTATGCTTCCTTCTCAATGAAAGTTGTTGAGTTATTTCTCCATCAATCGTTTGTATTGCCTAAACGTACATCCGCAATAAGCACACACAGACAATGAGAAACATGAACAGGCGAAGTTCACTCTAACCTTAAAAGTTGAAAAATGCTTAGTCATTCCGTGACTCAGCCATAAATAGAAAAATTTGTAAGAGATTGGGGGGGGTGTATTTCAATAAAACTAACAACTAAAAAATCTTAGATTTGATCATAATTTATAGAAAGTCACAGGCCAATGCTAAAATGGAAATCCAGTAGCTTTAAATGGACAAAAATTCAAGATGACAGTAAGTAAATCTCTTTCAATAAACTAACAACAAAAAATCTTAGATTTGATTATAATTTATAGAAAGTCACAAAGCAATGCTAACATGGAAATCCAGTAGCTTTAAATGGACAAAGATTCCAGATGACAGTAAGTAAATCTCTAAAGATAATCCCATGGCCATAACACTTGAAAAAATTACTGGCTTCTAGCTTTCTTTTTTTTTAAATCATTATGCATACGTTTAAAAGTTAGTGAAACGCTTATAACAGAAACTTGTCTTTTAACACCATTTTTTTTTTTGTACAGACATCACCTTCCTTCATTAAAAGTTTGATAGAAATATTGCTTTACGATTTGTATGTCTACCGATGTAAAAGAAATCCATTTCCTCCCTTGCTACAAAGTATATTGTTAAAACACCTTTAACAGAAAGTGACAACAAAAAAATTGCAATTCTCAATTCCCAATTCCAAGCACATATAGCCCTTCCATTTAAATATGAATAATGAAAGCTTCCATAAAAAAACTAGAGATACTTAATAAGAAAAGAGAACCTTATCCGTAGCAGCCTGTTCAATGACAGCACAGCCAAGATCCAGATTATCGTTGGTAACAATTTGAACGGCTTGTTCCAGAAGTTCACTTGCAAGATTCAAACCCTGAAGTGAATTTCTCAGTTGACTCAATATTGAAGTTCGTAAGGGTTCCTGTGACAAAACATATTATTAAACACCACAGAATAGAAGCAACTTAGTGAAAGAATGAGAGACAGTAATGATAACAAAATCTGAATAACCCTAATAAAAAATAAAGAGAAAAAAAAATTTCTAGAGTATAAGAAAAGACACCTTGCAGGTTACGTGAGCTAGACTTCCTGCCAGACTTGCAACCATCAAATGTGCCGCATTGAATATGCGTGTTTCATCCAATTCCATGGCATAATCCTACAAATACAATTGATTGGAGTGGCACTATAATATATTGAAAGGTAAAATGAATGTATCATAGATCGAATTAGAGTCCACAGATTTGAAGCATGACATGGACGTGACAATCTCCGAAACAAACAGGCGTGAGAAAGAAAACTTAAACAAAAGGAAACTGGAAATATATGACAATGCCACAAGGTAACAAAAAGAAGGAGAAGCCAACAAAGATGAAAAGTGAAAGAGTTCACAAACCTTCAAAACAAGCTCTTTAGTCGTTTGAGTGGCTATAGAAACACTGCGCTGAACAATTCCAGACACAATTTCTTTGATGGCTCTATCCATTGCAATCGGAACAACTCTAAAGTACACCCGAAATAAGAGTTAACACCAAAGCAATTAACCATATCCTAAAAAAAACGTAAGAAGGATCATCATAGCACCTCTGAAAATGCATGTGTAAGCCCAATGCACTAAGCTTCTGGTTGATAATTACATGAGTTCCAATGTTTGGTATTGCTGCAGGAAGCTGAAGAAAAGAAAAATCAAAGCAAAGGATATGATTATGATTTAATTTTTAAGCGAGTTATTTCCACCATCAAAAAAGAGCGGAAATAAGGAGCAGGGGTAAAATCGTACTTGATTAACAGAAAATGGTGACTGGGACGGAGTAGCTTGTAGCAGTCCTTGTGCAGAAGGTAGCTGATCAGGCAAGCCTAAAGCTGCCAGCTTCTCATCCTCCATCAATGTACCAGATGCCAGATGAAGAGGAGCAGCGTACTAGTCCAGAAAAAAAATGAAAATGTTAGGATATAACCAAAAGATGAAGACCAGGGTATTTAATAGATGGAATCAGGCCTCGAGGTGTTTTTCCTTCGTGAGGTGAGGTGTTAGCCTCAAGGCGCTTTGAGATGTAAGCCCAAAAGAATGCCAAAAAAATGTTATAAGAAAAATAATAGAGATTAAAAGTTAAAGCCATACTCGTAATCATCATAGAAAACAAAAATGTTAACCAATCGATCCACGAAAGATAAGTCTAGTTCGCTAATAGTCAAATCCTAATATCAGAACGTCCCTAATTCACGTCTAAAAGCCTAGATCTCCCATCTTGTCATGACTAAGTGGATCTTCAAGGGAATCATCAGCATATCTACATCCCTCATCGCCCTCAGATTCAAGGGTGTCTTGTCTCTAACACCTAAAATCAAAATAATACTGAGTTAATATCTCTAATTTGATAATTCACATAAATTCTTAAAGAAGAGAACTAATAGTCATAAGAGATGTATTTGTATATTTACCTCACTAGACTTGCTCTTTCTTTCTTTGGGGAAGCAGAGAAGAACCATATTCTTTTGCTTGCTGAGCAAGAGAGACGTGAGGGATAAGGGATATGCTGCAATACTGATTGATAGGTCTGTCGGAATTTTTTTTAACTGATTTTGGGCGCCCAAGTGATTCAGGATTTTTTAATTGGGTTTAAAAAACATAAAAAGATAGCAGATGGAAGAGACATGCATGTAAGCCTGAGGTGCATGCCTCAAAGGAATGAGGCGAAAGCCTCGTTCCCCTGCGCTCAAAGCATAAGCTTTGAGGCTATTTTCTAGCGCCTCGCCTTGAGGCATGCCCCGAGGAGGCGTACTCCTTGGGCTCTTTTAAAAACCTTGGTGAAGACAAATGGGAGAAGGCAGTAAGGGTGACATATTTGGCAATAGAGCCCTTCAAAAGAACTACCAAGCAATGCCAACCTGTGATAATAGATGTGTATGTCCTCCAGAGTTGGATGAAGGAGCGACCTCAAGTGGTAGCTCAACTTGATTTAGTGGAGACATTATCCCTGATTTGACTTCAGCAACCATCTGGGATTGGGAAGCTCCCATATCTTTATTAGAGAAATCAGGATTTCCTTCAATTTCTCTCCTACGATCCTTAAGAAGAGAAGTTGGCGTTATCTCCTTCAAATCCACACCAAGGTTCTTGAATAGAACCTGAAAGGGTAAAACATTAGTAAAATTATACTGGCAAACTTGAGAAAATAAACATACGCATTAGCATATACACATGATACGACATAAAAATAAGCATGTGTTTGTGTTTGCAAATGATATATATATATTGAGACGTGCGCACACAAACATACAACAGATGATAAATGAGCAAACTAAATAAAAGAAAGTACCTCAATGTCAAATTTCAGGTTCATTTTCAAGTTTGGCATCGAATAAATCTCTGCAAGCAATCCAAGAATGCCCATAGTCCAGGGGTTAGGTGGTTGATATGCCAGACTGCTTTGACACGGCTCTAGGATCTGCAAGTAATTGAGAATAAATCCTACAGAAACTATATTCAGAACCAAAGCCTGTAAAAGCAACACCAAAACAACAATACCTTTGACGTAAACGGTATTACAGCAATCATCAACCCCTTCTCATATGCCTGTGGAGAGAGAACATGACAGACTAGTTTAAGCCAGAAGAACAAAGCACGATCGGCTACAGGAAGACAAACTGAGGATGAATTTTCTTTCCTCGAAAGCAATTTAAAACTAGTAAAACTACTACCTCTATAATCAAGGATTTGGGATCTATTGCACGAGCCCGTAGCACTTGATTCCTACCAATTGTTAACTTCCCTAACCAGCTACCTAAATTCTTCAACAATGAACGCTCTTCAGAACTTGATTTTATAAGCTCTGATCCCAGGAGAACCTGAAAGCATACAGAGATGTTAGATTCATCAATTTTGCTAACAAATCAAATGCAAATTAATAAATTTCTAACACATAACCTTGCAGTTCTCGTAAGTGGATTGGACGATGTCCTTATTCAGAGCCTTTGAATTAATTTTGTCCAGGAACTTCAAGTACAAATCATGAAAATTCGGCTCGATACTTGCTCTGTCAAATAGTTTGAAGATTTTAATAAATCAAAGTCTAGTTGCTAGAACTGATAAACATAATGAAACACTAAAGCTCTAGCTGGCAAAAGCAATTATGTATTGCACTGTATGTCTCTACTTGCTCAAATGATTTACTCTCTCTCTACTTGAAAAGAGAGGTTCTTCGTTCCTTTGTCTTAACTGTCTAATAAATTTTGAAGATAGAGAATTAATTTTCAAACGATTTATTACGTCTATGGCTAGCCAAGCCGAGTCTAATTAATCTACAAATAGCATATACAATGACAACCAGATTTTAGACATGCTTTAACTCGAAAGAGACGTATTTTCAACATATAAATAGATGTTCAGAAAGTAAAACCTAAGATGTATGAGAAGATTCGTTTATTAATTTAACACAGAGCTACTTCTTTTATAAGAACGCCTAACCTTTTCATAACCATATAGTCAGCAAACCACGGATTGTATTGCTCTTTCAGTAGTTCAGTAAATTCCCTTGCTTTAGCTTCAAGATTAGCAGCTGAAATGTTGTTGATTAGGAAATATACCTTGTCCATAACCTCCTGTGCCGGGGCCTGAAAACAGAAGACATACTAGAGATCAATCCAAACATCAACAACAACGGCAATAGCAGATATTAAAGGTCATTTTCTTCAAGCCACGCTCAGTGTCCCAAGGGTTGTCATTGGGTGAGCACCAAGTGCTCAAATGCAGAGTGGTCTATTGTTTCATCAGGGAACTTCAATCTTCAAGAAATCATGCGTCTAAGAAATTCATGTATTTCTCAAGAAATTAATATGTGCCATAACGTGATGTATCATGTATAAACGTGATGTTTTACATATTCATGAATTCTGACATCACAGATTAAATTAAGGGGAGAAAAAAGCAGTATGAATAAGCAAATTCACATAATCTTACAGAAGCAATTTCACTATGAAGCTAGCTAGTGAAAGACCATCTAGCTGAAAAATTATAAACCACAACTAATATGACTCAATTTCAAAGAACCAAAAGTTCATGTAACAAAGTACCTCAATGGGAGTTTCCCTCTTTTCAGCAGCATTAGTTAATGTTTCAATATTCAGAGTCCCAAACCCTGTAAGAGATGGAATGAAAGTGATCTCCCCAGGCAAAAATTGACTGTAGGCATGATGAGAAAGAAAAGGAAAATTACCCGTTGTTTTCCCAGAAAAATTACTCGTTTTCCCAGAACGAACAAAACCTGGAGAAGAAGAAAGCAATGCTGAAGCAGTGACGGCACTTTGTAACTACAATTTTTACAATGAAATATAGGCAAGGTTAGACACTGAATGACTACAAATGAATATGAGAGCACCTAGTACAAGAAAATAAAAACGAAAAAAGAAATACATATTTATTATGCACACGTCAATGGCTTACTTTCTGGCCTCCAGAAGCTTCACCAACAGAAACACCTGAAGCTTGCCCAACAGAAGATAAAGGCGGTTTGGTATCATTTGTTGAAGTCACAGCAGTTTTATGACGATCACCAAACGAGCTTTCATGTCTCAGTTGAAGCTGCAGCGGAGAAGAGAGTTGCTGTCCAGAATGTATGGCACCAGGGCCATTTAACTGCAAGAAGAACTGAGCATAAAACAGTGCATTTCATTGAACTCTCATGTTTTGTTAACGGTGATTTTTTCTTCTTTTTTCAGCCTCTGCTACATATATTTGACCAGTATTTTGACATTTAAAGAAGCTTGGACACCAGTGTTAACTGTAAGCTTCAAATTCTAAGATGTAAAGCTATCCTACGATGAAATAAAATATCCTTAAGCAAAAAATTGATCCGTGGCTCCACAAAGAGAAAACAAAATTGATGCATTGGGAGGCATGGACAGACAAGATTTGCAAATAATTTGGTTGTGGTACCACATAGATTGGCATCATGAGAATGATAGGTAAATAGTGTGTGTGTGTGTGTGTGTGTGTGTGTGTGTGTGAGCGTGTGTGAGTGTGTGCATTTCATAAGAAAACTTCCTTAATTGATAATAAAAACAAGTACGAAGGAAAAGAAAGAGGACAACTTATCCCCAACAAGCATGAAAAAAGATAGCGAAAATAATTAAGAGAACCAAGATTTTCGTTTCACAGCTTCTTTATGAGCATCGGCTTGATATAGCCTTCAATTGTTCATAATTGGAAGGATGTGATCATTGGAAGGATATGATAGGCTGCTTAATATATTAAAAACGCACATGAAACTAGAAACATTTTTATTTATCACAAAAATGGTACCGATCAAAACAATGCTCTTCAAGTGCTTTAAAAAGGTAAATCAGATAATTGAGTTTTTTCGTGTCACAGAGATGAAGCGTAAGCATCAAACTTTTGACAATAAAAGATTAAAAAATAAAGAAAAACAGAGAATATATAACCTAAAAGTATGTGAACATATGAATCTATAGGTTTAGCTGCAATATTAGTTATGGAAAGTTTAAACACAGAAGCATCATAAAAGGGGAAGGGAGGGGAGCGAAAGGAAAATATAAGGTAAGAAGAAGAAGAAGAAGAAGAATCTTAAAAACATCCGATTAATCAAAAGCATAGTATGGTTAAGTCAATGACGCATAAATCACTTTTTTCGCTTAAAACAAAAACCATGACAAAGAAAAACTAAGCTATGGCCTAGAAGGAACTGAAGAACATTTGGAAAAGAGAACAGAAGTTTCAAATTGTTCTCCTTTGCAAAAACAGAAAGATTAAATCTTACGAAAACAAATGTAAATCAGCATAAACTTGTGCCTAATTAACCATAAATTTATATGCATGCACGCAAGACTAGGAAAGGGCTTCGCAACTTACATCCACATTCCCAGAGATAATTTGATTTGGGTTCGGGCCATGGTGATAAGCAGCAGAAGCCTGGTTGCCTCCTTCAGATTCAGAATGGCTCGATGAAATCCTAGCAAGAGCCTGTTCAATAAAAGCAACTAACTCCGAATGGGTATTGCGCAGATGAGAAATCTGTAAGATATGATTGCAGTACTGTGGCCACTCAATCATACGATCCACAAATTGCTCCAAGGCCTTAGTCCCAAACACAAACATCTACACGAAGAAATGAGAGAGGTCATAAGCAGTATTATAACTACAAAAATTGAACAGATGAAAGCTGATAAAAGATAGTACGAACTTTTGAATCTGCAGGTTTGCGCAATGCATCCAGAACAGCACGAAGAGCTATCCCAAGCGTAAGGTGAGTTACCAGCTGGTTCTTGATGACAGAGCCTAAAGCATTAAAGACACCATGATAAGATGTAACGGTATTATCTTATCATTGCCAAAAGTAACAAAATGGCACTTTATACACATGGAAATTACATTTCTTTGAGTGCACAATCTATTTGGAATATAAATCTAATAGCGAATACTATACAAACAGGAAACAAAACACAGATGTTAACCTTTATGCATTACATAAAGCTAAGGCAAACTTTAAGCTTTCACAACCAATTTGGTGATCAAATGACAGACAAGGTATCAAAAAGGTTTACATTAGAAAGTAACTCAAAACGGTTGATATCTTTACAAATAAACTATGAGATGACCAAAGTATCATCTTCACATACTCTGCACGTATAAGATAGCATTTTGGCTAACTTATGTAGTTAAATGTATAACCACTCTCATTTATTACCGTCTTTTTTACCATCCATGAGATTAATTCCTTGAAACATATAACCATGGAAGAAGTAATTCTATGCGAATGGCAGCAAATAGCCCTTTAGCATGAAATATTGTAGCAAAACTTACCAAAAAGAATGGCAGCAATTTTCAATTGCCTTTCAGGATACTTGGGGAAGAACCTGTACTCCTCAAACAGATTAGCAATCATGCACTCAAAAATTTTGTTCTCCCTGTAAGTATGTGCAATAATACGACTGTTAATTCTCAAGGAGAATATTATCGCACAGAGGAATCAATAAATTCAGGTCAAAACTCTGAACAAGTTGCTAAAACCTTTAACAAATGCCATACCTCTTTACAGAAGATTCCTTGAACTGAGCTAACATTTGCACCATTGCCTCAATAGTCAACTGACCAGAAAACATTTGGTGGAAATAAGAGTTGGCTTCAGCTTCGATATCCTCTGCATATCCATCAGTTGATGACTCTGCAGTTCCGCCATTTTGTAACCTTGGATTAGAATCTGCTATTGTTAGACGCAACCTTTCTAGTTCCTCAGAGAGTTGGCTGGAAGTAATCGGCCCAACATGAGCTTTAAGAACCTACAAAGAAAAAGCACAACATGAAATTCTACTGCCCACATACTTGAAGAGGGGGAAAAAAGGAGATTCAGATCCAAGCTGCAGAAAAATAACCTTCAAGAAGGTAGAAGTAGCGTCTGAATAAAGGCTAGAGATGGCACCAGAATGTTGAAAAGGTCTGGCAGAAAAATCATGTGATCCACCAAACTGAATCTCCCTTAAGAACTTGAGGCACTCCTGAGGAGTTGCAGTGTCACGTAAGCCCATGGCATTCGTTATTCATAAATTTTCAGTATGCAATATGTGCAATATAAAAAATAGTACAGCATAAATAATAGTACAGCAGGGCAAGGACCAATTGAATATTACCTCAAAGAAAACATCTTTGTATGTACTCAAATTACTGTTTAACCATTTCTCAAGTTCCCCATTCTCCTTTCTATAAGCAACGGCGGCCAACTTGATACCAAAGGCAGATGGAAGCATATCTAGTAAAGATGACAGAATCTGTAAGAAGGAATACAATAATAGATGTCAGCAAAAAGGGCAAGAAGGAAGAAATAGAAAACTAAAGCCAAAAATAAGAAAGAACGGGATCTTATAACTGCCATGGTCTTTGCTTTTCATAATTATAAACTAAAGGAATTGCAACTGATACTCAGAAATTGATATGAACGGCTAGATTCTTCTGAACTCACCTTTATCTCTTGGCAGATATCCAGTGTTTTTGTAATCACGTCCAAATCGCTCTTGTGAGCCTCGACAATTCCCCGCAACACCAAATTGGTATTTACATTCCAAAGATGATTAATAATACCGCTACTACCCGTTCCATTTTTTAGTATCATAGGGAAAACAGTTGCAGATAGTTCATGTTGTAGCAGGTTATATGCAGTCTGCAATAGATAATCCAAATTATCAATCAAAACAGAATATTTCACTGATGAAAGATCAAAAGAAGAAGTGTCCAAAGTATGGTAGAGATAGAGAAATAAAGGATTAAGTACATTTATATGTGACATCCCAAGAAGCAACACTTCAGCACAGTGTTGAAGGGGATATTGGAGCATTGATCGGACAGTAGAAGCATGACCCCTCTCAGCTAGTTGACACAAAACATCCAAGAGGTCAAGGCACAACCATGCATGATTCGCATGCCCAACTTGAAGCTTATGCCCATGAATTGAATCGATATATTCCTGAAAGCATACCGGTTATTCGCAATTTTATTTGTATGTAACTTTCTAATCCGCAAACAAAGATTAAATGAGAAAAATAGGACAAATGTAGTCTTACCAGCTGTCTTACAGAGTGGGCAAAGCTAAATACTTCAGATGGTGCTGTTACAGCATATTTGAGAAACGACAGTTGACCCTCAGTATTTTTCCAAACAGACCCACAAATAGCATGGAGTGGGAACGGCTCCTGCACAACTCAAACCATTGGACTCATAAACATCACCAATCAAATTTTCTATTCTTGTATTGACCAAAAATCAGCGTAAATGAACTAATCCTGTTATGAAAACACACCTGGCACACACGCTTGTATACAGACATGAAGAATGAGAATGCCTCCTGATTAGGAATGTAGAATCCCTCATGATCCAAATTTTCAATAACATGTTTCCAGTTGGTACTTGGTGCCTGCATTCAGCAGCAAACTTTGGAGATAAGCATGCAATTCACCACACAAAGTCATAGTTTCCCGGTTAAAAAGACCAAGTGCACTTACAAGCTGCTGGATTGTTTCTATAAGGACATCAATATTCCAACTATTCAACAAAGGCAGGTCAGACGAAGTGTTGCAACCAAGAGACATGCTGAATGATGAAAAGGTGTTCTGGTTGTCCTCAAGACCGGCATGAGTGCAGGCAATTGTACCCAGTATCTTGGAAATAGTAATCTCAGTGAGTGGTAAAAAGAGAGATAAAATCTCCTTGCACTGGGACACATCAACTGTACAACCATAACCGAGTTCCTTCATAATATCACCCATGCTCATTTCCTTCTCCATTTCAGCCAAAATAGCATCAAAATCATTTTCTTCGCTTCCATTTAACAAATCCATATTCCTACAGGAAATAATACAAATGTGTCAACAGATGGTACATAATTTAGAATGATAAACAAACAGATACAAATAACAGATACTCTTAAACCCAACAAGCAATAACTCAAGTAGATTGAAAACCAATATTATTGCAGAACCAAATACCTCAAAAAATGGGCCTCCCGCTGTTCATCTGAAAGCAATGGAGTCAAAACAAATGTCGAGACATCTTTCAACTGCACTAAAGATAGCATCTGCATAAATGAATCTACAAGCTTTGACAGGCCCTCAGATTGCTGGAGGAACGTTACAATATTTAGTATTTGCTCAGAAGAATTCAGATTAACGGGATTGGTACACAATTCCTCAATCTGAGCCACGCAAAAATTCTTGCCTACAAAACAGAAAAATAGCTAATGTCAATACTTAGACAAGCAGAAACCTTAGAATTTGCTCAGAACAAAAAGAAAATAATTAAAACAAAACTAAAAAATACAAATAAAAAATCAATCTCACAAAAGACTTGGACTTCACAAGTGAAGCTTACCACAAATCCTGATGTCGGAGTTTTCAGAATCAGACAAAGCGAGACCAACACGTATTTTCTCAGGTACGGACAGTTGTAATACATAAGAGAGATTTTCTAGCACTCCTTCGTTGATCTCCGAATTCCTCATAGACTCGCAAAGCACGGTGCTGAAATTCGGCCTTTCCAGGAGATATCTGAAAATCGATGCGACCACCTTCTCCAACGCCACATTCTTCACGTCCGTCTTTTGCTGATGCAGGTGATCCACGCACGCTTTCAGCAGCAAAATGCTTCCCTCGGTTCCAAATTCAACAAACTACCACAGACAGATTCGACGCATATAAAATTTATCTTCACCAAAGATTTCACTCAATCTTCCAAAGAGTCAAAAAACGGAGTAAAGCTAGTTTTACTGCAAAATGATTATTTCATATATACATACACAAGCCCTCGGTTCCAAATTCAACAAACTACCACAGACAGATTCGACGCATATAAAATTTATCTTCACCAAAGATTTCACTCAATCTTCCAAAGAGTGAAAAAACGGAGTAAAGCTAGTTTTACTGCAAAATGATTATTTCATATATACATACACAAGCACACTCGAAGATCTCAATCGCGCCAAAAATCAAAGCGAGAAAATCGAAAATAAAAGCGTAAATTTTGGAATAAAATAGCGAGTGGATTGTGGATTCTTTACTCGTTTACACAGAAAATTATATATATATATATATATGCACGCACACATATATACTGATTTCCGTCGCGTAAATGAAGCATCAAAATACCAGAAAAAAAAATCAAAGCAAAAAAAAAAGGAGAAACGTTTTGGAAGAAAAGACGAAAGTGAGAAGGAAAAAAAAACCTGAGAGAGGTCCTGAAGAACGGAGTCGGCATTTGCGTCGGTAAGGCTCTGAAGGAGGAAGCGAATCTGATTCGCGATGGTGGTCGAGAATTTCAGCATGACGGCGACAGGCCACGGCGAGCTTAGGGTTTTGCGCAGAGAGAGGAGAGAGAAAGGGAGGAGAGAGAGAGTGGGGGGTTACGGTAGATGGTGGAGATTTGGGGGAGTTTCTCAGAGAGGAGAGAACAAGAGATTGGGCACACAGAGAGAGAGAGAGAGAGAGAGTCTTTAGAGGGTAGAGAATCGGGTGAGAAGAAAGAGAGAGTCGAGCGTCGACATTGGGAGTATTATGTAGTCTCTCTCTCAGGCTTGTTTGTTTGCCTTTTTTTCTGGTTTTTTTTTTTTTTCTCCTTTTTCGTTTTCTTTTTTTCTTCTTTTTTTGGGGGGGGGGGGGGTTGAATACTTATTTTTTTGTTTTTAGAAATTGAATACTATTTTTTTTAGGGAAAAAAATTATACTAATATACTAAAATAGAGAGAGATTTTACTGTAATTTCTATAGTATCAAACAGTATCTTTTGTTTTTTTTAATTTCTGATGCTTTAGTTATAGTAATGCATAATAATGCATAATAATTTTTCCTGCAATAATATATAATACTTTTGTTTTTTCTACGGTATAATGATTTTTTTACCCTTTATTATTAATTATTTTTTTTCTTCGTTACAGTGTTATGCCGATTTTACACTTTCTTTTTTTGATCAATTAGTAATTTTGCCCTTAGATTTTAGTTACTTTTACTGTTTGATACAATGTTGGGATAATTTTGTCCTTCTAAAATTATTAATGAATGATTTTACCCTTCATTTGTAGTTTTTTTTTCCTTTGCTACTGTGTTATTCCAGTTTTACCCTTTCTTTTTTTTCAATTGATAATTTTACCCTTGGACTTTAGTTACGTTTACAACTTGCTATAATATTAGAATAACTATGTCCTTCTAAAATTATTTATAGATGATTTTATCCCTTTTTTTGTAGTTGCTTTTTGTGATGGTTACAATAACTGAACATTGTTATCTTTTTAATGTGTATTTTTTATTTTGTCCATTAAAGATGTATTAAAGCGTAATGTTTGTATGTATATAATCTAATTGAATTTTTTTTTTTTGTTAAAAACAATAAACAATAAATAATAAATAATAGAATCTGTTTTTGATTTTATTATTTTTCTTTAATATTTTTTTCCCCTTTTTAGTTTTTTTTTCCTTTAATTTTTTTCTATTTTTTTATTGCTTTTTTTTAATTTAGTTTTTTATTCATCTTTTCTTCGTACTTTTGCCATTTTATAATTTTTAATAATTTTTGTTTCCACATTTTCAATTTTTAAATTTTTTAATTTTCTTTTTTCGATTTGTGTTTGGTTTTTTTGACTTTTTCATTTGTTGGGTTTTGTTTTTTTATATGTTATAGTTAATTTTTGTGTTTTGCATATATATATATATATAATATAACTAAAATTTATTTCTTTTTTTTTTTGTAAAAAAACAGTAAATAAAAAAATAATAAAATCTATTTTGAGTTTTGTTTTTTTTTTTTGTAATCTTTTTTTTGCCTGTTGAGTTTTATTCTCCTTTTGGATTTTTTTTCTATCTTTATCTCTGCATCACCGGAGAAAAGTTTTTTTATATTATTATTGTTATTATTACAATTATTAGTAGTAGTAGTTTACATTTTTATGATTGAGAGAGATCCTAAAAAAATTAAAGACAAAAAAGATAGAGCAAAATATAGATATGGTCTGCTTTCTTTTCTTTTGTTTTTTATTTTTATAAGTTATTTCTAGCTTTTTTTTCCCTAGATTTATATATTTCTTTTATTTATATTAATTTATTTTTCTAGTTTACGGTGATAATAGTTTGGAATGGAAATGTAAAGAGAACTATTGAAGATTTTTTTTTGTTTATATTTTTGAAAACTTATTTTAATTATGTTATTTATCATAACCAACTATCATTATTAAATGTTATTTAATTTTCTTATTTATTTTCCTCTCCCGTGCGTTGCACGGGCATTAAACTAGTTTAATCATATTTGTTGGTCCCTTTACTCTTTCTCTCTTTCTACTTTTTCGCTAATTTTGTTTTGGGATTTTTGAAATCAAATTAGTACATCTGAATTTTTTTTTAGTTCAATAGCAATTTTTTTAATAGAAAATTACCCAAATAGCTTTTTTTTATTAATTAATTAATATTATACAAATTCTCCATTCTTAATTAATATAATACAAACTTTTTTATTATTTTATATCATATTGATCTAGTGTTATTTTATGTGTCACCTTCATACAATGGTTTTGAGTAATTTAATTGCTTTTCTCAAAAACTTAATAGCAATATTTTTATTGGTGTTTTATTTATCAAATAATTGGAATTTAAGCATTATTTTTAAACGTTAAAAACCAAGTTTTATATCAAAATTTTTGAAATTTGAAAAGAAAAAAAAAATCTAAAATCAACATTTCCTCTTGTTCAAAGCAAAGCAATTTTACCTATATCTCTATCATAAGATAAATAATTTAAATATCTCATCTTTAAATTTTCTTTATTATTATTAAACCATGTTGCCTCCACTGTGTTGTTAACAACTTAACAACGGTATCATCTTTTCTCGCTAATAATTCTATCTTATATGAGTACGATAAGAACATATAATTTGTAGAAGCGGATATCATATTTCGTCTATTTATCGAGTCATCGTTATTTGATAATAGGCTGTAGATTTTTTTCTTAAGAACCCAACTATGACCAACGAAGTAGAGTAACAAGTTTGATTTGGTTGTCCATGTGAAAGGGATGAAGAGAGGAAAAATAAACTTATTTAAAAAATAAAAAGAAAGAAGAAGAAGAAAGAGCTTCATAGTTTCAAAATTATTTTGTTTGGGCATGCCCAAAGTATTGACCATTGATTAAATTATCTCACAAAGTTAAAATATAGAAGTTTTTCTTGAGTTTGTGATGATTTAAATGTGATCAAATGAGTAATCTCCTAAAATTTTACTTTGGTAATTGGTGCTTAGCCTTAAAAAATTGTCAAAATAAGACTTTAAATTTTTTTTAAGAGAAATGAGACTTTAATTGATAAAGCCAACAATTAGCATCTCATGAAATCTTAAAATTCAAGGTCAATTTGAGGTACAATTGCCTAAAGCGCCAATTATAAATAAATAAATAAATTTAATAAAAAAATTATTAAAAAAAATGTGTGAAAACAATATCTCAAATAGATGCATTCATGTTGTATATATATACATATATATATATATTTATCCTTTGTTTGGTATCAAATTTTAACTCCAATTAAACTGTATTTTTTCATCTTAATTTTTTTCTTTTTCTGAACTGTCAACAAAATTTATAACTACTTTTTAAAAAGTCAACTCAACTCAAACTTAAAAATTTCATCTCAATTCAAACTCAACTCATTAACCAAACGGACCCTTAATGTTTGTTTTGATTTTTTACCCTTTTTCTTATCTAACTGAAAGTCAAAATTTTTTTATTTGAAGTTGTTATAGGAAAATTAATCTAACATGTGTCTTTTCAAAAGCTTTTTTTTTTTTTTAAGATATATGAAAGTATCAAAAAGATACAATCAATGAAGGAAAAATGGATTAATTTCATTAATAACATCTGTATGAATTTTATTATTAAAAATAGTATTACTTTTTTTCCCTTCATTACTAGCACTTAATGTGGGGTTCAGCAGTATTTAATGTATATCAAATTATGGGTTTACTCTCATCTCCTATCAGCTCAAATATCCCTCTCCCTCGCATAACCCAAAAACTTTTTTCAAACCAACATCTATAGTGTTTTAGAGAGAGAAAGAGTTACCACCCACCGGAATCTTATTTTTTTTCACTTTTCTGCCTAGCCCCCACTCATTTTGAAACCCAAATATTCATATAATATATAGAAACTTCCATCTAAATAGAGAAACTTCCATTTAGAGAGAGAAACTTCCATTGAAAGTTTTTTTTTTAAATCTAACATTTTTAGCAATTTTTGAGTAAAGGTCATTCCTATTATGACCACCCGATCATACTAGTTATGACCTATGTTTAAAAAAAAATTTAAATCTAACATTTTTTGTCATTTTTTTAGTACATGTCATAACTGTTATGACCGGGTAGTCATAAATGTTATGACCGGGTAGTCATAACAGTGTGGTCATAACTATTATGACCTGTACTCAAAAATGGTCAAAAATGTTAGATTTTTTTTAAAAAAAATTTTAAATATAAGTTATAACTATTATGACCGGGTGGTCATAACAGAAATGACCTTTACTCAAAAATGACGAAAAATATTAGATTTTGTTTAATTTTTTTTGTTAAATGGAAGTGTTAAATTTTTCTTTTCCGACGGTGAAAGTTTCTCTATCTAAATAGAAGTTTATGTCTTTAAATGGAATTTTCTCTCTATTGTATAAAGATTTGAGTTTCAAAATGGGTGGGAGATTAGGTGGAAAAGTGAAAAAAAAAATAAGATTCCAGCGGGTAGTAACTATTTCTCTCTTTATATTTCAGTTTTCTCTGTCTAAAACACTATAGATGTTGGTTTGAAAAAATTTTTTGGGCCATGCGAGAGAGAGGGATATTTGAGCTGGTAGGAGATGAGGGTAAACCCGTAATTTGATATACATTAAATGCTGCTGGGCCCTATATTAAGTGCTAGTAATGAAGGAAAAAAAGTGATACTATTTTTAATAATAAAACTTCTATAGGTACTATTAATGAAATTAACCCTTTTAAATAATTCCAACTAAAAGATGTTTATTTTTATCCAAATGGTAAATTAAGCTAAATCATATGCTGTCAAAATACAGCTAAATACATAACTAACTAAATAGCTTAGAACAGGAAATAAAATAAAGTAATCATATTAGTTATGTAAAAGATATAACAGCCATTTGGGATGCCTGGAAAATTAAAACTAATTAGTATAAGTACGTATGAAAACCAATAAGGGAAACTAAATCCAAGTTTTAGAACTTATCTTAAGTAAATACTACTTGATTGTCTTTCCTTCGTTAATTAGACGTACCAAGAATAGTGAGATAATTGGAGGAAATTATTTAAAAAAAATCACAAATTAATAAATCAAAAGCAATTTTACATTATTAAAAAAAAGGAGGAAATTATTATAAAGAGTATTTTTACGGAAATATTAAAGTAAATAATAATGCTTTATGATAGAAATATCAAATTAGTAAATTTATTAAGTAAATAGTAAGTTTACTTAAAATAAATCACATGGTTTTTTTTTTTTTTGAAAAGGCACATATTAAATTATTTATTTATTATTATTTACTTTAAATTTTTTAAAACAAAGAATTTGTGATAGAGTCTGTTTTATATACTCTATTAGTAGAACTCATTTTTAGACCATTCAGATATAATCAAGCAACTGAGATGTTAGATTGTATACGGTAATTATCATATACTTCACCTTACAGTAGTAATTGATCAAGAAATTAAAAATTTTCTTTAAAAACTTTAAAAAAATCCACCTTCACCTGTGGAAGGTTTGGGGGGAGGGATTCCATCACCAAGATCGGGAGGGAATGAGGGGCTCATCGTCTGGAGGGGGGTTTGGGTAGCAGGCCTTGGGAGGAGGGGCTCGTTATTGGTGGCGCAAAGGTCGCTGGGTGAGGGGTCGAGTCGCAAAAGGACCGGATCTTGGGGGCGGCTTGCTGGGGGAAGGTCAACAACTCGGGGGGGTAGGGGGGAGAGGGGGGAGTTGCAGAAGGATCGAATCTGGGGGGCAGCTTGCTCGGGAAGCGAGATGCCAGGCGGGGGAAGGGGGAAGGCTTCGTCGGCGTCCTAGGGGGGATCAAGTCACCGGTGTCGTGGAAGGCAGATCTGGAGTGGTGGGGGGGGGGGGGGGTGGTGGGGCTTCATCAGTGTCAGGGGAGACTGGGTTATTGTCGGAGGGTATTTTAGTTTTTTTTTTTTTAATTTATTTAGTCTATACTAGTATAAGATAAGGTGCAATATAGTTATCATATAAAAATAACATCTCAACCGTTCGATTATATATAAACAGTCTAAAAATGAGCTATATCGATAGGGTATGTAAAAAGGGTTTTACTGCAGTTTTACCATTTTAAAAATCTACAATTTTTTTTAAAGGGATAAACTATAGTAGAGCCCCTCCCAGAGTAACTACCGGTAGAGTTTTTTTTTTGTTGAACCATTAATATTTAAACGAACGGTTGAAATATTGTTAGTGTACCATACTTATCATATACTTTACCTCATATTACCATTCTCACCTCAAGTCTTCTCCGTCGCTGGCGACAGCCTCGACGACGACAATCCACCCTCAGTCCCCCCCAATCCTAGGCCCCAGTCTCGGCACCCTCCAGCCCTCGCTGGCCCCCCAGACCCTAGCTCGCCTAGTGCCCTCTACCCCAGGTCCTTTCTTCCCGGCATCTCCACCCCAGGCCCCCCCTCTCCCGACCTCCCTCTACCCCCCCACCCGGGGCAGCCCCCGGAGCCCCCTCGACAGGGACCCCCCCCCCACCCTCTCTCTCTCCTCCCAGTCCACGGCACCCTCCCCCCAGACCCCTGATGCGAGAAGCGATAGAGAGGAAAAGAGAGATAGGGGGATAGGGGGTCCCTGTCGAGGGTAGGGGGACACCTGGGGTGGGGGACCGTAAAAGAGAGGAAGATAGAGAAAAGGGGGGTGGGGGGGGTCCCATCGGGGGGAGGGGTGCTGGGGGGGGGGGTTTGGGGGAGGCCAGGGGAAGGGGCCCTGGGGTTGGGGTGCCAAGGGAGGGGGGACCTGAGATGGAGGGGGGTTGGGGTCTGGGGTCCGGCGGGGGGAGGGCTGGGGGGGTGGTGCAGGGGGCTGGGGAGTGGGGGGCCAGGGCTGGGGTCGATGGTGGAGGGGCCGGGGGTGGGTCGTCGGTGTCGGGGCGGTCGTCGGGATCGGTTGCCGGCGACGAAGAAGACTTGAGATGAGAAGGGTAATATGAGGTGAAGTGTATGATAAATAAAGTACACCAACAATATTTTAGCCATTTGTTAAATCTTAACAATTTAAAAAGGGACTCTATCGGTAGTTATCATGCGAGAGACTCAATCACAGTTTTATTATTTTTTAAAAGGAAAATTTTGTTATTATTATTATTTTTTTAAGTTCTGCCACTTCACTTTATTAACAATGGGCCAAGAAGCTACTAATGGGCCTCACAAATGCTTGAGTTGGGCGCGGTTTCAATTGGGCCCAAAAAGGTCCAAAGGGTAAAAACCCGGAGCCATTTTTGCAGAAAGGAATCAAAGAATTGGCAATGGCGGACGCGACAGTTCCAGAATCAATGTCGGAACCCGTGAAGCCGACGATTTCACACAGCGAGCCTCCTGCCTCAAGCTACACCAATCCCCAAATTCTAGGGCTAACCGATACGCCATGGGTGGACTATGCGATCCAGCAGGCTCAGCTCTACCAGAAGACTGCACAGGAGACCCTCGATTCCGCCATTGAAACCTCAAGATCCCGCGTTTCCCAGATTCTCTCCACCTCTTCCGCTCATCTCCATCAGACTCTCGTGAGTACCAATTTCCTTAATTATTCTCCTCTTTCTAGTTCGAATAAACCATACACAAGAGAATTACCAACACTGATTGGTTGCCGAGAAAAATTGAGTGGAAAAACGAAAACGGCGTGCGAATTTTATTTTTTTTAATTATATATTTTTTTGCAATTTTGTGGTTAAATTGAATTGGAAATCCGAGTGTAGGACTCTTTACAAGACGTGAAGTCCGAGATTCGTGCTTATGAAGATCTCGTCTTTGGGAAGATTAAAGGTTTTCTCTTTTTTATCAGTTTTTAGTTCGAGGTGAAATTCAAGGCAATATAAGCATATATGTATATATATATATATATATATATTATATTTATGTATATTCGCTTTGTTTCTTTTGCAGAGGGTGTTCTTGTCGCAGCTTCACAACCATTGCTCACAGGAGGGGTTGCTACCGGATTGGGAATTATTGTACTAAAAAGTATGGTTTTTAAAGTTCAAAAGCAGTCATTTCAATACTAAAAGTGTAATTTTGTAGACATAAGTTAAAGCCATTGCCATTAATTGTTAGTGTTATACTGTTTTATAGTATTATCATTCACTAAGCAATGTTATGGTTTCCGTTTTGTATTCCGAGGTCCTGCTCAAAATCATTGAAGGCTAAAGCCATTGCCAATATATATATATATATATATATATATATATATTTTTTTTTTCCTACAGGGCCGAGGCGCCTTTTGTACTACAAGACCTTGCGCTTGATTCTAAGCGAGGAGGTAGGCGAAGATGTTCTTGTTTTCTTTTCTACATTGCTAATATTCATTGTTTTGGCTTTTGGAATGGCGTTGTGGAAGGATTCTGTTATAATTCAAACTTATTTTGTTGAGCCTATGATGTGCTTTTTGTTGTTGTTGTGGTATTTATTTTCGGTTTTGTTTTGCAGTTATTACTTTCCAGGGCTGATGCAAAAGTGAAGCAGTTGCGACAATCACTTGATGCGATTAAGGCTGAAAGTGAGAAGTTGGAGGTAACCATTTAGTTTCACCGCTTATGTCGCTGTTGCTTGATGATGAGGAATTGATTGAACTTCACAATTTTTTCGCATGCCTATATATTTTTGTTGGTCGAAGCAGCTTTCAATTGCAATTTTTTCTTTTTCTTTTTAAAAAATATAATCTCATGTCTAACTTCTCAATCAAGGAGATACATTTGTCTTGTAGAATTCCATGCAATAGTCTTACGAAATTTCCAAGACGCTTTTGTAACAGAATAAATTATGAGGATTTACTGTTTGGTTAATATATTTGCTATGAGCAACCTAAGAATACAACTCACGTAAAAAAATAAAAAAATAAATAAAAAATGCTTGCAGAAGACAGCAACACAAGCAGAACAAGAGTTGATACGGGGTCGAACTAAACTCAGGTTTGCATTTTATTGCAGCTTACATATTACCTTTGTTTCTGCTCCATTGATTCCCGTTGAAGTTTCTTCTTTTCTATTACAGACAAGCTGGGAAGCAGATCCAAGGTGTGATTCGCTCAGCTTATAAGATTGAAAGGCAAGCAGCAGGTATGCAACACAATAATCTGAAATCCATTTCGTTGTCTGGAAGCTCAAACAGTGTGAAAAGAAATCTCTCACCTTCACTCCATTTCTTTTTATTCTTCGTGCCAGGCTTGAAAGATATCCTTGGCGAACTTCCCAGAAGAGAAGCATCTCGATTCCGCTCACAAGTATGTTCTTTAGTTAAATACTTTCTTTTCACTATTTACAGTCTAGAAAAAAAATTATTTTTAGACCCTGTAAAACTAGAGAATCGACTTGTAGAAATACCATTATCTTGAGATTCATCTAGTGAGATAACATGCTACCTGCATAATAGCCGTTGTGTTGATATCCGGTGATTATGACATTGTATGTTTTTTCCTTTTTTCTTAAAAGTGCTTACTCTGGAATCTATCTGGTTGCTAGGTTTCAAGCCTTGCTTCTGAGGCAAAGCGAGAAAGGAACACATTGACAAAAGAGGTCACAAAGATTAGTAATTATGGTATCTCAGTCTGAGAATTCCATCATCATAACCCCATCCTTTGAGCACTAGAATTTTGTGATTAGAATGGTTTTATTTTCTTTTTGATGTTCTACTTCAGAAATAACTGCCGCGAAACAATTTGTCTTTCATGGTTTCCAGAAGGAAAGGCATTTTTAATTAAGAAGAGAAATCATTTCCTCTCAACCTTGGTACATGTGAATCGTCATATAGAAAGATTTGTGAATTTCGTCACAATCACCATCGTTGCCGAGTTTAAAGCATTGTTGAAACTCTCTAGGTTTTCGTACATTTTTACGTTCTAATCACGGATTGTTTTCTTTTGTTGGGTTAATCCATACTTGACGATGCTAACTTTGCAAGAGCATGTGCTGTAAACCTGTAACATTCTTCATTCTAGTAAACTTGGCAAAGTAATGAGATGAGTGAATATGAGAAGAAAACAAACTTCGAGCATTGACTGTTGAGATGGTGCCGAAGATGGTTAAAACAAGAGAAGGAATACGTTAAATAAATGAGGAAAAATTAGCGGCAAAAAAAAAAAAAACTCTAAATAAAGTCATATAATTTTATTAATCATAATATTGTACATTTCCTCGTGCAATTTTATATGTATTACTCATTTATATTTCTCTTTTTATCAATGACTAAAAGTAACAAAATACAAGTATTGCTATGTGTTTGTTTTTTATAAGAAAAGATATAAAGGGGAATAGGAATGTATAATAATATATTTACAGAAGCTAAAAAAAATATAGCATATCTATGAAACTGTTAAACTAAATAACATATTTATTAGTAAATAAGGTTATTTAATAGGTAATTAGTTTATTTATTCTAAACAAAAATATATTTGCTGGTAATTATTTTTGGTAAGTATATATATTCGATGAATATGCTATTTACTTCTTTTAGCTATAGAGAGAATGAAAGAAGGCTCATTATAGGTACAAAAGTGGAGCTTAACTTGAGCCAACATTTTTGTAGACGTAGGAATTTACGGTCAACCAGAACATAGGAATGAGGTCGTTGACCTTCTTTGTATTCACTCATGTTTTTATTTGAACCTTATAGGAAAACCTATATTTAAAAGTTAGCATTTCTTATGCTTTAAGTTGGTAAAAAAATTCTAAAAGTACAGAATGCAAAATACAAAAAAAAAAAATAAAAATATTCAAGATTAGATAAAATGTCTTGAAAGCGTATAATATCATACCTACATAGTATACTTAATGAAGTGAGGCCTGTAGGGCTAATTTCACAAATGGAGTTGGTGACCTCCACTAGATGCATGAGAGTTGCCCTTTACTTTTACAACGGATAGTTTCTATATTGTTATGATCTCTGAATCGTGCGTTATTCGACACGTGTATCATTGACATGTGTAAGATTAAGATCGGAAGACAAACAACACCAACAATGTGATAGTCCGTCCTAAGCCCGTGGGTTGACTTTACTACTTGCAACCAATATAAACTATGGGTCAAGTCTGGTGCTGTATTAGACTATTAGTTTCAGTAGGTTAATCTAGTCTGATTAGAAGTTCAAAATTGCTTTCAAAGAGAAAATTATAGATTATGCCACTTAACTCGCATTTGTAGTCTTTGTGTGCATTTCTATTAAAAATCATAACCCTCTTAAAGATATAAAATGAGGAAACGAGGACAATAATATTTCGGTGTTTAAAGCAAAAAAAATAAAAATAAAAAAATAAATAATAAAAACAAAAACAAAATTAAAAAAAAAAAAACACACAAATCTTTATGCTCTCACTAAGGGTTACTCCTTTAAATGTCACTTTCTAAATTTCAATCTTTACCATCAAAAGAGTTCGTGTGACTTGTCTAAAGGCACTTTCATCCAAAATTTGACAATTATCATTGATTAAGGCAATTCATAGCACTTTATTAATGTTATAAAGTAATTATTTTATAAGGTTAAAAATTTATATGTAACTTGTTTTTTGCGAAAAGTTCACAAATAGATATGCTAAATACTTTAAAAAACTGAAAATATTACGCGTCACTTAAAAGTGGTTTGTTATTTAAATGAATAATCAAATTAGAAGCGGTTTGGTTATTCAACGGATAGAGTCGGCTATATATATATATATATATATATATTTTTTTTTTTTTTTTGGGTTCCTTGTTATTAAAAACCTTGAACCTCTTAAGTATCTCTTTCCTCAATTTTAATCTTTATCATAAAAGGAGTTAATGTGCCTTATTTAAAGACACTTTCATCCAAAACTTAACAATCATCAATTAAGGCAATCCATAACACTCTAGTAACGTTTGAAAGTAATTTCTAAAATTAAAGTTTTACATGTAACTTATCTTTCTTGAAAAATTCATAAATGAACGCGCTAAATACTTTTAAAAACCGAAAAATATTGTAACATCTCTCAAAAGTGAACCGACCACTTTAATATTATGTAGAATAGATAATCAAATCATTAAAATATAAGCGGTTCGGTTTATGGATCGACAGAGTCAGTTTTAATGCCACACCGATTCTGTTGGTACGGGCGATTCTTCGACCGGGGTTGGTTATTATGAACAACATCCCGAATCACACTGATTCACTCATATGATGGCCCCCACAATCTCCAGTCCGAACTCGAAACAGAAGAAAAAAGAGCAATAATAATGTGAACGAACCAGCCTAATTTCCACCGTCCGATCAAACACTTTCCTTATCTGATCTTTTCCTTCAAAAAGAGAACTTTATTGAAGAGAGACAGAGAAACAGAGCAGGAAAAAAAAAAAAAAGGAAAAAAAAAAAGAGTATTCACTCAGCCTCATCTCATCTGCCGGTGCATCACGTGTAACTTCCAACACCCCCTCTCTCCTCTTTTTCTCTCTCTGACTTACTCCTTCTTCTTGAAAAAACGCCAGAAAATAAATAAATAAATTAATTAAGCAATTGGTTCTTGAAGCAATTAATATTCATACCGAAAGAGAGAAAAACTATTGCTCGGAAAATTAAAAAAAAAAAAAAAAATTTGTTGGATAAAGTAATAGTAGTATTGTTATAGTTTCCTGGTCCCCCTCTATGCTACATCACCCGCCCATTGATATTCATGACAGCCAATAACGCAACGACACGTGGATTCCACGTCAGCAGACTCGGAAGCCGTGATGGTGAGGGAAGAATTGCTCTTGCTTCTTCTGCTCCGGCGGCGGCGGCGGTTGTTGTTGGTGTTGTCGTTGGAGCTCCTTCTGGCGGCGGAGCTCCAGAACCTTCCGGTGCGAGTTCGAGTGCTGAGTCAGCACAAATGTTGGGCTCGCGGCGGGCCTGTACTCGGGGACGAGCCGGCCCGATTTGTATCTCACGCCGCACGCGTTGCACAGCGTCTTCGGGCCCATTGGGCCCGTCCGCCACTGCGGCGTCTTCTCCGATGCGCAGTGTGCGCACCTGCGTACCCCTCCTCCTCCTGCTTCTTCCGACGGCGGCGATATCTCTCTCTTCGACTTTGATCTCATCTCCGTCCAGCTTCCGGCGACAGCGGAGACCGGAGCTCTTGATCGCTTGCTCCGTGCTCGGCCGGAAAACGACGCGTCGTTCGGGAACATCGCCGCCGCTCCTGCGACGTTCTCTCCCTTCTGAAAGTCGCTGAACGAGTCGTCCACGAACCGCGACAGCCACTCCAGCTCTGCCGCATCGTCGCTCTGCTCGAGAAAAATCCAAAAAATATTTTAAAAAAACCCGAAATAAACAAAAGAGAAATTTGAATTTAAATTTGAAAAATTGAACGGATTAGGGTGAAATTTTACGGATCGTACGGGGACACAGAGGTCGTTGGTGAAGTCGGTGGGAGCAGAGAAGGAGAAGGAGGAAGAGGTAGTCGGAGGGGGCAGAGAAAGGTGGTGGTGGTGGTGATGGTGGAGATCGGCGGCGTCGGCGGAGGAGGAGGAGAAGAGATCGTCGTTGGAGAAGTCGAGGAGGTCGTCGACGCGGAAGCAGTCTTGGCCTGACGGTCCGTACATGTCCATTTCCGAGAGCGAGAGAAATCAGAACTCGCAGTAGTAGTAGAAGAAGAAGTAGTTCAGCCTCTGCTTATATATATGTATATAATATGTGTGGGGTGAAGCAAAGGAGTACTGGACTCTCTCTGCTCTCATCTCTCTCTATCTAAGCTGGCTGAAGAGAGAGAAAGAGGAGAGAGAGAGAGAGAGAGAGAGAGAGGGGAAGGGGAAGTGGAGGAGAGGGATTGATATAATTGCTTTCAGCGGGGAAAGGGAGCAGAGGAACGTGCAGAGGGTGACCAATCCACGCACCAGGAGAGAGAAACAAAAGAAAAGAAAACAAAAGAAAAGAAGAGAGAGAAAGACACTGTGAAATGTGAGAGTACGAAGTTTTTTTTAATAAATTTCTTCCCCTGTTCCTCATTCACACCTGTCTCTCTCTCTCCGTACATGGGTGTGTGTATATATATATACGTGTGTATATATATATGTTTATATATATATAAGACTTTCCGCTGTCATTTAAATAATATTTGGACAATTCATTTATTACTTTAATAATTTTAGAATTTTAAGTTTTGTTTGGTTAGTAACCTCAAGTTTACATTTCAATACTCAAAATTTATTTTTTTTTCTTAAAATTTTTTATCTTTTTCTCAAAAAATTAACAAAATTTATTATTTTAACTTCAAAATATCAACTCAAACTTACGAACCAAACGAACCCTTAATTTTTTTATAAAATTAAAATTTTAAATTCAAATAATATGATATAAAATTATTAAAAAGATAATTAATAAAATAGAAAATTCAAAACAGTAAATTTTGATTATATATGTAAATTTGGTAATATAAACATTTTTTTAAATAACAACAAGAAAAATGGTGTGCGCTTGGGTTTTTGCATGTGTGCGTTGTGATGGGTGCACACTGAAAATTAAAAGGGGGGCAAAAACAAGTGCATGAATTCATGATGATTTTCATGCAAAATTGTAGACAGGATAGCTACACATGCATGCAACAGTGCCCCACCGCATCAAAATTTGTCCTCTTTTGTTTCTCTTTTTTCTCTCTCTTTCTTCTCACTTTTCAGGTCTATTTCAAAAAAAAAAAAAAAACTTTTAGATTATTCGTAAATCATGAATTCAATTTATACTTTTAGATAATTTTATCAAAGCCACAAAATAATCTTAATTTATTTTAACGTTAAAACGATCAATTAAAAAAAAAACTAATTATGCTCAGTCGTTTTAAAGTCATTTTACTAATTAATTTTTTAAAATATTATTTAACAAATAAAAAAATATTGAGTTATTTTATTAACAGATCCATAAATTTACCTCACTTTGTATTTTAATTTTTATGATTAGTTTATTTTTTCTCCCAAAAAAGATGTTCAAATTAAGATTTTATTTGACATTTAAGTTTAACTTCAACTAAATTATATTTTTTTTACTCAGTTTTTGTTTTGTTTTTGTTTTTTTTTTTATGAAAAATTAACAAAATTTATAACTAGTTTTTATAAAGTTAACCAGTTCTAACTTAAAAATGTCATTTTCAACTGGTAAACCAAACTCAAACAAAACACCACCAAAGGAAAGTAATGAGTTCCATCTGGCTATGCTGAAGGTGAAAACTGAAAAGTGATTGATGATGTAAAAAAATATTGATGGTGATTAAAAACTTTATATAGTTGAGAATTAAGATAAATTTATTAAGTTAAACCGCCGAGCCCTAAGTAGTAAAGATAGGGATTTGACTTCTGTATTTTTTTTATATCCCTTTAATAATGACACGTTAATTGAAAATTATATTTCAATTGAAATATCATTCTATATTGATAAAAAAAAAATAATGATGCATGATATTATTAAAATGACATAAAATAGACCACAATTAAGTGAACATATGAGCCAAATTTGTAGTTAGAGTTTATAAAAGGATGTTTGGTTATCTTTGTTTTTAATCTTAAATGGAATGTAACACGTAGGAAAATGTTAAGAAGTTAGAATTCGATAAGCAAACTAGAAAACTTCATAATTAAATAGCATAAATAAAATTATGTTCCAAATATTAACGTCTTTCCTTTCAAAATTAACTAGTTTTCTGTATAAAGATTAAACCTATCTCCAATTTATTTTATATTTTATTGAAAATTCTTCATTCTGTTTATAAGTAAATTACAACATTTTACCCAGTTTTTCAAGGAATGATATAAATGTTCCTTTAGATGGTTGATCCTTTTCAATCCCCATCTTTGAGAATGGTGAAGTCAACAAATATTTTCAGTGGCAATACGATAAAAAATGACTAAAAATAATTTTTAACTAAAATGGAGAAATAATTTATCTTTTCTAAAATTTAAATGGTGGCATTGTCATAATTTTTCTTATAAAATAAGAATACAATTAAGATGAATACGTAGGGATGTGTCCCCGTGCATGAGCTTTACACTCTTCGACTGAATTGATGATCTCCTACGACTAAACAAAGTTTAAGCTTTTCCCTCACTCATAATTTAATTATGCACAATTATCCTTAATCTCGTTATTTGAAGACAGCACTCATATGCCTACATTTTTACTCATTGAAACGAATCTTACAATAAAAGTGAAAATTTCAAATATGATTAACAATTAAAGAAATATTTTATAAGTTGAACATTAAATTTCACTTTAACTCATACTGATGATACAAGTTCTCTGATTTTTATTTAATTAATTTTTTTTTTCAGTTTTAGTTCTCTTGAGTTTTTGCCCGAAATGGATTGTCCGTAGATATATATATATATATATATATATATATATTGGCAGTTAATTGCATTTACAGTTTTATGCTAAAAGAAAAGCAATTGAAGAGCAAAATCCCATATTAAATAACATACGTTTTTAGCTACGTATAAGAGTACAAAAGCAATTAATTCTCAAACTCCTAATTTCAGTGGTTGTTGTTGACTCAACTATAATTTATCTTCTAGGGACTCTTCGTATGAGATCCATTCAATATAATAAGTATGCGTTTGATTTGTCGGTTGGAGATATAATTTTTAAGTTAAAGTTGATTAATTTTTCAAAAACTAATTATAAATTTTATTGACTTCTCATAAAAAAGATAAAAATTGATATGGAAAAAAAAATTTAATTAGAGTTAAACTTAAATATCAAAAAAACCTAAAATATATCTTAAGTATAGCTCAAAATAAATAAGATAGAAGAATAATCTAAACAACGTAACATAATAAATAATGAAAATTATATATTTTAAACATAACCGTATCTTTCGTATGTAATATTACGTATTTCATATTAGTATTTCGTCTTACTTATTATATATTTCCATTTTCATGAGAAAAAAAAAATGATATTCCTTATTGAGTTCACCGACTTAAGCCTTGGTCCCCATATATTGTTCTTCGTTATTTAATTTAAAATGATACTTTATTGGATTGTCATTTTCCTCAAACATAAATTCAGATATGGACATAACATCGGTACAATGTAAGTACTCTTTATGTAAAATGAGTCGTACGTCTACGTTACATGAGTGGATGGGTTGATAAAACGTTATATGTTTTTGTTAAGTTTCTTCCTTTTATTTATTCGGGTTCGATTTTTATTATCTTTTTTTAAAGCATCGTTCTAATTTCGACTGTTGAAATATGGTTTGATGATAGCAAAGTAGGCTCCGGGTGAACAACTGAGAGAAACTAGTATAAAAAACTTATCTCTGTTATACATAGAAAAATAAAATTATTGCCTGTAGGACTAAAAACCTGAAAATAATATAATCACCCCGTATTTTTTTATTCACAAAAAAAAAAAAAAGAAAAGAGTCGTATATCTAGTTGTTACTTTTTCCCCTTTTTATTTTTATTTTTATTTTTTTAATTGGATGTGAACTCAAAAAAAAAAAGTAACAATAATGTTTATTTGAGAGAGTGCTTGTGAAAATAAACATAAATTTATTGTTCCATTGAATTTGAATAAAAGGGCCTCTTAATTCACACTATATATTTGAAACATCGATTTGAGTTTAAATTTTTATTTCACGATTGGTGTTCTAGTTTTTTTTTTTATTTATTTAAATGTACTTTATGGCTAATATTTTGTATTTATTTTTCTTCTGAAAAAGTCAACAAAAATTATAATTAGATTTTAAAAAGCTAACAAACTTCAACCTAAAAATTCTATTTATTTTAAACTCAAATTCGAACACCAAACATATTATTAGATTGAAGTTGGTTGATTTTTCAAAAACTTATTTAGAAATTTATTGACTTTTATGAAAAAAAAAAAAAAACTGAATTGAAAAGTTTCAAACAAAGCATTAATGTTGACATAATTTTCTAGCTGCTTTTTTTTAAAATGATTTTTTAGCTGAAAATTGAAATAGCATTAATGAGTGTTAGAAAATGAAAAATTTGAAATCCCCACCATAAAGTAAAGATATTAAGCTTCCGTTAGAATCTAGATTGGAATTAAAATTTTTAAGTTGAAATTTGTTGATTTTTTAAAATCTAATTATAATTTTTGCTGATTTTTTAGAAAAAGACAAAATTTCAGTTGAAAAATTATAGTTTAGTTAGAGGTAAACTAAGCTTGCTTGCATTTGGTTCGTCGGTTGGAGATGAAATTTTTAAGTTAGAGTTGGTTGACTTTTTAAAAATTAGTTAAAAATTTTATTAATTTTTCAGGAAAAAATAAAAATTGAAATAAAAAAATATAATTTAATTAAAGTAAAACTTGAATACCAAACAAATGATATATTTAGTTTATTGGTTAGAGTTGAAAATTTTAAATTAAACTTAGGAGGTGTTTGATGAATGAGTTTAGTTTGAGTTAAGTTGATGAATTTAAATTTGAATAGTAATTTTTGTTGATTTTTTCAGAAAAGATAAAATAATTTTTCAAAAAAGATAAAAAATATAATAAAAAAGTATAATTTAATTTAAAATGAGATGTAATACCAAATAACCCTTAGTTGATATTTTAAAAATAAATTATTATTTTTATTAATTAAAAAAAATTAAAATTAAAAATTTGAGTTAAAGCCGGCAATGTCAAACAAATCATAAATCATGCCATATAATGATGTAATTACTAGCTGTTGAAAGCTTTTCAACTTTGAGTTGGATGAAAGGCTGCTAAAATCAATGAAGCCACGTGTCAAGCCAAAAAGTGAAAGGTGGTGAGGGGACAAGAGATAAAGGTCGTGTACCAGACCGTACGGTGCGCCACTTCTTAATCATTATAAAAGTACATTTTTTCCTTTAACTTCCTTTTTTATATTTAAGTTTTTATTTCTTTTGACAGGTGTTCAACCTTATATTTGATTTCTTGTGGCAAGCTAAGGGAAACTCTATTAGTTATCACCTCCTTTGTTTATTTCTCTCTCTCTTAAATATACTATTGAAAAATAATTCTAGAACGAGAGATATGAAAAAATTTTATATCCACAAAGTTTATTTATTTATTTTAACTGAACCCATCGATAAAGTTTTCTACATATTCATTAGATATCATTAAATTTTTGTTAAATCTTATATTTTTTTTGGGAAGTGGTTTTTATTAAATTTAATTATCAGAAGTATAAATTGACTATTAATGCAAGGGACATTGATTGTAATTTTAACAATTTAAGCTTTGTTTGAGGTTTAAATTTAACTTCAATTAAACTGTATTTTTTTATATTAATTTTTAATTTTTAATTTTTTTTAAATCAATAAAAATTATAATTAGTTTTTAAAAAGTCAACCAATTCTAATTTAAAATTTTTATATCAAACTAACTTATCAAACAGTATCTTAGATTAATTATTTATACCAAAACTAAAAAAAGTAAAAAACTTAGATTAATTAATTTTAAGCCACCTTAATTCAATTTGTGCATTTTGTAGTCTGTGGAGAACTCCAGAGTCTAGACCAAAGTGGAAAGAAAAAAAAAAAAATTACAAAAGGTTTTTGTCATCGGTGGGAGGGACCTCGAATCACGTGGCATGGCAGGAAAAATTTGGTGATCCCAAAGCAAGAGCACAGCACGTGCATTGGTCATGTGCATTTTAAGATTTGACGAATTAAAAAATTTCTTTGATTATTATTGACTTGGATTTGCCATTCCCAAATTGTTTAATTATTTCATTCTCTTTAGTCTTTCCCCCCCAAGAAAATCATTCCTCTTCTATTCAAAATATCTTGAATTTTTCATGCTGATTGAAAAATATATATATATACTACTTACAGAGAAAAGCTTATACATTAAACATCATTATTAGTTTGTAGAAGAGAAATCATCACAAAAATGTACAAAATTAAAGTGCACAGTAAAATTTGGTACGAAACCAAATTTCAAATTCTAGGCCCAATTTGTGCACTTACCCAAGATGTGCCTAGAGGCTAGAAGTAGAAGAAGAAGGAGGAGGAAAAAGATATGAATCCATTTTTGAAAAGTTCAGAAAGGAAATTCTTTTACCATGAAAATGCCCAAGACTTGTGTATTAAATTAGGCCAAATGTCGGTGGACATGGGCCGTGGGCCCAACTTGCCAGGAAGGAGATAATGAGGGGAGTTTGTACCCCTTAGGCACATGGGCTGCGTTGGAGATGGGAGACAACTCGAGACACTTTTGCACGCAAATGGACTTACATTTTGCTACGTGTCCCCTCCCTGTTGGCTCCCAATTTTCCATCCTACTAAATTTTTTCCTAGTTTTTCATCGAAACATTTGAAAATCTTGTGTCTTGTTTATGGGAATCCTTTAACGAAGAGATGCTCATTTTCTAAGGCTAAATTAAACTTTTTTTTAGATTAATGCCGTTGGAGACAATCTTGTCACTTAGTCGGCTTTCCATGGATATTGTAATGATAGTTCGTTGGAAAACACTTTTAAGCTATCTCGACCGAACAACATTATATAAACACTTACTCGTAAATCTCACTTATTGGATTCCATATTTATAAAATGAAGAACGCATAAAATCTTCTCATCTTTATACATATATATATATATATATATATATATGCGTGTGTGTGTGTTTAATGTTCATGCATTTTGTCTAAAACTTATAATTTCTCACGAGGCAATAGAAATTTTCGCATTTTCCGTCATATTTCTATTCCTTCTCTCCCGGAAACACCTCACGACTTTCCGGGAATCGAGCACTAGAGAGAGAGAGAGAGAGAGAGAGCATTTGTATCCTTTCCCCCTTTTTTTTTTCCCCTCCTTTGTTTTATTTGTTTTCCACTAAAACAAAATGTTAGTTAATATCAAGTGGGAAGTTTACCACATTATCATCAAGTGGGGAGGATAAAATTCCACGTGAGTCCGTACAATAATGGGAGGCGTCGCACGTGCACTGATGTGTAAAAGTCACATGGGGTCAGAGATGAGAATTAAACTCCTAAACGATAAACATGATTTTTTGAATTTTCATCATGGAACCAGAAATATTCGTAGTTGGGGCCAATAATGAAGAGAACCATGTTTTCAATTCTACTTACAGATGCAATTGTTCCAAAACCTCCAGGCAGGGATGTGGTGAATATGGCGGTTTTTCCCTGCCTTGCACGGTTTCGGGACCGGACAGGGAAAACCAGTCTAGTGGAAATCGGCAACGCGAAGGGGACAGGATATCTCATGAGCTTTCCATACACAACAAAATCGCATGACAACAAGAACACTAATCTCCAATTTCCAAAACAAAAACAAAAAATGTATTTTCAGCGGTAAATTATAAAAGTTTTCTGTGCTCTTCATCACGCACCCACTCCACTGTATACTAAATCCAAAAACTTAAAAGCTGAAACAGCTTCACTAACTAGATAAACAAACATTCTCATTTTGGAGTGTTACACAAAACACTCGTCAAACCAAAAGTCCTCTTCAATGCTCACCCACCAATCATTTCCCTCTATTTGTAAAATAAAAATAAATAAATAAAAGGGGTAGGAATGCAAAGCACGCAAACTCTAATCCTCCTCATTCTGACTTTCGTCTTTGATAAGCTTGATCATATCGTCAATTCGAAGAATTGTTATGGCAGCTTCCGTTGCGAACTGAACAACAGAAAAATCAAGGAAAAAACATTAGAAGGGTTGTGATATCGTGACCAATATTAATTTATTGAGTGTATGACTTCTACCTGAATTATCTTTACTTTGCTCATTGCGGGCTCAATGACTCCAGCTTCCAAGTTGTTGCGAACGGTTCCCTTAATGAGGTCCAAACCCATGCTGCAAATGTTTCAGATAAAGCCAAAAATTTAGTGAAAGAACAAGTGAAGATTTCAAATAAAGAAAATGAATTCTGCCGAAGCCTATTTAATCCAAGGTATATTCACATGTTACAAAAAGTTTACTAGTCCTCAAACTTTCTTATTATTTTTGGTGTATACCTTGTACTACCATAGAACAAACTATTTTCGTACTTTTGGCTAAAATATATGTAGAAATTTAAATAACACAAGGGAAGATGAGGGCAATGAAAAAGCGGACTCTAGTCCAGCATGGAATATCCATCTGAGGCCCTCTCAAAAAACGAAAAAAAAAAAAAAGAAATTTCAGATACTCTACTTAGACAACAGGAGGAATACCTAGACAAATGCTTCTTATCAGCTTTAGTTTGTGCAGTGTGATGGTACGCCCGCAACTTTGCCACCAACTCGGTCGCATCCTTGGCAGCATTGACAGATAGCACCTGCACAGGAAAAGGTACATGGCATCTACATTATATTTCTCAGATCACAGTTGGGGGGACACATCATTCACCCATTACGTGGTACAAAATTGAACCTTCGGTATTATTAGCAAAGATTCAGCAAACTCTGCAATTGCCAACTGCTCACGTGATCCCAAAGTTGTGGCAAGGTACTCCAAATACACAGATAATGCAGCCTCAACTGCACCACCACCCGCTACCACCTGTATAATCAGTCAACATCAAGATGGATACAAATAGCTTAATAACAATCAAACATTTCCTTTTCCTGAATCCACTACATCCCCAGATTGCCTCAATTTGTGAACCATATCATTGTTATAAATATTACATGACAAATTCTTAGGGTCAAGATAGATAACATCTGATTAGAACTTTAGAACACACTCCCCCTTTCTGCAAAAGACACCATTTATGACATCTGGTTTGACAACCAAGATAACTAAATGTAGAAACAAAGAATTAACTCAAGATGAATCTAACTGTTTAAATCTGGGAAGACAACGTAACAAAAGTTAGCTTGAGGTGACACTAAAAAATAATTCAATCCTCTTTTAGATATTGCAAGCACACCTAAGAAAAAGTAGTCAGGCAGTGCCAAATTTACCGTGTTTGATTCCAGGGCCCTCTTGACAATTGATAAAGAATCGTGCAAAGCTCTCTCCATCTCATCAAGCATATAGTCATTAGCACCTCTCAGGATCAATGAAACCTAGAAAACAATGTATCACAGTAAACCAATCCATTTAACTTGCAATAACTGACAAGACAACAATATGGTTACCATGCACAACATAAAATGCAATGGTATCCTGCATTCAGTAATTCTTAACAACTCAACACTCCTCAACACTAATTTGTCAAGGTAAAACACTTACCCTTTTCACTTTATTTCTTATTTTCCGAAAAAAAAAAAAAAAAAACTTTACTTTTACCCTTTTTTTTTCAGTTATTTATTTTGAGTCTTGACAGAGGTTTGAAAAAAACCATAGTTTGTTGAGGGGTTGCTTAACTTTTTTTAAGGAATAAGTTTGTGTTAATTTAAGGCAACTAAGCCCAATATTTGGTGTATCATATGTTGAGTTTAATTCAAATGACTCACTGCGCTTGTATTTTTGGTCCCTTTTATCAAAATCACGTCATCATCTGCAATGCGTTCCTCCACAACTTCATCCGCAAATCCAAGAAATGATGGCTCGAATGTTTCCTCCCCTTCCATATCAGCAAAAGTTGAGACCTGAAAGAGTATAAATACAATGAAAATGTCAAACCTCCAAAGGGTCCAGCCGGCAGCAAGATTGTTGTAGAACTAGTCATAAATTGATGGCGGACCTAGTTAAATAAAAGGCACATAAATGCAATTAGAAATGCTAACTAAAAGAACAAATAGAAAATTACCAAAGTTGCACCAGTAGCCTTGGCAACATGCCGCATATCCTCCTTCCGAACACGTCTCACGGCGATAGCCCCAGCCTCAACGAAATACTGAAAAAATGGAAATGAATATGAATTATTCTATGAAGTAGACACCATGATTATACACAATGTGTGACAAGCATAATGTAACACAAGTTTCAACAAATAAATAAATAGGTGTTAAGCCTGTTTCTACCATAGTATGGTTTCAGACACGAACAAATGACTGGTGAGTATTTTAACAAAATAAAAGGTGATGCAGTTTTCCAACAACAACAATTAAATAGTGATTCTTTTCAACAATAATTACTGTGCAAACTTCCTTAAAAGCTGGAAGTAGATAAGTAAATAGAAGATAAACTTGGAAGAAAATGTGGCATGGTATATAAAAACCATAGAACGAAACCAAAACTGACACAATTGAGCAAAATATGTAACTATACAATGAAAGATGCACGCCATTCAGGTTAGAACTTGGAAGAAAATGTGGGATGGCATACAAACAACTAGTAAAGTAATGGATGTTGGGTGCGACTAAAGCATTAGAAAAATGCAAAAAAGGAGCTTGCCTTGAGGGCCATGTCGTCGATCCCTTTTGTAGTCAGAATAACATTAGCTCCTGCTTTAAAAAGTTTCCCAATACGTTCTTTTGTCATATCAGCTTCCCTGTTAGGACATGTGTATCACCAATTGAACAACAACACATCAATCTACAAAGAAACTTTCAAGTCAATTTACTACTCACCGCTGACGAATTTTTTCAAGCTCCCTGGGATCAGTTACTAAGACTTGAACACCCAATTGCATTTTCGTTTTCTGAAGATTAAAGTCGATGCAGGCAATTCTAGCAGGGGTAACTCTGATAGGCATTCCTTGTGCAGCACGACCTGTATTTAGAGCATACCCATTCAAGAGATAACTTTCTTTTGCACTTTTTCCATGAGCTTTCAAAATATTAATCCCCTGGAACAGTAAAATGCAACAGATTTTAATAGTACATGAATTAGAGCCTTTCAAAGAAACCACAGAAATTAGGCTGCATTAAATTTTTTAAGACTGTTAGTATCAAAGATCGCCCCCATTGTATAACTCATATACACAGACCATAGGACCATTATTGTAAACATGTATGGTGAATCAACAGTTACGAACCTTGATTGGGTATCTAATTTCCCCCCTTGCATTTGTCATCTTTACAGCTTGTACTGCATCCACGACCTAAAAGAACGGCTTACATTAATACCACAGAAGACATCCAAGCAGAAAATGCAAGAATACTATCATAATAAGAAAGAACAATGACACTGATTAAGGTTACTCTTGTCCCTAGACCACAACATGAAAACAATAAGAATGAGACAGCCCAAGAAACTAAGTATATTAAGAAATAAGAGGATTTGAATGATGGACAAAATTAAACCACATTTGTGAAAGCAATACATACTTTTAACCTTGTCATTCAGATGCTAATGTTCAAATCAAATCTAAATGTTTTAGGAAATATACTCCAATCACCCAGTCACTGCAAAATGGCTTACCAAATTTGCAAAGAAGTCACTGTCACCGGCTATCAACTTTGAGGACATGCTTGTCTTGGCACAATTGATTAAAGAATCTTTTCCAAGCTTCTCAACCTAGAAAATTGAAAAAGAAGAAGAAGAATCAGGAACAATAATGTCTAAATAACAAATTACCTGCATTATAACCTTACATATTCCAATGTGAAAACAGAAAACCAGAAAATGTATATCTGTGGGTTAGAGACCATTCAATGAATGAACTATATGACTTCCTCTATCCCAAGCATTAGTGAATCTTGATAACATAAGAAGAAACACCAAAATATCACGATCACATAAAAAGGGATTTTGGGCTATAAATATATGTTTCCTACGACCCTGCATAGCAACTGTGGATTTAAAAGAAAACATTCAATAAACTAAGACTAAGGCCTTGTACAAACATCACATGTTATACTGTTGTGTGCGTGTCATCTTTGATTACATGTAAGTATCACAAAGGTACTTTCCACTCTCGATAGATTTTCAAAGACAAAAGCCAGCAAGGAAGCGTTACCTTCACGGCCAACTTCTCCTCAACATATTTACATGCCTCCCTCATAGCAAGCTGTCCACATAGAGGTACACAAATAAATGAATGGTGAATCTATAAGAAACACACCAATAATGGCCAACAAAATACATTCAAATTCAAACAACACACACTTAAGACAAGGCAAGAAAAATTAACATTAAAAAGGTGCAGGGGAAGATAATCCAACTAACCCTGTAACCACT
Organism: Ficus hispida; assembly: GCA_025413025.1. Classification (NCBI taxonomy): domain Eukaryota; kingdom Viridiplantae; phylum Streptophyta; class Magnoliopsida; order Rosales; family Moraceae; genus Ficus; species Ficus hispida. The sequence continues at coordinate 1,940,186 of CM046369.1, read as the reverse complement.
GATTATAGACGTGGGGTGAATCTTATTCCTCACTAGATCATTTGCTCTCTGCATTAATTAAAAGAAAAACACGAAGCGTTACTAATTCATCATCCTTCATGAAATCAGATAAGCCACTATAACACTCTAGCTTACTTTAAGCAACTCTGCAGCCACAATGACAACTGAAGTAGTCCCATCTCCGACTTCTCGGTCCTGAAGCTCGGCCAATTCTACGAGCACCTATAAACAGAAAAAGAATCCAAACACACATCAAACACACAAAACCAACTAAATTCTCAACAAACATGAAAATGTGGAGAAATGGGCAACATTTTACCCACCTTAGCAGCAGGGTGCTCGACTTCCAACATCTTGAGAATGGTTGCTCCGTCATTGGTAATAGTCACATCACCAATATCATCAACCAACATCTGAAGTAACCAAACGAAGCAAAATGCAAATACTGGGCTAAATCTGCTTCTCAATGAAATGTAAACGACAAAGATTGAAACTTTAACATCGTCGTTTAGAGAGACAGGTAAAATGGAAAGTACCTTGTCGAGACCAACGGGACCGAGCGAGGTTTTCACAATGTTGGCCACAGATTGACAAGCCATCACTATAACAACACAACATCAACATGTGTACACACCCACACACATATACAGAACAAATACGAAGTATATACTTTATAGATATATATATATATATGTATATGGAGAGAGAGAGAGAGTACCGTTTTGGGTGCGAACGTCTTGACCATACTGGCGGTCGCCGAGAATATCGGGGGTTTGAGACGAGAGAGCCATTTTTGGTGGGTTGGGGTGAAGAGAAAGGGAGAGAGAAGGAAAACCCTAACCCTAGATCGGATCTGTAGAGAGAGAAGGTGGAAGAGAAGAAGAAGGAGAAGACGGCGAAGGGTGGGGATCGAGAACTGAACTGAATTGAACTGCCTCTTGAAAGTTCACAAATGCAAAACTAAACCCACCCACTGAGTTTTGGGGACCGCCTTTGTTTCCAGAGTCCGCCTAAACGCAAGGGTTTAAGATGCTACGACGTCGTTTAAGTTTTCTTTTTTCTTTAGGGAATTTTTTTTTCTTTTTCTTTGAAACAAGAAAGTTAGACAATTCACAATTGTTTTCTCTTTTTTCTTTTCCGTATAAAAAGAAAATTTAAAGAAGAAACTGTAGAAGAAATTATACTCACTCCACTGCCGCCCCCCGCCCCAAAAAAAGTGATAAATTATACATTTCACTCCATGTGAAAATCATATGTGTTTTAGTCGAGGTTAATTTGTTGATTATAAGTGTTTTGAGAATTTATAAATTTTAAAACTAAAAGTTAAAACGGTGAAACCATAAAATTAACATTGACTAAGATAATAACAGTCTAGTTTTAAGTAATATTTTGAATTGAATGATCATTTTAAACTGATATATGAAATACACTATTAATAGTATTTAGTAAGACGTTTGAATGGCTGGAGTTAAAAAATGTAAAAATTTGATGTTTGGAAAAAATTTCAATATGGAGCTTATTTCATTCGTTTTGAAATTTTATGAAATTTCAGGGGAAAAAAAATCATTTGGACTTGCATATGCAAAACTGTAGATTTTCAAAATTTGAGTTTAAAAAACTATGATAGTGAAATTAAAAGAAAAATACGAAAATTAAATTGTAATTTTAGAATTCAAACATTAATATTAAACATAGGCTAAATATTAATTTTATGACGTTTTAAAATTCGAAGATTAAAATACAATTAGATTAATAATTCCAAATACTAACTTATTTTTAATCAAAATATTTTCTTTAACTCCAAATAAAATGTATACTCCAAACACCCTTTTAATCCAAATATAGTATTTGAAAAAATTGTCTCTCTTTTTTAAACATAGCACAAACGAGATGTTGTAGTAAAGAATCACTTTATTCCACGCACAATGTCGTTCGTTTGACACGTAATGCAAACGACATGTCGTGTAAGAAAAGAAATATTTCACCACGTCACTTCCAGGATTATCCCATTTCGCCTTCACAAGAATCACAACCGCCGGTTTTTGTTTTTGTTTTTGTTTTTTCAGTTTACTCCCAGCTCCGCCAAATGAAAAGCTAAATAAATAAATAAATAATAAAAAATCTCACATTTTCTCTCTCTCTCTCTCTCTCCTAAATCCCATGGCTTCGTGCCTAGTCCTTCCCGCGATTCCCTCCAAATTCCAAAAATCCAAACACTCCTCCTCCATCGCTAAAATCACCTGCTCGTCACTCACAACCCAATCGCAGTTCGCCAAGCAAGAGCTCCTCCGCCTCATCGCCGACGAGGACCGAGGCCTCAAGACCCAGCGCAACCCCACGAAGCTCGCCGCCATCGTCAAGGCCGTCGACGCCCTCGCCGATCTCTCCGGCGCTGACACCGTCACCACCGGGAGCTCTCTCTCCGCCACGTGGCGGCTCCTCTGGACCACCGAAAAGGAACAGCTCTTCATCATCGAGAAGGCCTTCCTCTTCGGCACCCGCGCCGGCGACGTCCTTCAGGTCATCGACGTCGAGAACAAGCTCCTCAACAATGTCATCACTTTCCCTCCCGACGGCGTTTTCTTCGTCCGCTCCGACATCGAAATCGCTTCCAAACAGAGAGTCGATTTCAAGTATGTATTCTGCTCTCTCTCTCTCTTGAACTCAAGGAAGTAATTATCGACAATTTCAAGCAATTAATGTCGTATATATTGAATTAATTCGTTTAATTTCGTGATTTTAACGACAATTTCCATTCTTGACGTGAATCTTGTGAGACAAAATTGTTAATTTTTGCTGTGTTAGATTCACCAGTGCGGTTTTGCGCGGGAAGAATTGGGAGATTCCGTTGCCGCCATTTGGGCAGGGCTGGTGAGTATTTTGTTTTGCGTTTTGATTGAATTTGTTGTGGTTTGATGTAAATGAAATGTTCTTTACTAGTATTACATTTGACCACTAATAGGTAAAAGCTTAATAATGAAATATCGATTAGAATATATTAGGAAAGAGAGGACAAGTTTGGAGAGAGAACCTCACGTTTCATTCATTCTCATCAGAAAAGAAAAATGACCAAAGGAAAAGCTAAATACTGGCCAGTGAGTCAGCTCACACATGACGTGTAGCTCACACTCTTACAAAGCAGAGAAAATAATAAAAGGAAGCAGGAAAATATAACCAATCCTATAATTAACTCAATTATTACAAAATTACCCTTCACAATTCTAATACTCCCCCTCAAGATGGAGAGTGAATGTTGTGGACTTCCATCTTGCTGAGTGAGTATCCAAACTGTGTTGGAAAAAGGAGTTTAGTCAACAGGTCTGCCACTTGATGCTGAGAGGAAACATGTAGTGTCTTCAGCCTTCCCTTCTGAATCTTCTCTCGAACACGGTGACAGTCAATTTCAATATGCTTGGTCCGCTCGTGAAAAACATGATTAGCTGCAATATGTAAAGCAGCTTGATTGTCACAGAAAAGCAGGGCTGGACCTGGATGATCAATGTGCAAATCCTTATACAAAGAAAGCAGCAACATCATTTCGCATGTTGCATTCACCATTGATTTGTATTCGGCCTCAGTTGATGATCTAGATACAGTTTGCCGCTTCTTGGATTTCCAGGAAATTAGAGAGTCTCCAATGAAAACACAAAAACCATTGATTGACTTCCTGGTGTCTGAACAAGATGCCCAATCGGAATCTGCAAAATCCTTTAGTTCAGTAGATGAAGATGATGAGAAGAAAATGCCTTGTCCCATTGTGCTCTTAACATATTGAAGCATATGAAAGGCCGCTTGCAAATGTGGTACACATGGTTTGGCAAAAAACTGGCTTAACCAATTCATTGCATGGGACAAATCTGGTCTAGTAATGGTGAGATACAGTAACCTGCCAATCAATCTTCTATACTTAGAACGATCATCAAGGAGGTCTCCATCAAATTGGGAGAGTTTAACACTTGGATCCAAAGGAGTCCTCCTTGTTTTACATCCAAGATAACCAATATCAGATAAGAGTTCAAGGGCATAATGCCGTTGGCCGAGCGAAATTCCTTTACTTGATTTGGCTACTTCAATCCTAAGGAAGTATTTCAAATCACCAGGATCCGTGAGTTTGAATTGGCTGTCAAGAAACTTCTTTAGATCTTCCACGCCTTTTGAGTTGTTACTCGCTATCACAATATCATCCACATCAACCAAAAGAGCAATGAATGAATCACCAACAACCTTGATAAACAAGGAGTTATTAGATGCGGATTGTTTGAAACCTTGCTCAAGAAGAACACTGGAAAACTTGGAAAACCATTGCCTTGAGACTTGTCTGAGTCCATAAAGAGATTTGTGGAGATTACAAACGCCATTGCTAGGAAGAGACTCCCCCTCATGGTGAAATCTAGGAGGCAGAGTCATATATACTTCCTCACTGAGATCACCGTGAAGGAAAGCATTCTTGACATCTAGCTGGCTTAAGCTCCATCCCTTGATTGAGGCCAGAGCAAGAAGAGCCTTGACAGTGACAAGTTTAGCAGCAGGAGACAAAGTATCCAAGTAATCAACACCTTCCTGTTGAGTATAACCCTTTGCCACGAGGTAAGCCTTGTAACGCTCCAAGGAACCATCAGCACAATATTTGATTTTGTACACCCATTTGCAACCAATAGGGTGTTTCCCAGGTGGTAGGGAAGTAAGTGTCCATGTCCCATTGACTCAGCAAACATAGCTTCTTACCACTCGAGAATCTGAGCAGCCTGGGAATAAGTATTAGGTTCGACATTGGGAGAGATGGCTTGGACAAAGGCTTAATATGTGGGAGACAACCTAGAATAACTAAGAACTTGAGAGAGTGGGTGAGATGAAGAAGCTGATTCGTTGGTAATGGAAAAACAGTGATAATCTCGGAGAAAAGATGGAGGTTTGGTGACACGAGAAGGACGAGAAAGGATAGATGTTCTTGGATTAGGCTGTGAAGGAGTGGATACGGGATAGCTAGAGCTGAAGTGGAAGAAAAAGGGAGCACATGGTCAGAGAAGAGATCCGAGGGTGGTGTTTTTGATTTGCTGTTGTGGAAAGGAGAAATGGACTCATGAAAAACCACATCCCGGGAGATGTAAATGGTATTTGTGGCCAAGTCTAGAAGTTTGTAACCTTTGTAACTAGGCGAGTATCCTAGAAAAACAGCTGGAGTGGCTCGAGGAGAGAATTTGGTACGGTGACGATCAAGAGTTGACCCATAACACAAGCATCCAAAAGCTCGTAGATGAGAATAGGATGGTTTCTTCTTCCAAAGCAGCTCAAATGGTGTTTTATTAGACGAAAGGAGGAGTTTGATTGATCAAATAGGTGGAAGTGAGAACACAGTCACCCCAATAGACAAGAGGAAGATTGGATTGGAAATGCAAGGCACGAGCAACATTGAGGATATTTTGGTGTTTATGCTTAACAGCAGAGTTTTGTTGTGGAGTGTCAAAACAAGAATGGAAAGGAATGATTCCTTTTTCATTAAAGAAGGCAGAGAAGGATAATTCTGGTGCATTATCAGATCAGACAAATTTGATTTTGAGGTTAAATTGAGTTAGAATCAGGGAATAGAAATTAGGAAAGACTTGTACTACATCAGATTTTGCAGGTAAGAGATAGACCCATGTAAAACGAGTACAATCATCAACAATGGTGAGAAAATATTTGTGTCCTTGTGTTGTCATAGGAGTGAAAGGACCCTATATATCACAATGATTAAGATCAAAGCGAGAATCAAACATGGAATTTGTTGAAATAAAAGGCAATCGACGTTGTTTAGCCAAATTACAAATTGAGCAATGACCAGGAACATTTAAAACATCATTGATATTCAAATAATTCTTTAAGCGATAATGCCAAAGCTTAGTTTTAGACATTGGAATCGAAATGCTATTACAACTTGAAGATATCGAAGGAGATAAAAAAGTAGATTTGTCCAAAGCATATAGATTTCCTTGTCTTCTACCCATCCCAATCGTTTGGCCCTGCGAAAGGTCCTGGACAATGTAAGAGGTAGAGAGAAATTAACCATACAGTTGTGACTGTGAGTGAGAGCACTGATGGAAATCAAATTAAAACGAAAGTGAGGGATAAACAATACATTGTCCAGGGTTAGATTAGAAGACAAGACAACAGACCCAACATGACTAATAGAGATAGAATTTCCATTTAGAAGGGTGACGAAGGAGTTGGTGATAGGATTGGAATAAGTGAACAATGACAGAACAACATATGTGATGAGTGGCACTAGTGTCAAGAACTCGAAGAAATAATAGATAAAGGAATTAAGGAAGCAATAGAGAATATACAACTGAAATTGGAGACACAAGGAACAGGCTGCTGCGATTCTGAAGGGACTCGGGAGCTTGACTGGAATTGTGAGCTTGAGAGAGCAATGAGATGTTCACATTGAGCAGAGGTTAACAAGCTTAAAGAGGAATCAGTGGAACCTTGACCTGAATCTTCTCCAACAGTAGAAGATGTTTGGTGTGCTTGAGCTCTAGATGAATTCCCCTTTGATTGAGTTGTTGATCTGGGCTTGTATCCTAGAGGGTAACCATGAAGCTTGTAGCACTTGTCCACAGTGTGACCTCAACCCTTAGTGAGTGTAGAGTGGTCGGTTGCACTTCGGTTTTGGAGTGAAGGTAACTGCTGTTGCATTTGCAGAAGGTGAGACATCAGTGGAATCCCTAAAAAACACTAGATCGGGAGAGAAACTAGAGCCCTAATTAATGGTGCGTTTTCGTTCCTCTTGAATCACCAACGAAAAAACCTTAGTGATTGGAGGCAGAAGAGCCATAATTAGAATCTGTGCGAATTTGGGCATATGAATCATTGAGACCCATGAGAAATTGCATCACATATTCTTGATGTTGGTAATCCACATAGGGTTTCATTCCTCCATAGTGACAAATGGAACGGGTTGAAAAACCTTAAGCTGATCCCAGATGATCTTGAGTCTGGTATAGTAGGAATTGACATCCATGGACCCTTGATTTAGAGCAATGAGATATTTCTTGCTGAAAAATTCTAGGGCCATTGCATTGATGAAAACGATAATGGAGATCGATCCAGATCTCAGAAGCAGTATCGAAATAGAGGAGACTATCAGCAATCTCACGAGCAACAACATTCAGAAGCCAAGAAATTACCGTGCTATAATTGCGAGTCCAAGCGTCAAACAAGAGATCGTTGGGTGCTGCACGAGGAATGTTGCCATCGACAAATCCGAGCTTGTTTTTTGCCAGGAGGGCCATGAGCATAGCTCGACTCTAGGTGTTGTAATTGGGTCCGGTGAGATGATGAGAAACCAGAGCAAGCCCTGGATGATCTCCATTATGAAGAAAGTAAGGGCTACTAGAGTCTGTCATGGAAGGATTGGAAGCGTTGACAACCACACAGTTGTTCTGGTTATTCTGAGCACCGCGAGCCATCAAAAGGAAAGAATGTAGAACATAGAGAGGAGGAAGAAATGCTCAGATACCATATTAGGAAAGAGAGGAAAATTTTGGAGAAAGAACCTCACGTTTCATTCATTCTCATCAGAAAAGAAAAATGACCAAAGGAAAAGCTAAATATTGGTCAGTAAGCCAGCTCACACATCACATGTAGCTCACACTCTTACAAAGCAGAGAAAATAAGAAAAGGAAGCAGGAAAATATAACCAATCCTATAACTATCTCAATTATTACAAAATTACCCTTCACAATTCTAATAGAATACAATTAGCAAGGGATTAAAATAAGCGGCGAACAAGTAAAGCCAGAGGAATCTATAAAAGAAGACATGTACAATAAGCTTGTTTTGGTTTTGGTTTAGGTTTAGGTTTAGGTTTGGGTATGGATTTTTATTCTAATCCTACTTTGTCTTTCAGCAATGAAGTTCCTTGTTCGATTGATTTGACCTTTTTATGTGGTTGACGAATTTGATTATGTGAATGATCTATATTAACATGGCAGGGGTTTTGCTATCTGTTAAAGTTGCTCTTCTTGAATTTTTGTTACTAGAAGAAGCATCCTATTTTCTACAGGTTTGATACTGTATACCTTGACGACGAGATTCGTGTCGTGAAAGATATCAGGGGAGACTACTTAGTAGTAGATCGTGCTCCATATGCTTGGAAAGAATGAAAAATGGAACTTCTGGCTTCGTTGTCGCATTTTGGAACATAACGTGAGTTCACTTGTCCAAAAACATATTTGTATTTGTAGTCAATCTCAATGTTTTACTGGTCTAGATTTTTGCTCTTGTTCATGTTCTCAAGAGATTTGATAATGTTGAGCTTTCTGTTGCGGTTGTAGCAATCCACAGTTTCCCTTAATCAAGTGCTTCTTGTATAGGCCTTTACCCATTCAGCAATTCCTCAAGCTGTTTGATGTAGTGATTAGTGACCTTTCTATTGATATTTTGTTCGATTGTTGGCTGTTATCCGAGCAGAATTGCAAATTTTGTGTTTTTTGGTTGGAAAGAGTGGAAAAGAAAATGGAGAAATAAGTTCTATAACATTTCAGGATACTAATATTTCAAGAGGCTAAAGTGAGTAGTTTGAAGCCCTCCTAGCGTCCCTATATTCATTATTAGTTTTGTACCATATCACTCTCAATCTCTAGATTTGCAAACCCCACCTACAGGAGGTTGGCTGAATAAATTTTTTTGTGCCTTTCTTTTGAGGGGGAGGAGATGATCTGCTGAACCCGTGCAAATGATCGAAAGTGGAAACTGGTTAAACTTAGTATCATGAGTGAATTGGGCCTCTTGAAATAAAAGGATAAATTTGCATGACTATCAGAGAGTTAATTTCATATAACCACTCATAACTCATAATTCAATATCATTTCTTTCCGATCATTCTTTTTTCCGTTATAATTAAGAATGTCCTCTAGGAAGTCTTTGGATAGATGTTCCAAGGTTTCTAAATTATCTTATGAAAGCCCAACTCTATGAACGAGTAGTGTTGATTTATTTCCAATGATTGCAGATTTGGGTTTTGTTTACCTCGATGCTTACAGTTTCAAGCAATGTCCGTGGAGATGACTAAGCTGCTGTACAGCTCCTTTGTAACTGGAAATAGTAAGGTACGAAACTTCATACTTTTTTGAACTTCTGCAGAGTCTTCCACATTTCGTTCTTCACATATTTTAGAATGTGATTGTTTCCTTGGTTTTCAAGTCTTGGTACTCTATTCTTTTGCCATAATTTGCACTCTTTTTCCCCAAGTAAATGCTTTCTAATTTTTCTCTATATTTATTGCCTATTTCTGAGCGTATCTTGTTGCTCCTGGAACTCAACTGTGCAAACTTTTTTCTTTTTGTAAGCATGTCTCCTTATTCATCAATCATAACTGCGTAGCTTCACTATATTCATTGGCGACTGATGGGATTCTTTCGCTTTTAGCCCTTTGTATACAATGTCAATCCTGAATATATATTTTGTTGTCCTATTGTCTCTGTCTTGCAGTAAGTAAGGCTACTTTTGCTGTAGGATCTTATGCCATTGTTGCATTCTCCCGAATGATTGGCCTCTCCCTCCATCCATGTTCATACATCCGCTTGTGAGTGTAAATTTGAGCGCCCTAGAACTGTTATACATATATGATTCTCTTAATTTCTTATTATTTTCTTGCAAGAATTATAGCTCCACTTTTTACAGTTTTTGTAGTCTTCTTCCTTGATTCTTAAAGTACGTTTAGGCTTATTCCACCAGTAATAATTCATCTGCAAAAAAATATGATTGGACAACACAACATGAAACGTTAATTTTCCTGCCCTAAAATCGTGTGCTTGAAAAGCTATCATATCAACTGTATTAAAAACTTTGAGAAACAAATTTACTGCCCGAGTATCACTTTCAATTTATTGTATTTTTTGACTATTTTTGTAGTCGTATCTTTATTACTCTTTAGAGTGTATTACTCCTGCTTAAACTATTTGCTATTGAATGTAGACCTTAATTAGGGGTCGAATCGGGGATAGGATAAAACTATTTAACATCTCTCACACACGCCACAACATGAAAAAAAGGAAAGAGATGATGCTACTACTAAGTGAGAAGCCGGAAGATTTGGGTGGGAATTTGGAAAGCAATTGGTAATGTACTGCGAGCAATAATTATACAGTTATGCACTAAGCTGGCGTGCAGAAATGGATTCTAATGCCTTGGGACCATCATTTGTGGGAGGAAATTTGCCATTTATCTATCATCTTTTGGTAGTTCTAGTTGTCTTCTTGAATGTTTAGTTTTGATCATCTTATTTCTGTTTGATTTTCTGTTTAATCTTACCAATTTCGTCTCGGGGCCCTCATATTTGTGTCTGCTCTGGATTCCTTTTTGCTCCTCAGGTGATCATGCTAAACGCTTTTGACTTTATGCTTGCTTTTGCATTTTTCTCAAAACTCTTTCCCAGAGAATCGGGAACTTTTAATTACAAGGATTATGCACCCTACACTGATAGTCCTATATTCCTTCATGTCCCACCGCTGTTTTCGAAAAAAATCAGCTTAAGCAAATGTCATATTGCCGTAAAGCAGTTTTTACAGACGTATAGGGTCTGAATGATGGCGCTTTCAGAAGCGAGCTTTTTGTGTCATAGGCTCGAAAACAGCTTTTAGCGGTGTTAAGGTGATATGTTGAAAAAAGCTCTAGTTGTTGGAACCTCTTCTAGAAGAAAGATTTAAACAGGTTTTTGGCGCTAGACTTTACCAGTTCACCGTTCTTTACGTTTTGGCAGAGACCATGGCAATTTTCCCCAATCTCTTTAGAAACTCTTCTTTCTTTTGTTCTACTCCATCTTTGATGTTGATCAAACTCTCGGTTTTATAAAATAAGTTGAACTTTGGGTTGCTGTGATCGTAAGTGGAAGAGTTGCTACCTCTCTTTTTCTAAGTAGCCCTTCACCATACGGTAATGCACGTTTCTGAATGTTTTATTTGATTATTATCACATTTCAGTACTTTCAAATTTAGCTCTTGAAAACAAGTCCCTGGTAGCAAGGTTATTTTTCATTTTTATTTTTTATTTTAATTTAGAATTTGAGGGGCTCTTCCTTACCATATATAAAAGAGTGAATCCCTACTTTGGCCTCACTTTCAACATTGCCATGTGGTGCTTCCTAGGCTACCACATGACGGTCCAATCATCATCATGTGGTGATCAACTCATCACCACGTGTTTTTTTTTTTTTTGGTCTATTCCGTCCGTGTTTATTAACTAGTTGTACATAAGATGCAGATCAATCAAGTTTCCAAGAAGATAAAAGCAGATCAGATTTTCAGATCTGATTTGGGGAATTCATTTAGGGTCAACAATTGGGAGTGAATTCACATGTAGTGTGGGTTCCGAGTCCATGAGATTATGAAATTGCATGGAGAATACGAATGAGGTCAATTCCAATGGTGGTTATCTTTGGGTCCACCAACTTAAGACTTTTTGATCACATCATGTGCTCCTTGTGGCTCCCATTATTTTGCCCCTAAAAAGTAAGTCTAGTGCTGTCTGTACGGAATAATTCCCTGCAAAAAAAATGCGTAAGTGAAAAGGCTGGCTGTTTGTTGGGGCTTGTGGGCGCATAAAAAACCAATATGTACTCTATATTAAAAGCATGAAATACTGTTTTTATAGTGATTTCCTCATATGGTCTATGAGCTGTCACATGACAGTCCCGTCATCTTTCACATAGCTGTTTTTCTTTTTTGTTTGTTTATTCTACACGTGGAATATAGGTTTTATTTTGCTTTACTTGTCTATCTGAGCGTGCTTGTCAACTGGTGAGGATAAAGAAAGAAAGGAAAGTGAAATTTCAGATGAGGCCGAAAGTCTGGGTGGGTGGGGATGTGGGCCTTTTGCTGGGGTCCAAACGGGTAGTCTAGGGATCTTGTGTAGGACTATTTCGTCTCTATGCCTTTCAAAGTTGGGCCCCTTCGTTTTGATAGCTTTTCAACTTGAAACTGACATTGTGGCAGATCCACAGAAGAGTTCCATCATTTAGGTTGTGGAGCTACGTATGCATCAAATTGCTGGCCTTGCACATTACATGTTTTTGGGACCTAAAGTCGTGGTGGCAGGAGGTTTGTTTGTTTGTTTGTATTTTTTTTATATTTATTTTAAGATTTGGTTTTATTTCTATTTTCCCATTTTCGGTTAGTAGAAAACTTGAAATTGTAATTTAGTTCACGTTTGAATCATTCTTGAAAAGTAAATTTATATAAATTTTGTGAAAAAAAAAAACGTAAAAAACACTTTAATAATGCTGAAAAAGGTCTCGGAGTACCAAACAAGCTATTAGTATTTAGTAGTAATATTTGGTGAATTTGGTGGTAGGGTGTAAAAACTTACTGGTAGTGTACAAATCTAAAGCATCTAATCTTCTTCATGTTCTTTTAAATTTTAGTACTTTTCTTAATTTAGTCCGATTTTGCAATGATGGTTTAGAATTGTCTACTAGGTGAAATTTATACCATCTCATCATATAGAAAATTTCGAATTATTTTATTGACACTCATGGATTCGATCATCTTTTCTAAAAATGACACGTGTTTTTTTAAAGTTCAATTTTTGGCGGCTACATCTTTCTTTACTCCTCTTTAAAGTAAAAGAAAGTGATTACAACTACTTTATAATTTAATACCCGACCTTAGTGATGGATTTGCTTTTCAATCTTAAAAACATTAAATAAAAAAAATTGAAGAAAAGATAATGAAACTTAATAAAAGGAACCAAATTTTCTGCGTAAGAAAACTTCTTTTGAGTGGCTTCACTTCACTTTCATGACTTTGCGTATGGAGTATCTTTCACTTGATGTTTCAATGCACACACACACACACATATATATAGAGTTAGCCCCCAAAATGAAAATGGCATGTAATTTGCGGATCTTTAATGGGTTGTCTGCAAATGGAAGAATAAAGCAAAGCACGAAAATATTGTCTCCATAAATTACCAAAGAAAAAAAAAAAAAAAAAGAAAGAGGTGGGAGGTTCAGTGCTTCATTTAATGCATTTGATTATACATTCTTGAGCTCAAAAATTCCGTATGTGACAATCACATTTCTTATTTATGCAAATCTTTACGGTCCTTGTAAAGCGACTTCTATTATAAAAAGTGGTTTTGGGAGGCAAATTGTAGTTGTCCTTTTATATATATATATATATATATATATATTTTCCCCCCTACATTGACGCACAAAGTAACAAATAGACAAATTTATAAAAATGAAAAGCAGAACTTGTTAGTATCACATCATAGTCTCTCTCTCTTTAGTGGAGCCGTGCTTTTTGAGATGAAAAGTTTTATTAGTTGAAAATCATTTCATTTTGGAAAGGCAATATTTTTCTATATATAAAAAAAAAAAAGCTTTAAATGGCTTCGTCATGCTTGATGGATAGTTTGGGCTTTAAAATAACAAAGTCAATTTATTTGTGCCATGACTCAGATATATATGCCCCACCACCTTGCTTCTTCTTCTTCTCTCTGTCTCTTTTTTTTTTTTTTTTTGGGGGGGGGGGGGGGGCGGCGTTGGCTGAAAAAAAAAAGCAAGATTATTGATGTCTTCTCACTTCCCATTATCTTCATCATTTTGAAAATCTCGGAGCTCATCTGTGGAAATAATAATAATAATAAATAAATAAAGGAACTTGATCCAACTTTATTTAAAGGATAGACCAGCTAGTTTTAACTCTACGCAACCATACACTCAACACACAATATATTGCCCAGATAGGGGTCTTAAAATGGGGTTATGGGGTATCCCATCCTGAGTGCTTTTGTGAGGAAAAAAAGGAAAATACATTCACACAGTTGTCTACTAGCTTGTTTTTGACCATCGACAAAGAATATATATATATATATATATATATATATATAATATTCCATTTGTGAACTATTATGTTTTTCTGAGAGGAGATTTGAACACTGTATATTAATGTTTTATTAAACCATAACAAACTATTTTGTTTTGCAAAATTAATTGTTCTTAAAATTGTATAATGTAATATATCATTAAAAAAGGTCCTCAGGGGGAAAGGAGCGTGTGTGCTGACCTTAAATTCTATTATGTCGTAGGGTTAAGAAAGTAAGAAACACGTGTAATGATAGATGTTTCAAACAGAGAAGATTCTTAAAAAGCCGTTATTTTAGCAGTTGAAAAGCAGAGCTCATTACACAAAATAATAGTATCAACAGAAGAGAAGTAATACAATTTAAAAAAAAAAAAACAAAAAACAAAAACAACCCGTTGAAATGATAAAACGTGCAAAGAACAATAGCATATTAGAACGTTTAAAAAAAAAAAAAAAAAGCTCGACTTGTACGGTTGATAAAAGTTTGCAAGAAAAACATAGGTTTCAAGCCGTCTAAGAGGAGACTTGAGAATTTAGACTACACCACTGCTATAGACGTGGCACGGCGGGGTCTATATATATATATATATATATATATGTCATACGGTGGTCCCCTATTAATGTTCAGTGTTCAGTGTCCAGTTCTAGGGCTGAGCAAAAGAATTAAAAGTGGTGGTGGCAAAGTGTTGTTCTTTTGGGAAACACTTAGCGTGTCTTCGACGTACACATATAAAAAGCCTTTACCCTATATATTTATGCCTATATATACATATATATGGTCCAATCTCATGTCCTTGTTTTTCAGTCTTCAATTCGAGCCCTTCGTAATTCGCATAGTGGTAAGCCCCACCTCTCTTCTACATATAAAAAGTCGTGAATCCGAATTGAGATCATTATTATGTTCTGTTATATGAATAATTGACAGGATTTTATTATCAAGCACTTGATATTTAGGGTATAAGTCAACTTATCACGTCTGTCAAAAATCATGAATTCAAATTGAGACTATTTCGATAGTAAGTCGATATTAGTAAAAATCCACTTCTTTAAAAAAATCCATATGCACGTTTAGGTGTTTAGTCTCTAAAAATTATCTAAATACGCCACTTTCTATAACTTAAAAAAAAAATAAAAATTGCACCATACTCTCTAGGTCTCTTTCTTGCTTTAGGCTTTAGCTTTCAGTTTGTGGCTAAGGATTGTGCTTGTTTTCATGGTTGCACAAGTGGAGGCTACCTGTCTCACTCTCTTCTCCCCTCTGGTTCCGATCTTCCATTTTTTTTTTATATGAAATAGAAAAATAAATTTTTTTTTATCAATATAATTTGATTAGATATCATTCAAAATACAAAAATAAGTCAGTCCAACTAAGAAGACTTTTCACCACCGAATAATCAGTTAGAGTGGTAAGGCACTTGCTCTATTGATTAGAAATTTATCATCACCATTACAGTAGTCGGGATAGATGAATAATTCACTTTGAGAGGAATTCAAATATCACACAGAGGGCTTCCCCCCTCCCGAATTTATCTAAGTATATTATCTTCTATCTCCTGTAACTCCTTTTTTTTTTTTCCCTCCAAAATAGTACTTTTCAGGTATCTATTTATCAATGAATAATTTTTTTAAAATAATTTTCTAATTTTGTGTGACAACATGGGATGGTATTGGTTGGTGGAGCGGTCAATTTCACGCTTCAATGGTGATGATGAATATTATTAAGCTTGCGTTTGGTTCGTCGGTTGCAGGTAAAATTTTCAGTTGGGGTTGGCTGACTTTTCAAAATCTAATAATTTTATTATTGATTTTTTAGAAAAAGATAAAAATCGAGATGAAAAAAATACAGTTTAATTAGAGTTGATTTGCAATGCCAAACGAAGTAGTGTAAAGTAGTGTTTCGAATTTAAAAAAAAATCTAAAAAAAAAAACAAAATCCATGATAAATAGCATATGCTTGTTCGTCTTGTTGTTTAAGATTAAATATTTACATGTTGGGGATGCGCATCGAGGAGGGCTTTGTCTAAGCTATATGTTTTGTTATTGTCTATTATATGTTTAACATATATATCCCTTTTCTCGTTTTAGAAATTTATTAGGATCACATGGGGACATGACACCAAACACAACGAATATTTTAACTAGCTAGTTAGTGGAACGATATCAATCTTGGTGCATGCATATATATTTGTTCTTATAATAAACAAAAGATAAAAGATTAACCGACCTAATTTTGAATTAATTCACAAGCTTTGAGGGAAAAGATATAATTTTGTCGTGGAGAGTTTGATTGGAGCAAGAAATAAAGAAGGATTATTTTCATTTTTATACCACATATTTTGAGGTTGTTAAAAGTTATATTTTGTATTTTGGAGATATCACATTTATACCTTTACAAAATTTATACTCAATTTTTTACATTTTTCCGCAGAAAATCTAAACTCTCGTAAGAAAAATAAGAGAACCTATTCTCCCTTAAGAAAAAAGAGAAAAAAAAAAAGGGATAAAAATTCAAAATATGAGGGACATTTAGTTATTTTTCATAGTCAAAATCAACTTTTGACCAAAAAAAAAAAAAAAAAAGAGAGAGCAAAGATTTAATATAGTAAAAAAATAAAAGGTATAAATCTATTACAATTTAAAATATAAGATATGATTGTGTACGTAATAACGTCAAAATACATGGTATAAAAGTTTTTTTAAAAAAATCCCAATAAAGAACCATCATATTCCCTAAAATCAAGAATCATATGTTGTAACAACTATTCACGAACCATTACAAACCATTACAGTTGGCTTCTCTTTTCAACACTAATCTTTTGTAAAAAAAATGTGGAAGAATTTAATTTGAAATAATATTATCAACTTATTGAATAATTTACTTAGGAAATTTTAGAAAAAAACCATAGAACTTTTTTTGAACCTTATCAAAATAACTTTCATAATTAATTAAAAAAAAACCATATCATGAAATAAAATTTAAGAAAGTCTATACTAATTTTTCAATCAAAATAATAATAAACCAAAGTCCCAAAATTGTATCTAAAATTAAAATTGTTCATCCCATGATTGTTCTCTTCGTTTTCCCATCACAAATCATCCTGCTTCCACTCTAAGCTTCTCCGTTATGACCTCTTATCATTTCCTTTATATATAACATGAATTAACTTATATAAGACACTTAAGACACTTAAATCTCACAAATGTAAATAAACATTTTTTTTATCATCATCATAATTATCATCAAAACTATAAACATCATTGAAAAATTTTTAACTTTCAAAACCGTTATATATTGGTCCCGACGTTGTACCTAGAATTAGCAATACGGGTTACGACATGACGATACGACTTGAAAACGACACGAATTTCACGGGTTCGGGTTAGGAAAAATAGGGGGCGGGTCGATTTCGGGTCACACAAAATTGACACGGGAAAAAACGGGTCGTGTTCGGGTTGGACTCATAGAGCCCGAACACGACCCGTTTTTTGTGTCAATTTCGTGTTGTGGGTCAATTTTGGTTCGTGTCGCGTTGCGTTGCGGGTCACGGGTCAATTTCAGTTCATGTCGTGTCAACCCGTTTTGGGTTCATGTCGCGTGTTGAAGTCGTGTTCAGGTCAGGGGAAAAAAATTCGACATGGCTCTAACACGATACGAACCTAACACGTGACACGAATTGCCACCTCTAGTTGTACCATTATAACGTGCTAGTCACGGAAGGAGTGGGTAGCAAATCTTAAACCAACGGTAACAAAAAGTCCACTCATCAGATGACATCATCATCAAGGATGTACAATGCTATTTTAAAATATAAAAATACATATACATACATATATAATACTTTTCATCAAAACGTCATCATAAAAGAAGTATTAAAAATATCATAACATCATCATGAACATCAAAACATACACTTTTCAATTCTTTAATTTATGTTACAGATGAGAGTGTACTTATATAGATGTCTTACTTAACCTTTTAAAAATTTTCCAATGGTGACACGCGATTGAGGTCTCGGGTGCTCACCTTTAGAGCCGTTCATGCCATAAATAATAAATATAAATAAATTACTAAAACTGCTTGATATATCATTCATCAAACACATCCATTATATTAACAACGCCTAATAGGCCTATTTCATCATTCAACAAGATCAAATACAAATATCCAACAATTACACAAAATTACAAAACTTAAAAAAAAAAAAGTTGTTAGACCTCTGTTCCTTCAAAAATTCATAAAAATTCATACATGATTCCAAATGACCTGAAACTAATTTTAGACAGTAGACATCTAGAGCTTTCTAATGGTACTTAATTCGTTAAAAAACATAGACCGTTTGGATCCTTGAAAATAGTTTTGAAATTTGATTACAAAAAATTTATAGAAACTGGTAACCAGACCTCTGCTTTTTTGAAAAATCATAAAAATTCACACAGATATCCAAATAATCTGAAACCAATTTTAAATAAACGTAGACATCTACCACTTTCCAAATATATTAAATTCGTTAAAAATGGAGTCTGTTTGCATCATTAAAAATAGTTTAGAATACTGATTATTAAATCTGAAAATTTCCAGTAGTGGCCAAATCCAAAATTTACTACAAATAAAATTCATTAAAAATATTAAAAAAATTATCCCCACAATGTACATGTTTCACACATATTAAAAATATAACCCTAAGGCATGATTTAACATATGAAATCATTAAATCAATAATCCAAGAAAATCATGGATAAAAAGATGAAAACCCTAAAACCGTCTAGTTGACAAAATCAATCATTCACAAAACCTAACATATTTTAAAGTAATAAATTCTCATCAATCGATCAAATAACATCTCTCAATCATCATTCTGTAAATATTCTTATGATTATCTCCTCAAACCCATCAGATAAGACCCATCAAGACAATCATCCCTTAAAGGATCCCAAACCAAAATTTTTTTAAAAAAATAATAATCATCACCACCAACAATTACAAAAACATACATTTCCCAAAGACATTGTCCTTGCGGTTTTGAAAAGAAATTAATAGAGCAGGATGAAAGATGATGATAACGGTGGCTAGGTAGAAAAGGCACAGAAAGAGAGAGGTAAGTGAATGTTATTAGCTCTAGGTTTTTAGGAAACTTTTAGGTTGTCAAACAGGTTTATTTTGGCCAGTAAAATCTTTTAGACAGCTAGAGAAATTCCATTAAAATCAAAAAGCTAATTTTCCTCGTCTTTTTTCTTCTTTATCCTTCACTTCCGCGCACACACCCCCCCACACCACCCCCCCCCCCCCCCCCCCCCCCCCCCACAACCCGCTTACACTCGCTGACATGTAACTACGTATATATGTAAGTATAGAAAATAAAAAATACATAATATATATAAGTAATATACAGTATGTTAACATATATATTGATTCAGAAGATTGTATAAATATATGGTAACATATATATATATGGTCATTAAAGAATAAGGAAAATAATATCCTTTCTATTTTTATTGAATTTAGTAAATGAGGAAAGATAATATACAATGAATAAAGGAATTAAAGAAAGTCAATCCCCAAACTCCTTGATTGAATGATAGAAAATATCAAATTTAAATAATTAGCAATTACTGAGATTCTAATAATCTAATCCGGAGATTTCAGGAAGTAATTATATATATATATATATATATATTTATGCCCACATATAATACATCAATATTAATGAATAATCATGTAATATTTTATCAAATTATCATATAAAATTCATCAATTTGACATGAACATTGTTCTAGTACAACGAGTCATTGACGCATCGTATGTGAAAAATAACTCAACATAACGTTAGAATTAAGTAAATACTATTTCATCACATTACTCATTTTAATTTATAATATTATTATTAGTTAGCATTTAGGACATTATATATATATCGTTGTTATATATAATACCTATTATATTTATAATATACTATACTATATTATAAAATATATCATAGATATGTTTCATGCCGATTGCTAAGAGAGTTAATTGATAAATAAATTTGTGGATACGATAACGACTCATGAACGTAAAAAAAGAGGCTGACGATGAACTTTCATATTTAAATCCTACACTTTTTCAAATCTTATCCATCGACCTGTTATGTATCTGTAGGCCGACAGTTGAAACTCATGGTTATTTATTTATCTTTAAAATTTTCCTTCTTACACACACACCCACACGTATGTTTACTTTATATGGAAAAATGACTTTGTTTGTTGGGAGCATCAGATTTGAATAAGTGAAAGTATACATGGAAGATTACGTCCTTTTGAGTAGGGATGAGATTTGGGAGGTCAGAGAGGGTCGCTTGTAAATACTTCTATATATCTGCAATAAGTCAGAAAATTTAGTGTGGGCAGTGGGGCCCTAATTGTAACTAGGAGAAGATTGGGTTAATTAGCTAGTTTCGTCATCTTCTGTCCTACATATATTTTTATGTTTGTTTGCCATTGGACGACTATAAGGACCATTGATCTTAACTTCAAAATTTCAAATCATACGAAGTTTGTAAATAGTTATAAAACAATAAAGTCTAAGAGATTTTTAACAAGATGCAGACCTGCCTAATTAATTATCTGATTTAAATTTTATGAATATGATCAATAATTAATCCTATATTTAAGATCCTACAATGAAATGCACCCATAGAATGTCTGGAATATTTTCATTTAAATGTTTTTATTTTAAATGCTTTCCATCCAAATGATTATGATAAAAATTCTCCGTTTTTATTACCATTTGTAAGAACTGTAGTTTTAATTGTTATATTAATTTTTTTTTTCTATTATCTGATTTCTAAGTATACACATTAACTATTTATAACGTGTCATACAAAACTGCTTTGTTATAGATCAGACTATTATTAAAATATTAATCTTATGATAAAAACTGTAACTTTTTATTAATAATAAAAAACAATGGCTGCAATATAAACTCCTATGAACTGTAATATAGAAACTTTTAATGCATACACCCTAAACAAGTTAGGAAGTTCAAATGTGTTGCAATATTGTCTTTACTTTTCTCTATAATTGATTGTCCCTCGGTATAGTTTTCAGATTGTGTTTAAATTTAAGAATCTAAATACAAGTTCATGTTAAATGCTGAAAACACTTTAGCATTTAAATTAAGTGTCAAAAAGTATTTGACAAACAACCAATGAAAAATGATACAACAGATTTGCACTTGGCCGGTTTATGACCTAATTAATCAACCTACACAACAAAGCCCGTACCTTTGCTTAACCTTAATTAATTTTAGCTTATTGGGCTTCTGCTTGTTTAGTTATTTTTATAATATTCTAAAGAATGCATTTGCCAGCTCCCTCATTATCAAGGTTTATACACAGATATAGTGGCGAAAACATTGACAAAAATTCACACAAATTCTAACTATATATATATATATATGTGCGCTTAAGCATAAACCTACTATATATATGCGCTTGTCAATCACGTGTCCTGTCTGGATCCAAAAACAGCATATATGTATGTATATACAGCTTTTGCAAAGGAAGTATACAATCAAATATATATATATATACACACACACATACAAATATAGCTTTTTCATACGATATATAGAATCAATATATGTAATCAATTCCTATGGCCTTTACGTCACTATATATGATCGTATCCTGGCTAATTAGGTTTATTGAGGAATATGGAAAAGAAAAAGGAAAAAAAAAAAAGGTCTCAGGTGAGAGAGAATAGTCCTTTGGAGGGAGAGGGATGAAGGGAGATGGCAAATCTCTTGTTTGAGGGAGGAGAGAAGGGAAGGGAGGGGTGGAGGGAGGAGTTCTCTTCTTTGGGTCCACAAAAGTGGATCCTTCCACTAATGAAAGTATTCATGAAATCTCTTTCCTTAAATTTAAAATATCTATTTTATCATTTTTAAAAAATAATTAACTAACAATAACATGGATAAAAATAATTATTTATATATATTTTTAACTCTCCCTCTTTTTTATCAAATAATATAAAATTTTTTTATAATTCTCTTCATCTTTCCTTGTCTATATCCCTTTAATTATCTTTATCCTCTTATCAGAGAAACCTTAAAAACACTTTGATTATTATTATTATGGCTTTTCACATCAAGGTGAATTTAGATCAGATCTATCGCAGTTGATGTGACCATGACTTGATGAAAGCTTTTTTTTTTTTTCCCGCACTTTGGAACAAATTTGGGATGTGGACGTGTCGATTTTGGGCCCTATTTGATGCTTAAAATTACCCCCTTTTTTTTTTTTTCTCTCTCTTTCTCTAATTTGTTAATAGAATAGACTGATAATTGCACTATCTCATGATTTGCCAATTAGAACAGGAGGGAAAGTGTGTTTTGTGCTTCCCTTACGAAAAAATACTAATAATAAAAATAATAATAAAGGCGTATGTGCGCTCAAGGAAAAGGTTGGTTGATTACTATACACACACACACACACACGATATATATATATATATATATATATGATATGATAGATCGATTGTCACAAATGTTTCTCATGAAGTGATTGACTTCAAGTGCCTCAAATCATGTCGTATTCTCCCAGTTTGGAGGGATCTGTTCATCAATTTGGTGTGCTGGAGCCACTGACATTTTTCTCTCTCAACTACTATCTGTATACATAGATAATATTTATAAACAATATTCTATTTGCTGTATACGTACATGAAAAATATAGTATAATAAAACCAAAACTGAAAGAATAGTATAATGAAACTATAATATTAATTAAAAAAAACAGTACAATAATAAAACTGAAACATGAAGAAATAGCATAATATTCTCTTAAACTAATAAAAAAATATAATTTTTTTACGAGTCAAAAACTAGAATAAATCTGGCATTTCAGTCCTACACAATTTAAATAATTTGACACATGTATTTTCATAATAATCATGATAAAAAATTTCTTGTGTGTTATTGCTCATATATATATACATGATAATATTGTGACTATAACGCTAAGGATAAAGAGAAACTGAAATTCCTTTGTCACAAAAAAAAAAAAAACATAAAAATAATAACATGCATATAATTAGGATATATTAAAACATAAGTTGATTTATAAATTTTTGGTTTGTTTTTATTTTTGTTTTTAAATCACTATCATCACTCCAACCCCTGAAGTCCCCTTGTCCATTTTCAAACCATTATCTAAATTTTATTGCTAAAATTTTTGTTTGGTTTGTCAACCGTCCATATCCAACCTAACCAACCAATAGCCATTAACATCTCCATTTAAAAAAAAAAAAAAAGATGTTTACCTCGTACCACTCTTATATTGTCTTGATCTCAATTTCACTTTATTATTATATATGCTATATCGGATCATTTAAGTTTAGATTATATACAATCATATCATCTCCGATCTATGTTTAAACCAAATAATCAGTAAAAGAATATATCATATATTTTTCCTTGACATTGTACTAGTTATACCATAACAAACTAAGTTGATAATCGATTTGTAGCTTACATATTTTTCTTTCATTTTAATAATATTTTATGATTTACAAAAAAAAAAAAAAATCATTAACAAATTAACTTACGCGCGTCTTCAAAGGAAAATGTGGGAAAGCAATAATAATAGTTAATGAGTTAGTTAACAGCATTACCGGTAATTAAAAAGAAACTCAAATCTCATATCATAAAAATATAGAAATAATAGAAAACATATTAGAGTATTTAGTTATTGTATTTAAAAGATTGACCTTTAAGACGAAATCACAGTAATCTCTTAAAAATATCTATAACTTTCCTAAAAAAAAATCTATAATGCAATTCAAAAATTCATGTGTCAAAACTAAATTTAGAATTTAAGATAGGACAATTGCTCTCTAATATTCCAATGATAAATTTATCATTTGTCCCTAATAAATTTAATATTTTATTTTTATTGATCAATGTCTTTAACTTTCATTTGGTCATTATAATATGGTCATTTCTAAATTAATTAAATATTTAAAGTTTGTTTTTACGAATTTCAAACCGTAATGATGATGACAAGATGTAGATATAACATATGTATTGGAGCATAACATCTCAAATTTGATATTTTCTTTTTTTTTTTTTGTGTAACAAAAAAACAATATTAGTCTTGACATATATACATTAAAGATGGTCTTTCAAATTTGAGTATAAGTTAGTTTGAAGATATAGGCTGCTGCGTTTGAATTATAGGTCCAAATTCAGAATTTAAATTTTTATGGGGAACCAAAACCAAAAAAAAAAAAAAAACACTGTAGAGAACGGTTTAAAAAGTTGATTTAAATCGGGTGTTAGACAAAAACATTGATTATACCTTAATGTCTATATTACAAGTCACTAATCATCATATCTGCCCAAACCCCACAATCATGAAATATGGGAACTCCACATATATATATATATATATATATATATCTAAATAAATATGTATTTACCTACCAATTACAGTATCAATCTTTCCCTCTGAAGTTTGATCTAATCTCTCCATCGCAATCATCGCGTATCATCACCATCATCATCGGTCCCACAAACTGATCACTTTCGCAAAGGTTAGTATAAGATTTTCCATAATATTCATGCGCAGGCAATTAGTTAGGTATGCCATTAAATTTGAAATTTGCGCGATTAGCTAGAAGAAGATTAGAAAACTGATAAATATTCCAAGAATATCCCTTTCGCCTGTCGAATTAAAGATTAAAAAACAAAGATGAATATTTTTCCACTTTTTTGTTTTAAAGCAAATTTATACATATATTAAAAGAGATGGAGTTACCTTGACATAAATTCAACATTTTCTCAACCCTCAAAATTTGCTATTGTTTTGATTTATCGTTTACAAATAGGATCAAGTAGTAACACTAAATAGAAAATTATCTTTTATATATATATATATATATATATATCTATATATCCATGTAGGGGATCCCATTGAAATCTTACTAGTAGGAAAATTTTGGTATATCTGTCTTTCTAGTGATCTTTTTCTTATTGACGTTTGGGATTTATGACTTGTAGCAACAATATTATAGTTTTTATTATTTTTAATTTTAATTTTTAATTTTGTTATTTTAATTTCTTTTTTTACTTAAAAAGAAAACAGTATACCGGAGTAAAATAGGGCTAGCTACCTAGCTACTTGCATAATCGCTCATCTAATTAAAAATGAATCGTACCCGTGCTTTTCCTCTAAATTTTTGTGTTGAGAGGACAAGGGATGAATAAATTAGTCATTTATGAAGTCCAATATTCAAACAATCTACATGCATGACAAAACTGATCAATAAATAAGTATGTAGATGCTATATATTTATAATTTACTGACTATATCTAGAGACTATATAGCGAGGATTGGAAAGCAAAGATCGAAGACGCACTACACAAGAATTGAATATATGTATATATACTTATCTGGATCTATATCTTTTGATTTTGATGGATTGGTTCTTTATCTTTATCTTTATCATTTGTTTTTTGCTTTTCGTTTTTTTGTTAACAAGAGAAAGTTATGAAACAAAAGAATTGACTTTATATTCATGCATGGCCATGACTAATGGGATGTTAGAGTTAAATTATTGACTGGCTAAATATATATAGTTTTATGTACGTATTTGTTCAGCCTTCTCTCTCTCTCCATATATATATATATATATATATATTATTTTTTCTTCCAATTTAGAGATTTCCTAGACTGGATTTAATAACTTCTGGTTAATTAATTTCAAAAACATAGGATTATCTGTAAATTTGGTTCATTTGTGCTATGCATGCTAAACGTACATATGCATGCGTATAGGTATATACTAGTCAAGCATGTATAACTACGTACGCCATTTTTATTTTTATTTTATTTTTCTGGTAATGGATATATATATATATATTTTTTTTGCATCACTATATATATATGCTCCCATAATAAAAACAAAAAACAAAAAAACAAAAGGCAGTACTATGACGTGTTTCCTCTAATTTCCTGCACTACTATAGTCTGCATCTACTTTTGCTTTTTCACCCAAAAAAAAAAAAAAATTTTGCTTCGATGTTTGAGCGCAAAAATAAAAATGCGTTAAATTTTATGTAATATATATACATACACACATACACGTCAGTATTATTTTGTAATTATCTTAATTAAGCTGTTCCATACATAATCTAATGATAATATTATAATTGATTTCATAAAAAATATAGAATTTCAATCCCTTAAATTCAAAAAGAAATTATCTGAATTAGAAGAATATTTTTACTCACTAAAAAAAGATTTTCATGTCGCGTGTCATAATGGTTTTTTTTTTTCATTATTTTTAGTGCGTTTTACCCCTTCACTATTTTTTTTAAAGGTTCAATATTTAAAATGGGAAAACTTAGTTAATGCAATATCTCCAAAAAATAAATAATAAAAAGTTCATGTCGTATGTTAATCCATTAGCAGTTTCTTTCTTTCTTTCTTTCTTTCTTTTTTTCTGTTTAATCTACTTCATGAGAATCATAAAGGAGTCTAATAAGGTTTTGGTAACCTTTCAATTATAATATAACAGTAATAATAATAATGTCAACGTTATGACATGTATGTAGTTTATTAATGGTTAATCCAATACGTACCACCATATAAATAGTACTATTAAAAAAGTTTTACTGCTGCAACTTTCATAGCTACTTTATTTTTGCGTGCCAACACTATGTGCTTTATTATAATAATAATAATATTAAAAAAAAAAAGAGAGAGAGAGGATTAAGGCTAAATGTGACATGGTTCAACATATCTTATTATTATACTTATCAAAAACATAAAAAAGAAAAGGAAAAAAAAAAAAGAGAGAGAAAGCTTTGAATATTCTTCTTTGCTCAAGAAAATAGAAAGGCATAAGTTATCTTTGCACGTAGAGAGAGTGGTAGGACTTAAAAAGAGAAATAGCATATATAGGTTAGGATCCGAATATGTCTATTAATTTTAATTACCTCACTTGCACTAATTGCACCTCCAACATTTAAAAAAGCCATCAAACGTTTAAGACGGCCATTTGGCTAACTAATTATTCGTTAATATATGACCAATCAGATCTAGTCCCACTATTCCCCTAAACATTATATATATGAATATATAAAACTAGCTCTCTTAATTTAAAAGAGGCTTTTTATGATAATATTTCTTTATCCAGATTATATATATATATATATATATTTGAGATTAAAATCACATTAAAATTAAAAAATATCCAAAATTAAAAAATAATTTTAAACACTGCTTTATCAGTAAGTTATTATTTTCATAACCTATCATATAATTTTTCTTAGAAGAATTAATAAAAATCATATAGGGTATACAAAGTTATCGTATCAATAGGAAACAATTCCAAATTATTTTACATGACAACATACTTATATCAAATTCAAAATATATATGTATATAAACATTATCGGTGGTGACACAACGATCATTGATGTCTTTTTTAGATCTCTCTTAATCTTAATATTAAAGTTCAATCCCTATACTCTCATTTTGAGATACAACCATAATAATGACACTCCTTTTTAGAATTATTAGTTATTAATGTAGAGAACTGAATAATATTTTATTGAGATTGATGAGTGAATGAATCAAATTTTAATATTATTTCACTTATAATTCTATTAAATTTTTAAACAGATCATGAATTAAGCACATGAGATCGTCAATTCTTTAAGAATCTAGTTACGAACAATTATATATTACAACAACAAAAAAAAAAAAACTCAAAATTTCACACTATATTGTGATTTGACAAAAATTTAACGGTTATCCTGAAATTAAAGTGCTAATAACATGACAACAAAAGAATGTATGCATTAGTAAGTTTGAGGCGCAAGCTGATCCTTTTCGCTTTCCATTCTCCAATGTGAATTCTTAAACTTAAAAAGTTAAGAGAGCAAAAGACAAGTCTGGCTGGGCCCCACTTAATGCTTATCTGCTAAATCACATCTAGTACCACGCGTATCACAATGACAGTCACACGCACATCCAATCTCAACCATTGATCTTCGGCCCAACATTCATATCTCTGATCATCATCAATTGAACGGTTGAGATTCATCAAAGGGCATCAGATCACGATATAGTGGTGCGAACCTACGGTGGGGAATTCCGAGAGCTGTTAAAAGACTGTAGATTTGTTTTGACTGTTGTGACAAAGCAGTGATTACTGTACTTTATGTTCCTTACATTCCTGAATTGTCCACCAGTAATAGTTTAATGACAGCTATATCCCACCTTTATAAGGCAAAGAGATGGGTACGAAGTTGACCTCTTTATTTTTCCCTTCTTTCTTTTTAACCCCTCTCTATGACACTTTTTTTACCCTTCACCGTTTTACTGCTATTAGTACTCTCGGGGTTAGGTTCTACGGTTCTCTCCTACTCTCTCTACAAGCGAGTGTAACTACTTCCGTATCTTAGGACAAGGATATTAGAATTTGTTTTCTTAATTTTTATTACTATTAAAAAAAATTAAAAATTTAGAATTGGAACCTAGATTACACATTCACATACCCAATCACTTGAACTATAACATACAAAAGAATAAGGGATTAGTTGTTGTTGTTGTTTTTTTTTTTTTTTTGGAATATAAAAAAGGGATTGTGATATAATATAAGTAAAACTAAAAAATATCTGATCTATCACAAACTCACAGTTTTTTTAAAACCAAATTTCAAAGCGAGAGTGTGAAGATTCAAGCTCTGAAACCATGCAACAACTACTAGTTGATAGATTTTGAAAGAACTGCTACTTTTGAGACCGAATTTCAAAGCAAGAATGTGAAGATTCAAGCTCTCAAACCATGCAACAACTACTAGTTGATAGATTTTGATGAGTTCATTAGAAGTGTATACCTACTTAAAAGATCAAGTTGAATGGGATTATCTTACAAAGGTAAGTCCTATCTATCATGTAAGATATATTCTTATTAAGAAACATGACTCAATTACATCAGTTCAGCAATAATTTTCTACAGTTTCACGTAACAATTAACAATCATTTTTCACGTTTGAATTGAAGAGTTTACCCTTTATTCAACTTATGGAGATAAACATATAACCAAAATGTTAATATGAGTTTCGTGGTAATTAGAACGTTACAAGTATAGTCTAATAATAATTTTACACTTGATAAAATCAAGTATAGAGTTGAAATCTTCATATCTCAAGTTACAAAACATGTATACGGGTTTTAATTTAAAAAATTAAAAAAAATCATATTTCTATTTTGGTTGAAGAAATCGTGAAAGTTGTATCTCAAACTAATTTGATGAAAAAAGCAATTAGTGTTCGGATACAAATTTAAAAAAGAAAAATAGTAAAAACATATATATATATAGGGCATGGCTGTGATAGAGACCCTTTGAGGGTCTCTATCGGTAAAGTCCTTTTTTAGACCGTTAAGATTTAATCGAACGGTTTAAACGTTGATGGTGTACAATATTTATCATACACCTAACCTCACATAATCATTCGCACCTAAAGTCTTCTCCGTCACCGCCGATCTTCTCGTCGCCGGCAACGGACGCCGGCGACTCATCCCCGACACCGGGGACCCAACTTCAGCCACCTCCGACTCCCAGCCCCGGACGGCGACCGTCGGCCGCCGGCGACCCCATTTTCTCTCTCTTCCCCTTTCTCTCTCTTCTCTTCTCTCTCTCTCTTCCCCTCTCTCTCTTCCCCTTTCTCTATCTTCCCCTCCTTCCCGCCAGCCCCCACCCCAGGCCGCCACCCTTCCCCGGCACCCCCCCCAACGACCCCCCTCTCTCTTCTCTTCTCTCTCTCTCTTCCCCTCCCTCCCGCCGGCCCCCACCCCTGGTTCCCAGCCAGCCCCCCGGCCCCGCCCCCTCCCCCGGCCTCCCCCCACCCGACGACCCACTCCCCCCGGCCGCCACCCTCCCCGGCGCCCCCATCCCCCTCTACCTCTCTTATCTGCCTCTCTCTTATCGCGATTCTCGTGAAATTGCGATTCTCGCAAGAAGATAGAGGCAAAGAAGAGAGGTAGAGGGGGATGGGGGTGCCAGGGAGGGTGGCGGCCGGGGGGAGGCGGGTTGTCGGGGGTGGGGTGGGGCCGGGGGCTGGCTGGGGGCCGGGGGTGGGGGCGGCGGGAGGCAGGGGAAGAGAGAGAAGGGGGAAGAGAGAGAGAGAGAAAAGAAGAGAGAGAAAGGGGAAGAGAGGGGGGTCGTCGGGGGGGGGGTGCAGGGGGAGGGTGGTGGCCGAGGATGGGGGAGGCTTGGGGTGGGGGCCGGCGGGAGGGAGGGGAAGAGAGAGAAAGGGGAAGAGAGAGAAGAGAAGAGAGAGAAAGGGGAAGAAAGAGAAAATGGGGTCGCCAGCGACCGGCGTCCGAGGCTAAGGGCCGGAGGTGGCCGGAGTTGGGTCACCGGCGTCGGGGATAAGTCACCAGCGTCCATCACCGGCGGCGGGAAGATCGCCGGCGACGGAGAAGACTTTATGTGGGAATGATTATGTGAGGTTAGGTGTATGATAAATATCGTACACCATCAACATTTGAACCATTCGATTAAATCTTAACGGTCTAAAAAAGAGATTTACCGGTAGAGACCTTCAGAGGGTCTCTACCACAGCCATGCCCATATATATATATGTTACTAACAGAAAATTTTAAATAAAGTGGGATACTCGTATAATTATGAAGATATAAAATATATTTGTAGGTCATATGATTATTTATGATAGTACAGTGAATAGAACAAAAAAAAAACTAAAATAAAGGTTTAAATAAAGCGACATACGTGTATAATTATGAGGATATAAAATATTTTTGTATGTAATATGATTTTTTATGAATGTGAAATCATTGCTCATATGTTTTTTTATAAAGCTGTAAATATGGTTTGGATCAAATAGGCCGGCATGTGACTCGTCTTTTTTATCACAGATTGTCCTGATTTGACCTATAACAGGTGGATTATACCAAGGTTTATAGTATATCTTTTTAATTTTTAAATTATTTTACATATAAAATATAGGACTGGCACAAGATTATTCTTGACTTTTTAAACTATAAAATTAAATTGGACGGACCTTTATTTATATTAAGTAAAGTGATCATTTTTTCTCTCGAGATCCTATAAACTGGATTAGATATCTATATTTATATCACTAATTCTTATTTATTATGATAAGACTAACTCGAAGATGTTGTTAAAGGAGAAAGAAACAACTTTACTATCCTGCCAAATGAGAAGTGTAGCAGAAAATAATAAATAGTAATATATACGTACATGTTTTCAAATCGAATAGTACCGAATTAACTAGCAAAAAATAAAATTGCAAAGTGAATTAGGTGTCCAATTATTATTTCATTCTAGATAATTCCGAGCGTGGCGCACACCCAATGGAGGAGCGTAGTGGGTAGTGTAGACTTCTACAAAGCCAATTATATGTGGCTAAAGGCCAAACCAAGAAATGGACAAGAAAAAAAAAAGAAAAAAGAAAGAAAAAAGAAAAAGATCAGGTAAGAAATGAAACAAAGCAAAATCCCCAGGACAAAATTGTCATTTTGTGTCCCTCAATTTTAAGGTTCACCTCTCTCTCTCTGCCCTAACTGAAAACGACTGCAAGCAACCTGTGGTCTACCTGTGTATATATAGATCGGATACATGATATCATAAAATATTTAGCAAATTAAAACAATACAAAAAATATAAATAAGGTGAATTTATACACCGACTCAAAGATCATTACTCCTCTTTATATTCAAGTCTCCTCTCTCTTCCCTTTTTCCTATTGTGAATTTGTCGCTCCCACTCTCTCTCTCTGTCTCTCTCTCTCTCTAGACTTGTTTCTTCTTCTTCTTCTTGGTATATTTTCGGTTTGTGTCTGATCCTAGAGAGAAAAAAAATCTCATTTTGAGAAAAGAAATTAAGAGGAAATTAGAGATCTTAAAATAGAAGGTGAAAAGCTTTGGAATAAAGAGCAATGGTGGATCTCCAGACGGTGTGTTGCATGTGCGGCGACGTGGGTTTTCCTGACAAGCTCTTCCGCTGCAACAAATGCCGTCACCGCTTTCAGCACTCGTATGCAATTCAATTTCTCTTCTTCATCACACTCCATCATCATCATCATCATCGTCGTTCATAAACATCATCACCCTCCATCATCATCATCATCCGTTGTTGTATATATGAAACACACACACACACACACACACACACACGCACACACACGCACACATAGGGCCACCCACCGTAAAATTGTAGATGCACATAAGCACACGATCATGATGATGACACCACATGACCCCTCTGTTTTTTTTTTTTTTTTTTTGTTCATCATCTATATATATGTCATATATATATATATATATATTGATAGGTACTGTTAACTGAATAAGATGACAAGCTAATCTCCTAAAAACACCCCACCCAACCAATTCCTAAGTATATATACCACAATAATAGTACCACCCTTGGAATATATCCTAGCCCCATATATTTATGTATATGATCATGGAATATATATGTTCATCATTCTATATATATCATATATAAAGTTTTCATTTTCAATCCCAAAACTCATGTATCTCAATTTTAGTCCTTCACTTTTTTCATTCTTTTCAGCTGCTCTTAGATTAATACACATCTTAATTATCATTATTACTTAATTAATTATTAATATTTTGTTTAAAAAAATATATTTTTGTAGGTATTGCAGCAACTATTACAGCGAATACGCTGAGCCAATTCAAGTGTGTGATTGGTGCCAAAGTGAAGGAAAAAGCTCAAGACACGGCGGCTCGTCGAAGAAATCGGTCGCCGGAGGCGAATCGGGGGTGTCGAATCGGTCGGAGTACAGCGGCGACAAGATCAAGCAACACGTGGACCGCGAAGAAGGCGCCGCCACAGCCGCCGATCAGAAGGGAAAGAACCCGAGCGGAGCACCGTCGCCGAGGCCCACCGCGCGCAGGTACAAGCTTCTCAAGGATGTCATGTGTTAATTGAAGAATAGTAGTACTAGTACTAGTGCTTGAACAAAAAAAAAAAAAAAAAAAAAAAAAACAGAGAGAGAGAAAAAAATGCTAGTAGATTAGTTATATATAAATAGCCCTTATAAGTCTTTCATGGGCTTTGTGTGTTCATAGTAACAAATTAATGTTAATTACTAGCTTTATCATATGCTTGTTCTATGTGTGTTTTCTTTTTTCTTGTTTGGTCTATGTTATGTTTTTTTTTTTTAAACTTTTTTTCTGAAGTAACTTGTTAATAAAATAATGTAAGTTTGTTTTATGTCCCATATCAATATATAATCAAATTTAATATCATCATCATGAGTTTGCCAAGCTCTCTTATCTTCCCTCTAATTATTTCTCTCAATTTAATTGCAGCAATATATGTAAAAAAAAATTTTAAGGCTACAAGGATTAGCAGTTAATTAGCTGATCAAAATCGTAATTAATTATCAAATTAAATTACGAGGGGGAACCCGTTTTATCGGTATTAATTAGAAATATATAACATAAAAAGTAACGGATTATTGGTGGGTTACTTTAGTTTTAGGTTTTTGTTTGTTTGCTAATTGTTTGATTTTCTGTTTTGTTTTTCCCTTTTTCCCTTCTGGGTTTGGGCCTTGTGGGGGATAATGCAATATATATATGTGTGTGTACAGGTGTATAAGAGGATATATTGTGTAGTGTAGAGAGAGTTTTTATTTTATTTATTATTATTATTATTTTTTTTTTTTGGGTAGAATGTAGTGTAGAGAAAGTTGTGGTTTGGAGGAAGTTGCAAGTTGCGGTAGCTCTCTCTCTCTCTCTCTCTCTCTATCTCTCTGAAAGCTTTTTTTGATGAGACTCTTAAGGAGAATTGAATGCATTTGGTCTTCGATCGGCCAAAGAATTCAAAGTACCTAGCTAAAGCCTGCTGTAACTTTTTTCACAAATTCATTGAAAAGCCTTTATTAATGGCCTATAGGTCCCCCTACTCCCCAGATTGTTTTGATTATCAAAAATGATAATAAAAACAACGACATGTTTATAGTACTGCCCACTTAGGGTTGGGGTTAAGGAGATTTCTTTTCTTTCAATTAATTCTTTTATATCAATTATATTATAATAATTATTATTACATATTTTCCTTTTTTTTTTTGTTTTCACACCATGAAATAATTAATTTCAGAAGATTTTTCTTTGAAAGAGAGAAGATATATAGCGGAATATATATATATATATATATATGTGTGTGTGTGTGTGTAATTATATATAGACATAAAGAGAAGGATCATGAGATGATGAATTATGAGTGTTTTTAAGTGGTTGATGTAAAGCTTGGAGGTAGCTTGGCCATTCATTTAATTGAGGAAGTCTTGATATTTTATTTTTTTGTTACATTGGTGGTACCGTGTCGACCCAATTGATCTCTGAAATATCTTCCAAAGTACAAAAGCCGAATAGGATAGTCTCCAATTCTCCACTGTATTCGCTTTGGCCATTTATGGGAAACCAACAAATCCCTTTCTCATTGGAGCTCTTGATTAAGTTGTACTATATCCAAGCCACATCAACTCTATCCACCTAAATCATGCATTTTTCTTTTCTTTTTCCATATATAAACATTTCTTTTCAATCTCTCCCATGATCACTTATAGTATTACTTGTGTGATAATATATTAATTAAGTAATTTAGGTGTAATATTTTTTAATATTTGTCATTTACATCGATATTAAATAGTAATACATATGTATCATGCTTTAAATAAAAAATTATATTTAAATCAATTAGTTATTATAAGTTTTATAAATAAAAATACAAATGCTCATGCTACATTGGTTGTGGATATTTCTTTTATATATACAATATATATCTAATAGTAATTCTTCTCTACTGGTTTTTTTTCCCCCTTCCTTTTGGCCCCGTAACATCAATAAATCGTTTCATTAATTCATTAGGGATCTGATTTTCATTAATTCTCTATACATAGATACCTTAACACACACACTCTCTCTCTATACGTACACATATTATAGACATATATAAATAGGTTAGTTTCACTTGTCCTTGTGGTTTTCTGTCAACATTGTTCATGTGAAACCGAATTTAAAGCTCAAGAAAACTCAAACTATAAGTGAGACATTATGATGACTCCAAAGAGGGGTTTCTTTCACGGTCCACTCTTTCCTTTATTAACAAACCATCATCAAGTCGAGTCACATGGTTCCTTTGGCTTCATATCCCTCGACCCTATTTTTTATTCACTTTTTAACTTACAAGCAACTTGTATATGTAAAAATCCCAACACAAAACACATGCAATAATACGATTTTCACGTGTTTCAATAATATTGCATGTCTTCTATGTTTTTTTTTCTTCTTATAATAATTTTCTCATTAACTTTTCTTATTCTTTGCACCCCACTATAGAAATTAGTGAACTAGAATTCTTAAATAAAGCCTCTATTATTTAGTCTTTGGAATACAGAATATGATCATGTGTGTGTGTGTATATATATATATATTCCAATACTTTTAATGGTTGTACAATGCATGTGGGTTTACTAAAGACGTTCCCTTGTTAGTGTCCATGTCATCAATTAGCAAGATTATATTTGGTACACATCCTAATTGTTATTACTATTTTTCCCTTCTTACTGGTTGTATATTTTTCTTGTTTCTAGCTAGGATCCAAGCAAAGTCTTTTTTTTTTTTTTTAATTTAAAGTAGGAATCTGAACTCTACACCTTATGGCAGAGGTATGTGTGAAATTACCGTTATATTATGTCTGCAGCCATTCAAGTAGAGACAATTTTGATAATGATTATAAATAATTTTGCTTATAAAATTTAACTTTTAAGAAAGGTTGCATACATAAATATGTATGTTTTTGGAAATGAAAGTACTATTGAATTGATTTGTCGATTATAATAAGATAAGAATTAATGATAATATAAATTGTTTAATTATTAGCTAGTCCATAGACTTCTTCTTTCTTTCTTTTTTCCCTAATAGTCAATTTCTCTCGTTTATGCCATAATGATAAAGAAACCGACCAATGAATAATTAAATTATAACCAGCTCCAACTCCAAATAATAGTGCATCATGTTTTAAAAAGACGTATTCGACATGTATTGACAAATTATCATCATTAATCCTTAAATGTTGTTAGATTATGTGCTTTCTTTTCCCTCGATACGTATAAAGTTGGATTAAGTAATCAATTAATTATGGTTAATGTTGAATTTGTTGGAATCTTTAATTGGCGTCGCAAGATTTTGTGGTACTCTTGAACTGTGACTTAGCGATAACAACAATATTGACCGAGTATATATATATATATATTTAACATGACTTGGATACCATTATCATCGATATGTCAACTCTCGCCACCCCAAATCTTTTATAGTGTTTACCTCATGATGTCAGTGATATTTGTGGGAAAGAGAATGATATCACAACCATTACCATATTATAAATGATCTAAAAGATGATCACGACCAAATTATTTCTATTTAAAAATGTAAGTCAATATTTTTTACTTTGGATGAAATTGATAGATAACGTACGACTTAGGTAAAGTCTATGATGATTATAGATCGGATGGTATATTTAATGGAGGAACCAACCCTCTATCACTTTTTTTTTTGTAAGAAAAATATAAAGACAAAAAGACAAAAAGATGTGAAATGAAATTAGAACATATACATGTTAAAACTGATTTGAAATACAAATAAACATCATTTATATGTCTCCTACTCTTCAGGCGGCTCCACCACTGATAATATTATATTTTATTAATATAGTATAGATTATGGGCTTAAAAATCAAAACAAAACAAATGTTAAGAAAAAAAAAAGTAGTAAAAAAGCAACTTAGGAGATCATGGGCATTCTATTAATACTCAAGTCCTAAGCATAAATTATAATAAACTGGAGAGAGAGAGAGAGGATTTCTAAAGGGGGGAAATCTTTATCTTATACGGAAAATCATGCTTTTAAAGACTTTTTGCACAAAACACTATCTGATTTTTTGTTAGAGCTCAATTCAAAATGTTTTAATATACTTTTTAAACCTAATTAAATTACTAAATTGATCTTCTCTCGAAAGTTCTAAATGTTGGCAGACCAACTATTAAATGTAGCATTGATTCTTCTACGCAAAGCTATAAAGACATTAGCGCGCGCGCGCACATATATATATATATATATATATATGGTTATAATTTGATGGACTAAAATCATGCATATATAGTTCCTAATAAAATGGATTCAAATCAAGATTCGTTTTCAAGAGGTTTTGGTGGTAACCTTTGATTTGCTTAGTGTTCTTTCTTTCTTTCTTTTTTCTTTTAAATAATATTATTTGAAAAAAAAAACATTACTAATATTTGTGTCGAGAACCGACAGTAGGGTTTATTTAATCCTCCAGTATTACCAATCAGAAACAAGACACTTTGGTTTTAAAGAAGTACACGTACGTACAACCTTATTCAATGCAATTTGGTCCGGCTCAGTGAAAAGTACTTCAGGTTATTTTCGCAGTATAATATTTTTACTTTCAAGGTCCAAAAAAAAAAAAAAAAAAAAACACTTACCCAGAGTTACCATCCATGGTGTAATATATGATCTATCTACCTCCCAACAACCCCACCCTACAGGATCATTTATATATTTTTCTTTTCTTAAATATTTTTTTAAAGAACTCTACTCAATATATAAAAATATCTTATCATGACAATTCTATTTTTAACCGTCAAATGTATATATAAGAATCAGATTTTTTTTAATTTTATATTTTTTGCATATTAGATAATCTAACGTTTTAAAACTTACAGATAATTATAATACTTTACCATAAAAGGTTTACAATTATACTTCTCTTTCACTTTTTATTTCTTTGTTTCCCTTTCTTCTCATGTATCGAGTTATATGAGAACTTTTATTTGTCTTGTTTTGTCTCTCTTTAGTTATGTTAAAACACTTTCGTTAATTGTTGTTGGCTGGACCTTGGATTTTATTTTAAAAGATTGACTCAATTAAAAGGAGTAAATCAAATCTTTCTAAAGTAATTTTAAATTTTATATCTAGTTAATGTGAGAATTTTATTCATGCACTCCCCACAATCCTCTATTGAATGAAATCCACGATCATTGCAGTTGCTCATTTACATGATGTTTCATTCATTCGTCTTCCTTAAATAAGGAAACTAAGAAGAACACAACTACATTTTTAGATCTTTATTACATTAAGGGCCCGCTTTACCATCTAGTTTTTATTTCAAGAGTTCATTTTACATTCTACTGAATTTCTATCCAATACATTCCCGAAAGCTAACAATTTTTGGCCGATTTATCTCCGGAGTTTATCTTATATGTACATATAATTACATCTAGAATCTGACTCTGATATCACATGTTGAGTTCTTGGGGTTTCATTTTAAATGATTAACCTTATTAAGAGTAGCCCACACCTTTTTGAACTCATTTCTAATTTCTTGTCTAATCATTATATGAAACATTTGTTCGTATACTTCCAATAGTTATCTTACTATTTTTTTTTTCTTTAAAACACTATGATTCACACACGTATCAAATCAACAAAAAGAGGCCTTAAAAGCAATTAATATTGCATTTTTCAAGTTATATATTTACAATGATCGACGCAGTCCAAGATTGAAAGAACTAAAATCATGGTCTGCACATGTTGATGATCATCTGATGGTTTGATCAGAAAATGACCGATGAAAGACTCAAGTCTGAGCTTTGCTTGTGTGTATTTATAGTGCTACGTGTACCGGCCATCTTTTATTATTATTATTATTATTATTATTATTATTATTATTATATTTTTTTAAAATTCCAACAGTAAAATTAAGAATTTATAATATCACGAACATATAGGGTGGATGAATTGATATGGAGGAAATTTTAGGATTTTACCAACCGGAAGATTGGAGGTTCGAATCTCATGATAACTCGAGAGAGTATCCCTATCTGTGTGAATTTAAAAAATGGAAAATGACGTGACCACCACCAGATTCTTTTTTTAGCAAAAAAAAAATATATATATAGTACCACGACTATAAGAGAACATAAGATATTGTGTCTTCAACCAAAATAAAATAAGGGGCCGGTAAATTATTAGATTGGTCCCTGAACTTTTAACTTGATGTAATTTTGGTCCCTAAACTTTTATTCGTAACTGAAATGCTGAAATGTCCTTAAACTATTAAAATATTACTATAATAGTCTTTTACATTAATTTTTGCATAGAATCCGTTAATTAACATAATTTTTTGATCAAATTACTAACGGATTCTGTTTAAAAATTAACATAAATAACTATTGTAATAATATTTGAACAATTTAGGGCCATTCTATGTTATTTTTTCATAGCTAAAATGATAATAAACTATTATAAACGTTGTTATAATAGTCTTTTACGTTAATTTTTAGACGTAATCCGTTGTTAATATTATTTTTTGATTAAATTACTAACAGATTTCGTTCAAAAATTGACAAAAATGATTATTAACATAGTAGTATTTTAAAATTTTAAAAATATTTTAACTACAAAAGAAAGTTCAGAGACTAAGAGTTTGCTTGCAAACCAAGCTTAAACTTAATTTTTCATATTCAAATTTTATCTTTTTTCTCAAAATTTTATTTTTTTTCTCAAAAGTTTTTAGCTTTTTTATAAAAAATTAACAAAATTTATTATTTTAACTTTAAAATTTTAATTCAAATTTATTTATCAAACGGACTCTACGTGAATAATTTTTCTTTGACGTAAAAAAAAATTAACCGTGTATAAAGCCTGAAGTAATGAGTGCACATTACCCAACAAAATTTGGTTGGTGAGCCAGTTATGTCACTAGATGCAGATTTCCGACTTTCAAATCAAACTGTCTTGTTGGGTACTTTTTCTCCTCATGTTTTTATTATTATTATTATTATTTTATAGAGATTTGCTCATGGTTACTAATATTATCCGATCTGATCTGGTAGATAAATTGGACATTATATTTGACATTAGCATGACATTTATGATAATTTTTTGATAGAGTATCATTGGTGATCATATTCTGTTTTGATCCATTTTTAAATTTATATTAGGCTCTATTAATTATTATATACATATATATTGCGGTGCTTTTAATTGTTTAATATTTAGAAAATTTACACTTACCTTACCCTAATGTCTTATAATGATTTTATGACATGAAAATTTCTTTCTAGGACCTCTAAATAAAGCTAGGTTTTTAAGGAGTTAATCTAATTACTCTGACATTAATTCGTTAATTTATTTTGTTAAAGATTTTCATATTTTCCCAGAGTATTAAAATGCACCAATAAATAAATATGAATAACACTGTATCTTATAATATCTTCTATCCTAATGAATATTACATAATTGTCTCTGTTTTTTTTTTTTTTAATTTGTAAGAACTGTGCCGACTCTCGTTAGGATTGGCTTCACCGACGATAGTGACATGCAAACCTTTAACAATCTTGACTATATGATTTTATTATTAATTAATCAAATCATCTGGAATTAAGTGACCAGCAATGAGATATGACTTTGATGTCTGATCTAAAACAAAATAATTGAAACTTTCTCAGAGGAATCTTCAACTTCGGACAAAGTCCCATAAGAGTGTTTTGTCCAATCAATAAAAAATATCAACAGGATACACACACACACATACACATATATATATATATATGTATGTAGTTCTGTAGCGGTTATATTATCTTTGCTTCTTTTTATTTCAGATGGGGTTCAAGATTTGATATTTTAGGGTCCTATTCCTATCACAAATACTCTGAATATGTGGTGACTGATAATAAATCTATATTTTGAATAGAATTCAATTGAATAAGCTAGTAGACTCCGGA
This sequence comes from Ficus hispida, assembly GCA_025413025.1. Taxonomy (NCBI): domain Eukaryota; kingdom Viridiplantae; phylum Streptophyta; class Magnoliopsida; order Rosales; family Moraceae; genus Ficus; species Ficus hispida. Next base: position 1,899,462 of record CM046369.1, on the reverse strand, counting down.
ATTTATTTTTCCCACGTTGGTCAACATTAGCTAAGGAAAATAGCAATTGAAAGAAGCTAAGAGTCATAAAAAGAAAGCATGATGAATCAAAGTACGTAATTAATATATATGACATGGGATCGGAACACTACATGATCAGAAAATAGACAAATTAATTAGTAGAGCATATAATATATATCTATATATATATATATATATATGAATATGAATATGATGTTTTATAGTTACTTCTTCTAATTTATATTACCTTTTCCGTCAGGCAAAAAAAAAAAAAAGTTAAAGGAGTGTCAATATCAGAAAAATCCCACTTGGCTAGATTTTTACTTTAAAAAAAAAAAAGAGAGAGAGAGAGAATTATCTTGTATATATAATTCCTCCAGAAGCCTTATATATATATGTTTGTGTATCTCTCTGTTAAAAGTTACATGCTAGAGAAAAAATGTATCAAATTAAGAAAAAACCAGAATGAAGCTATGGCTGAAATTGACGACAATCTAGTGGTACTTCTGAGATTGAGGGCCTGATTTGTAGATATATCGGATTCCGATAAAGATCCAACGTTGAAATTAGGGTTTGAACCATAAAGAGCTTGAACTCCTTGTATGTCATCAAGCTGCAAATCCACCTTCTTCTCTCTTGGCCTTAAAGTTGGGTACATTACTGCCTGCTTAACCGAACTATGTGCCAACCCTAGCAAATGCCCTATCTCATGCGTCGCCACTGATTCCAAGTCCATCGCCACAGCCGATTTCTCCGTCCCGAAGTCCACCGCCCACCTCTCCGCCGCGTCGAGGTGGAACTTCCCGTTCTCGGGCGAAAACGAGTGGGCTAAAACCCCGAGAACCCCATCGAACGGCTCCGAATCACCGTGCTCACCGCTGTAAAACCCTATTTTGATATCAGCGTAAACATAGTCTTCGGTCTCGGAAAAACTCACCGGAATAACCGACGCCCACCGGCCGAAAGCGCGCTTAAACACCGCTTTAAGTTGCGATGAACTCAGGTATCGGATAGTGTAGTCCGGCGAGAAAGCGTACGTGAGTTTCATTGGCATCCGCCGAGCCCACCGGGGCTTCCCGGGAAAATACACGTAATGCCTTGTTGTCCCATGCAACGTGAAAGTACTAGTACTAAAAATTGTGTCCGGAACACCACATCTCGGAGCTGAAATTTGAGAAACCGTATCAAAATCGAGCTTACCGGAGAGTGAGAGTCCGAGGTTTGATTGGAACCGAAGGATTGCCGACTCGAACGTGACGTCGAATGCGTCGGTGAAATTAGCATTTTCCGATAAGAGGTAGCCGAAGCGGTGAAGGTAGGTTTTCAGCTCCGAAATGCCATTCACATGGCTTCCTCTCCGGGCTTTGAGGAAGATTTCCATGTTTTTGTGCAATCTGGTTGATGGGTTTAATGTGTATGTTTGGGGTAAGAATCTAGAGGTGGAAAGGGAAATTGTTGGGCATGAAATGATGAGAAAGAGTGAAAGAACAGAGAAAAACATGGTGAAAGTTTTGTGTGGTTCAAGTTTGGAGCGGTTTGGAGGGAAAGTGCCTCACTTTAAAATAAAGGGTCAAATTCATAAATCAAAAGGTTAGTAAATTCTATAACTGGAAATTTGAAAAAATATATAGTAATATGATCTAATTAGTTAGTTAATTAGTGTTGGAAATTTATAACATGTTGAAAGGAGATGATCATATTCAAGAATTTGCTTAAAATGGTAACCGGTACTTTTCGATGAGATATAATATCTGATCTTGACTTTAAATTTCAGGGCTTGACGGTTGGTGAGTGAACCGAAGTCTAAGAAATATTGCTTATGTTTGTTCTTCTTCATGGTAATCGTAGTAACGTCCTCATGAGTGTGTGTTTATATATATATATATATATATATATATAGTACTAATTGAGAGGTGCTTTAATATTCAATTAAGAAATATTTAATACAATTGAAAAGAGAGAGAGTCTTTATGTCTATTATTATTCTTATTATAGAATTAGCGGAACTCAATAATATAGGAGTTGATTATGAAAAAATTCGTACAATTTTATATTCAAAAGGAAAAAGGATGGTTTTCAATTCTATAAATGAAACTAATTAATATTTTTATGTCTGGATTCGTATGTATTCTCCAAAAAATTTAATATCTTAAATTGCTTTTCTTTTATGTTTGGTTTAGCTTTTGAGCTAGCTAGGCTGGATTGAGAATAAATTATTTATTTGTATAATGCTCTCTCTCTCTCTTATTTTTTATGTATTTATTTTTTTTGGATCAACCTCAGGTCCACATCAAAATTACTGATATATGCATATCTCACATACATTTCTATCAAAAGGCAAAAAGAAAAGAAAGAGGGAGATAAAAGGAGACTCTCGTGTTGCAAATTATTGATACCAAACGAACATGTTCGAAGTCTTTCTTTCTTTCTTTCTTTCTTTTTTTTTTTTTTTTTTTTTTTTTTTTTTTTTTTTTGTCGCTTGCTAGCTAGAAGCACTATGTTGAATTAAAAATGATTGTGTAAAGGATAAGTTTGCTAGGCAGCAGATTCTTGTGCAGCCGAAAATGTCAAAAAACAAGAAAAGAAAAAAAGGTATGTTTGAAGTACTACTGCATCTGCTTGCGTAGTTCAGTGAATTTATATATATATACACATATATATAGGGTTTGTGAATATATATGTGGCCTCTCAAGTTAATTGTATAGCACTACTTCAGTCTAACTGACACTATTATATATAGGTTTCTGTTGTTTTTTCCTTCGCCTAAAAGAAAAGAAAAAACAAAAACAAAAACAAATAAACAAAAACAAAGAAAGAAAAAGCTAGAAAACTGTTGGAAACGACCAAAGTTTCTGGTCGTTAAGATTTACGATCATAATTGCTCTTGTCGTCTTTCTCTCTCTCTAGTTTACGTGTGAATGACTCAATTATAAGTCGAACTCAGACAAAAGAAAAGATGTTTGAAGAAGACTCCAATTCAAAGTTCTAACTCTTTGAAAGGCACAAATAAACTGGCATGTTCACAAGACTGTTGCTTGCTGAGTTTCTATAATTTCTTATATATATATATATATATATATATGCATGTGTGTATATATATACCAACGAGATTCAATAATTATAATTTTCTTTAATTTAAAATCTGATAAATTAATTGATTTATATTTAAATTTATATAAAAATATGTCTAATATGATATTATTTAGAACTATTAATGTAAAACATATGTATTATTAAAAAATAATTTATTAGAATCAACTTATTATTATATTAATTTATAAATAAAAGTTATAAGTGTTATTTTATAAAAGTGTTAGAAATGAGAGATAAACGTAGGTGTATTTAAATATGTGTGTGTGGGGGCGCACGTGTCGTCCCCATACATGGTTGTTCACATTTATCTTGTCAAGGAAGTTCATTGTACCAAACTTTGGAAACTGTGACCTTAAATTTCCCTCTTGCACTCCAAACATAAAAAACCTTTGCAATCATTTCCCTTCGGATCGGAGAAATCGGTGCACATTACCAATAGAAAGGGCCCCTTTGTAACCACCAATATATATGGACCATATTAACTAGAATATTGGAAATATACACATTTGGATTCTTTTCTTGGTTCATTTCTTTTTGGTTATTTTCATTGGGCTAATAGCTAGTTGTTGAAACACGACTAAACAAATTAACTTGAAAATTAAAGTCGTGCACCATATATCAATTATGATAAATAGGAAGAGTTTATTCCACAGAAAATCAATCCAAGAGACTAGTCAATACATCGTTGTCCAATAATTACTTCACCGTTGTAAGTTATAACATGGGATGAAATTATATTTTAACGAGTCATCATCTAATTTTACAAATATGTTTTTATAATTTTATTTTGTCCAAAAGTGACATGTAATTATATTGTTTCGGATGTGTGGACGGATATGCTATGAGAATGAAGGATTCAAACCTCCTTCCCCAATAAATCTTTTACATGGGCTGTTGTCCGAACGAAACTAAAATATGAGTATATAATATATATATATATATATATATTTATATATAATATGTTGTCCTAATCCATGTAGGAAGAGGAGATCTAATAATTGTTATGTAATTATTATTATACGGATCTAGTCAGGAGAGAAAAAAAAATTGTGTATAGCCTTAAATAATGTCCAAACTTACCCAAAAAAAAAAAACTGATAAAATTATTTAAAAATAAGTAAACAGAAAAAGCCTAAAAAACTCTGTAAAACACCTTGCAAAAAAAAATACAAAAGATTGATATAAACGACATTTGTTTAGAGAGATTTTACTAAATAGTGTTAAAAAAACTTAATAAGTGCATAGTTCATGTTCTTTGATGCTCTTTAGCCTGTGTCTCATTAGGAGCCAAAAAAAGACATGTTTATTATTATTATTATCATCATTATTATTTGTTTTTAGGGGGGGGGGGGGGGGGGGGGGTGGTGGTGCTGTAAAACTATCTAATACCTCTAATTGTTTACTCATTATTCGACCATTACTTTCTTTGAATAATTCATCAATTTTCTCAATCTTTTTTCCCCATACATACTAATGTGACACCAACCCCCGTATAATTAAACTCCTTAAAAAAAAAAAAAAAAAGCTGGATGATCCAATCCCCTCCATGTAAGAGCCCATGTCTTTGAAAATGGTGGGTTAATTCATGGCCTTGGGTATATTTCTTTTTGGGCTTCTTTTGAAGAAACTTAGTTAATTTTGTTGGTGTTGTTCCCTTACTCTTTGGACATCCAAACGTAGAGGTGACCAAAAGATGCATGTTGCCTTCAATAATGATTAAAACAAAAAAACAAAAAAACAAAAAAAAATCTTGCCATTTGCGAGCCCAAAGAATATTTGAAGTTCAATGAAGCAACGTGAATGTTTTACTATAACGATATATAGGTATAAATTTGAATGATAAAGTTATGACTTATACGAGAGAAAACACTGCATATAACTTTAAATAATGTTCAAAAACTGTATTCAAATGGTGATCCATAAGATCCCTCAATAATCAGATGCAATCACCAAATGCATTATACCACAAACTCATTTTATTGAAATGTGCTTCTGATAGTGGGAATGAAGTTAAGCATATTCTCCAAATAAAATTATATCAAATCCTTTCTGTTGCATCGATAATTAAACCCCCAAATTACTATGATATACAGAACCCCAAAAAAAAAAATGTATGATCAATTAGAATATGCAATGCATAAACCACAGGCCAGTGAACCGTTTCAAGCAGCCAAAAAGACAAGGAAAAATGAAGAGAGAGAGAGAGAGAGAGAGAGAGAAGCGGCAACACAAGCGAGTTAACAATAACCAGAACTGCACAATCATTAAAGGCGAAAGAGCAGCTCAAAAAGACAAAAGAACAGCATAGAAACCAACATGGGGAGCACAGTTTTCCTACGATAAAAATTTCAAACACATAATTACACTATATATGTATACATAAATATATATATACATATATATATGGGCCACATACTATTGTCACTATACTTATTATAGTTAGATTCTCAACCACATGCAAAATAGCATATATGCTCTCCAATCACTTCAATCAATCTTGACCGTCCAATCAGCAAGCCAACCCCACCCCAAAGCTCGACATAATCTCAGTAAATGAATGATGACCAGCTCCGTTAAAAAAAAAAAAAAAAAAAAAAAGAGTTTTTGACATACCAAATAACTAATTAAAAGAGATTTGAGTCGTGAAATGGTAAAAATCATGTAAGAGGTGGGTAAAAATGGATGTATGTGTATATATATATATATATATATTTTTTTTTTTACATATGTATGTATATGTTTTCCTCTGTGTGTGTGGGGGAAGGGGATCACTGGAGATCAGATCAGTGATAGTGATGGGAGGTGAGGGAGTGGGGTCTATGCTTGCATTACTGAGATCCAGAAGAGCAGATTTGATCAGCAAGGCAGGTTCTTTTATGATCAGCTACCCTATGCATATATAGATATATACGCACTTGTTATTTATATATATACATATTATATATATATGTCTTATATGTATATGTTTGTGTCTAGTTTGCAGTGAACTAGAGGGGCCCCATATCGACTCAGCTTGACGGGACATCTGCGCATATTGGTATCATATTTTGCCTGCAAATATCCCCCACCTCGTTACGTCTTTTTCACATTTTTTTTTAATCTTGTTCTGTTTTTTCGATCGGATCATAATTATTTCAGATGTTCATGTATGCATGATCAAGATTCATCTAGCTAGCTGTATATACAAAGTAATTATTTTCCAATTGTTTTCTCAAAATTTTAATGCCATTTTGTTTGTCAAAACGAGTGCATACTACTTTTGTACTATTGAAATTATAATTTATAACGCTAATCTTTTATCCGACACAATTACCCGTGTTGGATTATCCTGCATATGTAACAATTGAAATTAATATATATAAATTAGGTTAATTAATGACGTATAACACTCACAGTATTAACGTGTAGCATTTCATGTTTATTAAAAACCTTCCATCCTTCTATGTAACACAAATATATATATATATATGTGGTGATGTTATATGTTCGTTTAGTTATATATAAAGTTAGATTTGAATCAATAAAGAGTTACATAAACTTAGGAGGAAAAAAAATAGTTGCAAAGTGACATTTCGTAAGACATGTCAAACATAAGACTAAACCTATTATTATAATAACCTAGCTACTTTAAAAACAAAACAATTATAATCCTTTAATCCCATTTTATCCAAACTTTTTTTTCCTATATGTGCCTTAACCAAAAAAGTTAATAAAGATATTTGTAGTTGTTCAAGACATAAATATATATATATATATATATATATGCACATATTGATGGAGATTAAAGTCCACACCTGTTCACCATTAACTTTTGTGAGTTTCCTGCTTTTAAGCCCCAGTTGCATGATGAGCTCTTTTGGTGCTTTATACAGGGACGCTACTTCTTTTTTTTTTTTTTTTTTTTTTTTTGGCGCTGTTTTCCACCAGTCTTTTCACCCTCTTTTTTCTCTTTTTCTTTCTTTCTTTCTTTTTTTCCTCTCTCTCTCTCTCTCTCTCTTTCTTTTCTTGAGATTTTCGATTTTAATTAATTTCTTTTGGAAGCTACAAAGATGGAAAATTTAACAAATGCTACAGAGAGAAGATCTTTAAGACAGAAAAAAAAAAAAAAAAAAAACAACAACAACAACAACTTTAATGGAAGAGTATATACGACAATTGTGTTAAGAGTATGATGAAGATTAGAACTTAGTTGCAAAATCATCACTTTATAGCTTCATTTTATTAACCGCAATTTTTTTAAAATTTTTTTAGAAGAACAAGAACTCTATTAAGAGATTATTATTTGACAAGTCAAATATAAACAATAGATATACTTCAGTACTATATATACCAGTGTGTACAAACAATTCCAAGCCTCTGAAGCAAGTGAGCAGGCCATGAAGAGTTGCCGTGCAACTTCGATCTACTTCAACACATGACAAGGGTCAGTGGACATGGAGCATAGCATATAGCTAGACATAGGTGTATATGTCTGTGTGTGTGTATACATGAAAATTGATTAAGAACTAAAATTTGAGAAAAGGCTTATTCCAAAGAGTTCAAATAGTGCTTGAAATTCTTGATGCTCAATGTATATGCTCCTTTTTTTAGGGGCACAAATATATTAACTTTTTGGTTTAGATAGTAAGGCAAATATTCTTGTTCTCACCGTTTGGTTTTTGTTTGTTGATGTCCGGCTCGATTTGGGTTTTTTGCCTTGATCTGTTTTCGTTTTTGCTTTTAGAATCAACTATGTAATCTTTATTTTTCGTTTTATTTAATTATATAGCTGATGAGGATCTTAATATAGGAGGAGATTGCTAATAATTAAGAGCTAAACCTAATTGAGATTCTCTTGCAATTTAAAAAATATGTATATATATATATATATATTATATTGTCTTGTATTGTATTGAGTTATATTTAAATAAAGGGCACACAATCTTTAACTCAAGATGCTAATGAGTTTCTTATGTATCAATATGATCACCGCTTCAACCTTTTCTGATTAATATCTACAATAAGATATTAAAACTTATATATTTATATAAGATTTGTCTATGGACTTTAAAAGTGAAAAGAATGTATGATATTATTATACCGGTATATTTAATTATATCAAGAAATTTAATTATTTATTATTATTATTATTATTTTAATTAGATAATATTATCTAATTACTATAATGTTACACATTTTATTTTTAATAATTATGATGAATGACGGAGGATCATAGACAAACTTTTACGTATATATACATGAAGTAAAACTTGCACATTTGCAAATTTTCCTCTTATAACCGGCAGTGCTACCAAAAAAAAAAAGTATTTATATATAGTCGTCATAGATTAATTGTGGCTGTAAATTGCGAAGCAAGCCCCGGAATGAGAATCCCATATGAAAAAGCAGTGCCGTACGGGGGACCATTAAATAAATATAAATTTATTCATTTCATCAACCAACCACATAAAAACAAAGACAAAAACATTGATGAGTGCATACCTATTTAACTATATAGTTGCAGAATACTATTGTATATATATCTGTCTCATAAATAATGCTTGGGGATCCAAAACTCATACTAAAGAGACGATCGAGAGAATAATTCTAGCTAGTACGATGAGAATGGCCCAAAATTTCTCAAATTCAAAAAAAGAATACTGTTAATATGGTTCCCTCTCCCATATCATCCTTAAAAGCAATATATATATGTATATGTACACATGTTATATCATGGTCCCCCCCTCATGAAAGAAATGCCATTTCTTCATCTATAAGCTACTTTTGTAAGTCTTTCCCATATCTGTTTCATTAAAAGAAACAACATTATTGCAGACTCATGTGTGGGATTATTGGCCCTAAAATTCGCAAAGTAAAATTTCATATTAAATTTACACACAAACATGTATATATATCTATATGGTCCAAAAGAAAAACCAAACAAACATATATGGTCCCCCCTCTCAGATGATATATACATATATATATATATATGTATATATAAATATTCCCCTTTTTCTTTGATGATCTTGATATATAGCTTTTGTAAATCTTTTTTTTTTTTTTGGTGTTTCATTAAAAGAAACAACATAGCTTCGTGCTTCCCATTCTCAAGCCTAGCTAGCTGATCCTCTGGCTCATGGAGAGTACAAATTTTTTTTTTTTTTTGGCAAAACCAAGGCTTCATGATGGACACGTGTCAGACACCCACTTAACTAAGTACAATGTGGGAGTTTCCTCTCCTTACCCGTTTGTTTGGAAAGAATATTTCCACAAATTTCCCTGCAATATTCTCATTTTTATTAAAAATAAAAAAATAAAAAAAAAGTTTTCTGCCAACATTGACTATTACAACCGTACACGTGGCATAATCCCAGAGGCAAATACGTGTTAGCTGTACCTCTACTTTGGATGCTTATCATCAATATACCACAGATGGTCGATCTCTAAGTCTTTAAGAATGGCTCGGCCTTTTTCCTTTTCTCCAGCTAAAATTGTGTAACAAAACAGAAACAGAGCCAATGAGGGTCCGACACGTCATCAGTGCGGATAAACTTTGTACAATTAACCTTAACTAATGTCATAAACGGCCTCTAATTAACTGACAAGTGTCATCATATGTTCAGGAAGCTAGGATGAGCTTTTTCATGAAGGAGCACGGAATGCTGGTTAAAAGTTGTTCTCTTGAATTCCTGAAATGAATATACAGTGCACAGACAGGGTACTTTTTTTTTTTTTTTTTTTTTGCTACTCAAAATTATTAGTTCCTTTACCATTTTTTTCAATAACTAAAAATTCAAATAAAATTGGGTGTTATGATCAGAAAAGGACTCTTTTACCATTAATTTGCAGTGATCAGTTTTTTTTTTCTTATTTTAAATTCAAATCCAGTCAGTTCTCTGTTACTATTTGTGATTCTCTCAATTTTTTCCCAAAATGATCATTATAGATATTAGAAAAGTCAATACAAATTCAGCAAAACTATATATAAATATAAGAATATTATTGGATTAATTTTATTAATAACATATGTAGAAATTTTATTATTAAAAATAATATTTTTTTTTTCTCTTCATTACTAGTATTTAATATAGGGTCCAGTAGCATTTAATGTATATCAAATTACGAGTTTACTCTTATCTCCTAAAGCTCAAATATCCCTCTCCCTCGCATGACCTAAAATTTTTTTTCAAACCAACATCTACAGTATTTTAGAAAGAGAAAACTGAAATCTAGAGAAAGAAAGAGTTACCACCCACCAGAATCTTTTTTTTTTTCACTTTTCCGCCTAGCCCCCCACCCATTTTGAAACCCAAATCTTCATATAATAGAGAGAAACTTTCATCTAAAGAGAGAAACTTCCATTTAGAGAGAGAAACTTCCATCGAAAGTTTTTTTTTTTTATTTAAATCTAATATTTTTGGTCATTTTTTGAGTAAATGTCATTCCTGTTATGACCACCCGATCATAATAGTAATGACTTATGTTTAAAAAAATTAAAAAAAATCTAACATTTTTTGTCATTTTTTAGTACAGGACATAACAGTGTGGTCATAACTGTTATGACCAGGTGGTCATAATGGTTATGAACTTTACTCAAAAATGATCAAAAATATTAGATTTTAAAAAAAACCTTATCATAACGGTTATGACCTGATGGTCATAAGGTTATGACCTTTACTCAAAAAATGATCAAAAATATTATATTAAAAAAAAACTGGTCATAACAATTATAACCGGGTGATCATAATGGTTATAACCTTTACTCAAAAATGGCCAAAAATGTTAGATTTAAAAAAAAAACTGATCATAACGGTTATGACCAGGTGGTCATAATAGTTATGACATTTACTCAAAAATGATCAAAAATATTAGATTAAAAAAAACTGATCATAACGGTTATGACTAGGTGGTCATAATGATTATGACCTTTACTCAAAAATGGCCAAAAATGTTAGATTAAAAAAAACTGGTCATAACGGTTATGACTGGATGGTCATAATGGTTATGACCTTTACTCAAAAATGACCAAAAATGTTAGATTTAAAAAAAAATGGTCATAATGATTATGACCGGGTGGTCATAATGGTTATGTCCTTTACTCAAAAATAGCCAAAAATGTTAGATTAAAAAAAATCTGGTCATAACGGTTATGACCGGGTGGTCATAATAGTTATGACCGGGTGGTCATAATAGTTATGACCTTTACTCAAAAATGATCAAAAATATTAGATTTAAAAAAAAACTGATCATAACGGTTATGACCAGGTGGTCATAATGGTTATGACATTTGCTCAAAATGGCCAAAAATATTAGATTAAAAAAAATGATCATAACGGTTATGACCGTGTGGTCAAGATGGTTATGACATTTACTCAAAAATGACCAAAAATATTATATTTAAAAAAAAACAGGTCATAACGGTTATGACCGAGTGGTCATAATGGTTATAACATTTACTCAAAAATGGCCAAAAATATTAGATTTAAAAAAAAAAACTTTCGATGAAAGTTTCTCTATCTAAATGGAAGTTTCTCTCTTTAGATGGAAGTTTCTCTCTATTATATAAAGATTTGGGTTTTAAAATAGGTGGGGGGCTAGGCGGAAAAGTGAAAAATAAAAAAAAAGATTCCAATGGGTGATAACTCTTTCTCTCTCTAGATTTCAGTTTTCTCTCTCTAAAATACTGTAGATGTTGGTTTGAAAAATTTTTTTGGACCATGTGAGGGAGAGGGATATTTGAGCTTGTAGGAGATGAGAGTAAACCCATAATTTGATATACATTAAATGCTACTGGGCCCCATATTAAGTGCTAGTAATGAAGAGAAAAAAAAGTGATATTATTTTTAATAATAAAATTTCTACAAGTGCTATTAATGAAATTAACCCAATACTATTTTGTCTGGTAACTAATTATCCGATGAGGAGAAAAGAGAGACAAAAAAGATAAGAGAATCCAAGATATTAATCGATATAATCAAAAATTTTATTTGATATAATTCAAAATATTAATTATTACAAGTTTCGTTCGTATCCGGTATAAAAGAGGTATAAGACACGTGAGTAATCGTATAAATATATAATCAATACGAAATGTGCAATTGAAGAAATCTACCTCTACTACAAACCTACATGGAAGGTAGGAAAAATTTATTACCTTATTGGTAGACAATGCTATTTAACAATCGTTTGGATAACTACTATAGTAGTTTATTATTACATTGAAATATAATTGTGTTTGGTTAAATTGGAGTGTAACTATTTCTAAATGTTTTACTCTTATATAATTATTTAACTCAAATACAAATGCTAAAATGATGTTTGATGTATGAGTTTGGAATGAAAATTTTATGTTAAAATTCGTTGACTTTTTAAAAATTACTTAAAATTTTGTTAACTTTAAAAAAGATAAAAACTAAGATAAAAACTTTAGGCCAAATCTGAAAGTAAGACGGAAGCAAAATTTTCATTTCTAAAAATCCATAATATAATCATTTTTCTATCTTTTACGGTACTTAAATATTATATTTAACAAAAAATATCCAAATACATATTTTATTTAAACTATAATTTAAATTCTACGCATGCAATAATTCATCCAAATATACTAGTTATTAAATTAATTTTTTTAATAATATAATGTATGATTTCATGTCGTAAATATTTTAACTTAAACATTCACACGTAAAATTATTAAAAAGTTAATCTAGCAATTAAATAAAGTAACAATTCCTGTAGACAAAAAAGAAAGTATAATTTCTTGGTAGAAAGTAATTTTACCGCAAAGTATTTACCTAGGTAGTGACGGGGTTTTCTTATCAAAACTCTCATTATTTATTTATTTATTTATTGAGGATTTTGCTTTTATTTTTGGTTTGTTGGGGGGTTGAATGGTAGTTCTGAGTGTTCAAAAAGAATGCCAAGGAGTGGTCACAATCAGTCCAGCAAATGAGCTGGGGTCAATCTTTGCTGTATTTGAATGCAGATCTGTGTGGTGTGTGTGTGTGTATGTATGGGTGGTGGATCCCACTCATGACAAGTGTTTGGTCTACCCTAATATTAGACTGCATAATCTCAACACTTTACAGTCTGTTTTTTTCAACACTCGCATTAATTGGAGGATATCGATATCAACTTGACTTTAATTTTATGAAATTGTTCTATATTTTGCTCTTAAAAAATCATTGTTTCTTTCTTCTTCTTCTTCTTCTTTTTTTTTTTTTTTTTAAAGAAATCATGATCAACGCTTACTCCGATCAAGCAAGTAATTGTCGATCTTCTTTCTCATTTGTCTATATATATATATATATTTATTTATTTATTTTAACAGGGGATAGAAATCAGAATCAATAGATGCTCTCAAATATTTCAATTAAATCAAAATCCTTTTTAACATACACCTTTTTAACATTTTTCTATTTTATTGATTACCAATAAAAACAAAGAAACACAATAACGTTTGAATCTTGAACAAATAGAAAATAAATACCACACAAAAAGCAATAAAAGACGACCACAACAGCCTCAAGCAATAAAGAAAAAAATAATAATAGTTGGAATTCTGTGGATTAGTGAGGATTTACATCTTGAAGTGATGATCAATATCTATGTTATATATATATATATATATATGTGTGTGTGTGTGTGTGTGTGTGTGTGTGCATTGGTCTCAGAGATTTACGGTACGAAGTTGATCAGTTTGGTTACTGCTTTGGAAGTAAAGTGACAATTAAATGGGACAACCACGGTTTTCCTGATAATACCCGACAAAAAATAACGAACTAAAAACAAAATCTCTGTTTATTGTTGCTATCTTTGCAGGAAACTGCTGTTTCTTTTAGGTTCCAAACCCAACCCCCCAACCCCCTCCCCCCCCCCCCCCCCCCCCCCCCCTCTTTATAACCAGAAGCTGTAACCAATTCTTTTACGAAATTAATTCATAGATTTATACAGGTATGAGCATAATTTGTTATCGTTTAAAAAAAAATTCTTATACTGGCTGCTAGTTGAAGCTCTTGATAAAGAAATTAATTATTCGTTTGATTTATGGGTTTTAACAGAAAATTTTAAATTTTTATAAAAGAAAACAATGTAGGAAAAATTTAAACTGTGAGTTAGAATTTTTTTTAATTTTCTAAATAAATAGTGCTAATAAAAATTAGTAAGTATACTGTATAAAGATATTCTTACTATTTAACGGCTTTATCATTTACCCATCTCAATATTAATATTACTCTCTCTTTTGATTGATCCATGTTGAGCATTTGGATTGGCCTACACCCATGCATGAAAGTTTTAAAAAAATTAGTAAACTCTCGATGTTTCTTACAGTCGCATCATGAATTTGAGGAATTAGAGTTACTTATATTTAGAATCAACATTTTTTTTTTAATCTCTAAAAGCATAATTCCATTGTGTTACTTGCAGTTGTAGGGTTATATAAACCCTTTCTTTATTAAATTATTAAAATTTATGGTTTTTCTGCAACTGCAATAATCTAAATCCTAACCGGCCTCATTCTCGCAAGTCACAATATACTAAATCTTCAAGCATGTGTATCCGTATTATATAACTAGAGAGAGCTAAACATCATTACCAATGTTATGCAGTCAAACGCAATAGAACTTATATAATATATATTGATACTATATGTGTATATATATATATATATAATATGTACTGGAGGACAAATTATTGCATCGCAATTTCATTAATTAATAACTACAAGTTGCAAAAGCTTGCTTAGGTTGTGTTCGTCACGTCATTGAACTGATGTCAAATGGAGACTCTTGCTATATATTATATTTTTAAATATATGTTTAATCTTCTAATTTTCTCGTTCTTCCAGTTCCACTTAAACCTCGTAAAATACATTTCTTTAAACTTTTAAAAAAGCAAGTACCGGAGCTTTTCAACATTGCACCAAAAAAGAATCCTCGAGCTTATCTAATGCGCTGCATAAATAAAATATTTAAAGTCATAATTAAATAATCACGTGCAGATATATAAATTTTTAAAAATTGGAACAAAATATATTCTTTAATTGGACGAGTGTTTTCACAGGTAGCACGTCGATATTTAAAAGAACACTTCTCTGCTAAGAACATAAGAATTTTAATATTTATTCTCGTTATATATATGTGTATCTATATATGAGTGGTGTCTCAAAATCTCACAGGCCGATCAAGGGGCGTGAAAGACACGATCCTTAGTGCACGCTAAACCCCGTACATAAAATTAAATAACGAGGGATGTGAGTGAGGAATATGGTTTTAGGGGTGGGACATTTTCACGTAAAAAAAAAAAAAAAAAGTGCATGGACACAAGATTAGCAGTTATAACAAGGACAGTGTAGTACACGTCCTTTTTGGCTGCGAGTGTGGAAATCGTACAGAAAACCACCACCCTTCTCCTCGTTAAGACCCCAAAAAAAACTATCCCTTTTCCTTTCACTTCCGCGTAATTGAAAAAGAAAAGGAGATAAAAAAGAAAAAGCAAAAGAGAGCGGAAAAGAGAGGGCCTCCTTTGGTAATTGGCATTGCTTTATGCTGTGTTTGATTGGAGGTATGGAAAATAAATTAAAAATGAGGATTGAAGCATAAAATCTCTACCAAACAGAGATTTAGTAACGTTTTGAATTTTTTTTTTTAAATTTAATCGAAAATATAATAAAATTATTTTCTCATTTTTCTTTTTATTTTCTAAGATTAAAATAAATATTTTTCAGAAATATTTTAAAATATAATTTTATTTATTTATTTTGTAGTCAAATCAATTTCTATAACTACATAATCTAATACAATTTCAAAGAAAACTTAAAATCATGCATAAAATTTTTTCGTTTCTATGTCACATCCGAAAGAAAATCATTTTCAAATTTTCCAACCCAACCCAAATCTCTCTTAACCTTTTTTTTTTTTTTTGGGGCTAAAATAATCTCTTTGCTTTTTTTCCAAATCTGAACTAGTAGCTCTGATCCGCTCCAGTCTTATCAGCACTTCATCATTTCTCTTTCACTCTTTTCTTTTTATTTATTATTATTATTATTATTATTTTGTTTCTCTCTCTAATCAAGTCACGTCACCAAGTAAAGGCCAAAATATACCGATTGATGGTTCTGATTTGGGCCACTTGGCTTGGCCTGCACTTTCTTTCACAAGTATTCCCACGTGCACTCCCAGCCCCACCTCACGTGTCACACCCTCTTTGTTGTTCTTTCTCTATTGGCAACCCCCCCCCCCCCCACAAAAAAAAAAAAAAAAAAACTTTGCAGCATTTTTATTGGCTGAAGTAAAAACTTTAAACCCCCCATTGGAGTAGAACAAGGAAAAACCCAGATCAGAAAACCTGACCACGACCCTCTCTCTCTCTCTCTCTCTCTTTATTTTTTGTCTCAAAAAAACCAATCTTTCTTCTTTTATATGTTCACCCAAGCCCCATCCAAGCAACAAACTTGTTGTAACATTCTTTGCTTAGTGCTCTGCTAGTATAGAAACACACACACACACACGCACACACACACACATATATATAAACCAAAAAAGAAGGGAAAAAAAAGGATCTTTTTCTTGTACTCAACGTACAAAAATTAGGTCATTTTTAGTTATGGAAATCGGAGGAAGCAGAGGACAAAGCGTCAATGGAAGCAACATTAATAGCAACAGTACCAGTACTAGTCTGGCTTGGGACGTTTGGGAACTCAACAGTAATAGTAACTCTTCGAGAATGGATTGGACAAGTACAAGTACTACTTCTGCCGCGGGCAACGGCTCGTTCTACGCAGTCGCCGGCGACGGCACTCTCGGGGAGGCCGGCGGTGCGGGGCACGCGCAGCTTCATCATCATGATCATCTGCAGGAGCAAGACCACCAGCAGACGTTGTACGGCGGCGACGGTGGGTCTCATCTCCACCCGGACCCTCACCTGGTCTGCCTGAAGCTGGGAAAGAGGCACTACTTCGAGGACGTGGCGGCGGCGGCGGCGGCGGAAGGGGCGGGGCCGGTGCCAATGGGGGAGCGACGCGTGACGGGGTTTCCGATGGGGAGTGCTAAGAAGGGAAAAGGGTTTTACGGCGGTGGCGGTGGTGGAGGGGCGTCGTCGGTGTCGGTGCCGAGATGTCAGGTGGAGGGGTGCCACGTGGCGCTGGTGAATGCAAAAGATTACCACCGGAGGCACAAGGTTTGCGAGATGCACTCCAAGGCTCCCAAGGTTGTCGTCCTAGGTTTGGAGCAGCGCTTTTGCCAGCAGTGCAGCCGGTGAGTTTATCACTTCCGTTTTATTTTTTATTTTTTGTAGATGAGTATATATGTGTATACACATGTACATTTTATATTAACTAAGTAAGGTATTAAACAATAATTACTCAATAAAGAATAGTTTTCTCATTTTAACTGCGGAATTAACTTTTTTTTTTCCTTTTTAATTTTGGGGTGAAAATTCAAACTCGACGCCTATTAATTATGTGTATGTATTGCTTATATATGTATGGCATTTTATGGAAGGCTTTATTATGTGTAGTGGTTGCAGCATGTATTGATATTATCAAGATCAAGTACTTTGCCTTTTTAGTTGTTTCGTACCAAAATCAAAGGGGTGAAATGGCAAAGTGGAACAATTCACTTATTTTTATTAATAACTAGAGTTTTTGAGCTTTTAAGTTCGTTGATGAGCATTATATGTATGAATATATACATATTAATATATATATATATATATTATTTATAAGATGTTAATAATGTAGAATAATGATAGGGGTGTGAATGGTAAAAATGGATAGGTTTCATGTGGTGTCAGAGTTTGAGGAGTCGAAGAGGAGTTGTAAGAGGAGATTAGCAGGGCACAACGAGCGAAGAAGAAAGAGTTCTCATGATTCCATTGCCAGAAACTCTTCTCATCATGGTACGCCTAGCTATTTCTTTCCTCGTTTTTTATTTTTTTTTATTTTTTTTTATTTTTTTCTTCTTAATTGTTCATTGTTGTACCTTTACTTTTTCCTCCTATAGATTTTCCCTTTTTTTTTTTTTTTTTCATACTTCCAATATACCCTTTTAATATTTATGGCTAATATTCGTTTGTGATTGGTACTACTCGAAGGAAAGAAAGTTGTGTACTAAATTAAGTAAAAAAAAAAAAAAAAAGTTGTTGGTTTGATGTATACTCACTCTCTCTTTGTTAATTTCTACTTTATTTTTCATCTCATTTATAGCTTTATTATTGTCCGTAAATCTCATTTACAACCTGTAACTCTGTAAATAGAAACTATTTTGACTTAAATTTCAAAATAAGGAAGTATGAATACTTTATATTTCATATCCTCTAGTATCATTTAAAATCTGTAACTCTGCAATTAACAACTATGGTTACGTTACATTTAAGGTTTTGTCCTTGGTTAGTGTTTATATGTACATATACATACATACACATATATATACAGACACACACACACTTCCACATCCATTTCTTAAGTTTTTTTTTTTTTTTTAATTGTATTTTGTTGCCTTAGTGTTCCTCAGACAGAACTTCCTAGAATATTTGTAAAGCTTATGGCTTTGTTGAAATTTTCTTGATTTTCTTTTTATGAATTTCAAAAGATTGAAACTATGTGATCATCCAGTCCTTGTCTCCAAGTACTGAATTTAGCAGTAATTTTACGTCTAATATCATTCTAAAATGTCGATTTGAATCCTTTTATGTCTCAAATTCAAAATAAATAATTATTATTATAATAAAAAGAGCACATGGCATTGGAGATGAAACTAATGAGGGATTAATCAAATGAGGAGGGGGGGAGAAAAAAGCTAATAAAAAGATTGTTCTGATTTCGTTGTGAACAGAGAACAAAGTTGTACTAGGTGGAGGATTTCCATACTTGACGTCCCCAACGGGGCGTGCTCTCTCTCTTCTGTCATCTAAGACTGATTCTTGGGTGCCCCCATCTGACCTCTCCTCAAGATCCAGTGCCGCGCTCCGCGAGCTCATCGCCGAAAACCGCACAGCCATATTGGCACGGCAGCTCTTTTTGGAAAGGGACACTTGGCACTCGCATAATCAGCACCACCACCACCTCCACCACCAGCAGGCCGAGGACTTGAGCACCGAGCCCCAACAACGAGGAGGGTTCGGTGCTACTATCGAACCCCACCATCACCCTATGTTTCCCCAGCCCCCGGCACACGGCGGCTGGGAAAGGATCAACGAAAGCGGCGCGCATGTGACATTGAACCTCATGCAGGCTCCGAGCCCGGCTTTCGGGTTTCTCCCTGCGAGGGGAAAAGCCAAGGTTGAGGAAGAAGAAGAGTGTTCTGATTTGTGGAACTCGTTTCAAGGACCCAATCTGGTATAACTATGAAAATAATTAGTCTTTTTTTTGTTTTTTCTTTCTTTCACCTCCTTTGTTTGTGCTACTAAAGAGTGGCCAAAAAAACATTTCTTTTTAGTATTATTGCTTAGAAGAAGATAGTTATTCATTGTTAATTGGAAATATGCATTTGAGAATTAGTATTAGAACAATACGTTAGTTTCCATAAAAAAAAAAATATCTCCATGTTAGTTACCTTGTTCAATTTTCCTTTTCTTTTGGAATCAACAATATGTTCTTATACTTTTTTCCTTTCTTACTATTATTTATTATAATTTTTTTTGGGATGAAATATCATTTTCTAACATTCACGTTCAATATAATAAAGGGTTGCAAAAACACTTTATGAAAAGTCTCCATGTGAAAGCTTAATGTAGAAGTTGAA
Organism: Ficus hispida; assembly: GCA_025413025.1. Taxonomy (NCBI): domain Eukaryota; kingdom Viridiplantae; phylum Streptophyta; class Magnoliopsida; order Rosales; family Moraceae; genus Ficus; species Ficus hispida. Next base: position 1,879,648 of record CM046369.1, on the reverse strand, counting down.
GACTACTTTTCAAGCCTTTGTAATTTTAGTTCGTAAAGAAGTCAAAATTGGCGAACCACAATCACTGATCCTTTATGATATTCTCAGAATCGGAAAAGTTGCAAGGTCTCTTCAAGGAGGAACAAAAGGCGGGGAGAAATTATTTGGTGGATATAAAAAATGGTTTACTGATAGGATGCTGTTTTGGGTGAACGTGTTTATATTAGGTTTTGTTCGTTTATAAAAAGTCCATAAAACGAACATAACCTAAAAATGTTTGAGGTTTCATTTTCGTTTTCATTTTAAGGACTAATATAACAATGCTTGATATTAACACTTAACATTCTTTTCCGTTTTACGGACTTTTTGTTTCTGCCTTAGAAACATTTGACAAAAGAAAATGAAACGCATCTATAGTGGTCTTTTATTCCCTAGGCTGCTACATTTTGTGCTCACCTAGAGCCTTTTTTTTTTTTTTTTAATGTATATTTTATGTATTATTTTCTGTTGAATTTCATACGTGTATTGCACGAATTTCCTTACAAAAGCTTGAAGTCGATGTTAAGCTTAAAATGGCCCGGCATTTCATTTTTACATATTCTAAAGCTTCTAGCTAGGTGTTTTTTTTTTTTTTTTTTTTGTTCTTTTTCTTTTTAACATAAAATTATCAAGGACAGAAGGAAAGGTTTCCACTGTCATTAAAAGTAGGACTCATCTCAAAGCTAGCAAGTTCTTAGTGGTGAAGTTTCTTGAGACAAAACAGTACATTATAGATATTTCAAAGTAAGGGATTAAAAAAGTCCTCTTTAACTAAAACAAGCAATGTATTTTCTCCTTTAACCTCTATGATTGCCATGTACAATGACTAGTTGTTTTCATGTCTCACTCTTACAAAATTCATAAGGGACTCGTTGATCTATAAAGATTCAAAAGTAGTTATAAAGTAGTGGTTGGAATGGATTCTCAAATCTGATCCTGAATGATGTTAAAAAGATTTGATTGTATCTTAGTTACATTACTCCCAATCAGGGTACCTACAAAAACTTCTTTATATTTTCAACATTTTCCCAACTGGATTTCTGTGTTACAAAATTCAGTAGATTTTGCCATTGAAATTACCTACCAATTAACGGTCTTAGTTACTGGGTGTTAGAATAGGTCATTGGTATTTTAATAGCCAAATAAGCACGAAAGAGATAAATGTTGTTATTATGACAAAATCGAAGCTTTTATTTCTTTTTGTTGATCTTAATTTTATAATCGATATATATATATATATATATATATTGCGTTCTGCAAAAGTACCGATATAATTGTTTGGTTATCTGTATGGTATAGTATCTCCCACAGTTGGAAAGGATAAATTTGACAGTTTAAATAGTTTATTCAAATTGCCAATTGAGGAAGGAGTGATTGGAAAAGAAAATGTGCAAATTATGCGTATTGAATTGTAATTCTCATAAACAAAAGGTGAATTTGTAATTAACGCAAAATAATAATAATAATAAATAATAATAAGAGGATCCTTTTTTAAAAGAGTATTCTGTCTGGTATTATGTATGTGTAAATAATAAATTACAACAAAAATACCGAGTAAAAATATTCGTAAATTTATAGAATCTGATATAAGTTTCAAACTCGCGAGACACTTCCCATATGATCTACAGAAGAATTTCCAAAAATATTAATCTCCTGCCAACATTGCAGTAACAAGTGCAGCCAATAACATTGCAAAACTTCATATATAGTGAAAGTAACTTAATTATTAAATGCTCTTGTCAACATCAATTGGTTCCTTTGTCCGTTAATGATTAATTAGAGATAAATAATCCGAATATATATATAATTTGTTGTCTTTTTTGGACAATTATGCGGAGAAAAATTTATTAATTATGATGTTATCCAATGCACCTAGAGCTAGTGACAGAGAAGTCACGAAGCAATTTATTACGATATGGACACATAACAAACTTTATTGAGCTTTGTCATAGTACAAAATACTAAGTCATCATATAATATTTCACAGCTGGTATGTCTTGTCTCCATACTTCCAGTGGAGTTTGTTAAAGACAAAAAAAAAAAAATAATAATAATAAATAATAATTAAAAAAACAAAAAACAAAAAACAAAAAACAGAAAAAAAAAAAAACCATAAATTATCTTTTTCCCCTCTTACTAATGTAAGGTCATCATTAAGTTTCTTATTGCGGGTTAAAAAAAAAGGTTAAAATGTCAAAAATTTAGGTAACTAATTAATTTTGGAATGTTTCGTGAAAATAACAATATTACAAATTGGCTTAAATCCTTGCTGAACTCGATTTTACATATTTTATTTAGAAATAAAGATATAGCATTATATCTTATAATTTTACAAAAATTTCATCTATAGTAAATTGCTATGTAGGATTGATCCTTATAAAGAAACGAAGACAAATCTCATTATCAATTCTTATTCTATTTATAAAAAAAATAATAAAAGAACTCTAAAAAATGAACCCAATTCTACTAGTTGAATTAAGAGAAATAAAACTATATGAATTGAGTGACAGCAAAAAAGAAAAAAAAAATGATAATCGATAATGAAATAATTCATGAACCGTCCATTAACATTCAATCTACAAATTGGACAACTTGTTCATTAAATTTCACATCTATTTATATCAGAATGTGTAGAGTTCAAATCTCATACTACAAGTTTAGAAAACTTTTTGAATTATTACATGGCTCACTAATGAGGAAGGAAAAAGTAAATCTATATAGAATTGGGTACGTTTGTACATACTGCATCATTTATTCGATCACATTCATGATGCTTTTTTTATTTTATTTTACTTTTTTTTTTTGAAATCATAATTATATTCCAAATCAAGAAATTACAAATACAAATTATTAGAATAGCTTCATAACACAAGAAAATTTAACCTTAATTCGGTTCTATCAATAAGTTCTAATAAAGCATACAAATGGGTGAAATGTGTATCGGATTCCAATAATAAGAAATAAAAAAGGTACACCAATTAACGAGCACACATATGACTATTTTAATAATACCGACAATCAATGAAAAATTCTAATTGATTGAGATCAAGAGACTTATAGTAAAAAGGTCACCACTAATATCACGTAAAAATAACTCTAGTGGATTGGACATGCATTCAATACAAGAGCGTAGGGAGACCACCTACATTATTACAAAATGTAAACAAAAACATAACGAAATGCAACACTTACATAGTGGAAACATTATCATCTTTATTTCAAATTGACGACTATCACAAATAAGAGAAAAAAACCCACTCCATAGATAATACCTCCAATAATAAGCCAAACTACGTCACCAAAGAGATCAAAACGTGTCCCATCTAACTATGAAGTCACCTTGCCATCAAAACCATTATCATGGAGTCCAAAAACATCTTCTCTAAGGCCAGGAGTTTGAAAAGACGGCGTCAGACTCCGACCCTAAAAAAGAAATATGAACCGTGCAAATCCTAACGATAGGAAGAGGGAGGGAAAGAGAATATTTTAATGTTTGTTATTTTATTTTACTTTTGAACTATACAGATGAGCATATTTAATTTACATTTTTAGTAAGAAGAAACAATAAATCTACAGCGATATATTTGATTTCTTTGGATCATAACCGTTGGAGAAGGACAGGACACGGAAGCCTGCATTGAATAGGCGTTATCTCTTTCCCACTGAAATGCATGATTTGTGAAATATTAATTATTATAATATACAACGTGAAAAAGGTAAAAGTGTGAAACAGTTAGAGAATATAATAGAAAATATGACGATAAAAATCGTTGTTCTAAAGTACGTCACTCCTGATGATGCATCAATTTTATAAGGTCGCAAAGAAGCCTTCTTCTTAAATATTATTAACTTTTCTTTTTGCACAATTGCCCCTTGAAATTATTGTAAATGCGAAATTAAGCATTATATTTTTTAATTTTAGCAATCAACCTACTAAATTCAAAATTATTGGCAAAAATTATACCAATTGATTACAACCGTGACTTTTGATTAAGAATTTAATTAACATATGCGCTATAGACCTTTAACGATTAGTGGAACTTATAGTTTTAAAAAGATAGATTATCTTTCGTTCTCTTCCTTTCTCTATGCACTCCGATGCCAAAATTCTCGTAGGATTTTCTTTGCATCAACAACGTTGTAATTGACCACCTAATTTGCCCTTCGTTATTTCATTATGTTGAGAGCACGTGGGATATTCTATTCATAATTCACCGTTTATTATTAATTATATTGCAATTGCTAAGGATTTTCAAGTCCGATACTAGTTGTAAGAATTTTCAAAAAGTTTTAGGTGCAAATTGTCAATTACAAAGCTTAGGAGGTGTTTGTGTATTAAAATAATAAAAAAAAACTATTTTAAACTCATGATAATGTCCGGTGTTAAAAAAACATACGAAGACTTACATTTATCGAAATAGAATAAAGATGCAACATTTTAAAAATATGTTATAATACGAGTATGGTTTTATATACTTATCTACAAGTTTTATGCTTTAAGTAATAACCAAATTTACAAAATAAAGTAGTTGTGGACATAATTTAATATTAATTTAATATTTAATTTTATTATAAGTTGTAGAATTTAAATCTCTTCACTTTTAAATTTTTTTTAATTAAAAATAAATAATTGTGTCAATCAACTACTAGCATTGTTTTTCTAGCCCAAAAAAAAAAAAAAAAAAAAACTGGCTTTGTTTAGTAATCGACTGCTTGCTTAATTAATACGTCATTTATGCGTGTCTCCCCTTCTTTTCTTTTTCTTTTTCTTTTTCCTTGTTATAAATGTGTTTTTCAAAAAAAAAAAAAAAAAAAAAAAAAACCACTGGGCAGTTGGTGGAAGTTTGTCTGATTTTGACAAAAAAGCACAAATAATCCGTACGTGAAGATTTTCAGACAAACTTATAGCCACTTTACGAGGAGTGCCACCAAGATTTTCAGACACCACCATATTATGTGCCCGTAAATAAAAAAGAACCATAATATTATTATTATTTCTTTTATTGAATAAAGAATTTAGTGATGATTATAATATATATATATAATTTATTAATAATTAATTGATTTATATATAATATATTTTTTAGATATTAAAAAATATATATCACCAAAAAATATTATATTTAAATTATCTGATTAATATAATAAAATATAAATATGTTATAAATAAATATAAACGATATAATTTAAGATATTCTCTTATAAAATTTAATCATATTTAATATGAATCATCCTATTCAAATCGTGTAAATATGATATAATGGTCCTACTAGATCTTACAACGAAGTGAAATCTTCTCCTATGAAAAAGATTCACCGTCTATTTAAAATAAAGGGGTGGTGGGGAAATTATAAAGATCGAGAAGATGGGGCTCTCCGGTTGGTGGCGACAAGTGTCCCCCACATAAACCTAAAGACAGAAATCTACCACGATCAGGTGCAGATCACGTGACAAGAGGATTCAGAATCAAACCCCAAAATCCGATTGGGCCCCACAAAGGCCGGCTAGCTCAGTTGGTGGGCCCATGACTAAAAGGGGCTCCCCCACGTGCACCCTCCTTTGAAAAGTCTGCTCTCTCTCTCTCTCTCTCTCTCTCATCAGTCCCCGCTTGATCATCTGCGTTAGTGGTGGGCCTTCTTATGCTGCCATCTAATCAGTTTTGGCCCCACTTATTTCTTCCCCCTATTTGCTGAAAGTTTTTTGGACTGCTCTGCTGGTCATCAATTCTTGATAATTATCAATGCCGGCAAATTATCACTCTCTCCTTCCTCTTCCTCTCCTTCTTCTTCTTCTTCTACCAAAAAGATTCAAAATAAATAAATGTAAAGAAATTATCTCCCGTCCTTCGATACAATCAATACAGGAAATCAGTACAATCTGAGAAAAACAGGAATATAATTAGCTAGAAAGAGAAATAGATAGGGAAAAAAAGAGAGAACTTTTTCGTTTGATGGTTCGGTAATGTCTTACAAAAAAGTTTTTGTAAATATATATACTAGTTTAAAAAATATATGATATATATGATTTAATATATTTGAGAAAATTTACTTAAGTAAGAAAAAATAATATAAATATATATATAAGTAAAAATAGACATAAAAATCAATAAAGTACCTGAAAAAAAAAACATAAAAAAAAGACCAACAAAGATAAAATGACTAAAATGTTAAAAATAAATAAAAGAGGCATGAAAAAAAATACCAATAAGATAAAATGACTAAAATGTTAAAAAAAAAAAAAGACCAACAAGATAAAATGATTAAAATGTTAAAAAAAAGACCAACTAAAGAAAATGACTAAAATGTTAAAATATACCAATACAAAGAAAAAAAAAAGACAAATGAAAAAATAAAAAAAAATTGTGCGAAAGAAAAAAAAAACTGAAGGGCCAAAAAAAACATAAAGAAAAAGTTTTCCGTCTAAGAAAATCAAAAAAGTACCTGAAAAAAAAATAGACATGAAAAAAGACAAAAAAAATACAAGGACATAAAATGATAAAAATATACCAATACATAAACAAATAACTAGAATATAAAAAAATGGATGGAAAGAAAAACAAAAAGAAAAAGAAAACTGAAGAACAAAAAATTCGTCGAAAATGAAACGTTTTGGACAAAGCACAATACCTCATTTTAAGCTTCCTATATATGTATGCATGGATATATGCTTTGATAAATTTCACTCATATTTCAACAAATAGGCATGTTTTGCTTAGGCTCCATTTAGTTTACCAGTTTAAGTTGAAATTTTTAGATTTGTTGATTTTTCAAAAAAAAAAAAATTTTTTTTTTGAGTTAGAGATTGAAAACCAAACAGAGGTTTAATATCTTTGGTTTCGATATAATTTAACATTTAGAAGGTAAGTTGTACTATATTGGGAGAAAAATTCTCAACGTCGATTTAGAAAGAAAAATGTATGATCTTAATTGTAAAAACAAAGGCATAAGATGTGAAATACGATCAATATACGAAAGAAACAATGTACGTATAAGCCTGTAACTACAACAGATTGTACAACAAAACGACCAACAAAGTTTCAATATTAATGTCGAGAATTAGATCATAGAATAAAATGATTGTTCAGAAACATAATTATCAGTGGATATAAATTTATAAAACGATATACTTCCTCTTTAAATTATTTAAAAAAAAAAAAAAAGAATAAAAAGAAGTTCAGTTAAGTGGGAAAAAAGAAAAGGGACCCACAAAACTTGAGACTGGGGAGCTGAATGAAATGTTGCACTTATCTAATGAAACAAAGTACTAACTTTTCATTCTTTTTCTCTAACAAAGAGGATCCCAATTGATTCCTTCCAAGTTTGGACCACTTTTGTCACCACTCACTTCTTGTATATAAAAATTATAGATAAAGAAAGGGAGATATACATATTTACGCAACTCATGAACATGGTTTTGGACCACCGCCACACCACTTACAATTATGAAGGCTCTTAGTTTGATTGCTACGACATTTGATCCATTCATCTCAAAACCCCTCTTCTAGCAATTGATTTAACTCTCTTCACAAAAAATTTCATGTAAAAAATTTTAGATAAAGTTTCCCTATTTATGTTAATTTTAATTCATTACAGCACATGCATAGGCATATAATAAAAATACAGGCGATGAAACATTGCTAATACATGAAGCATTATCCCCTCATTTAATTTGATAGAATTTGTGACGGTTAAGCCTTAAATGACTTTAACCTTCCCTTTCCCTTGACATGGGATAATTGAGACATAAAACTCAATTATAAAAGTGATATCCTTGCTGCAAAACATTTTCAAGTGTGAACATGCACTATATATGAGACAGTAAAACTAAACGTTTATTATAGGTGCAGCCGCTCTTAAAGTCTGAGGGTTATTAGTAGTTGAGGACCTAAGACTAAGATCATTGTCATTCCATTTATGTTCCAATGGACTCTAATACAATGCAAGAAAGAGACGTGAATATATCATTGAACTCTTTTGTTTTGTTTTGTTTTTTTTAACCAATAAAAAAAAACTAAACATTATGAATTTTTTATTCACTCTTAAATTATTCGGATATATATATGTATATGATAAGTTTCAAACTGAATTGTATATTTTCTGAATAAATCTTGAGAAACCTAAAACATGAGGTGTATTTGTATAATTTTTTATTTCTTTGTTTTTCTTTATATGTAAGAGATCAAAGGCTAGTGATTGTGGCAACGTAATTTATCAGTTTGATTAACAAGTTTGAGGTGATGCCACCGCCCAACTAGCAAATGTGGGCCATGGAAACATTATAAATCACCATTTTGAAATAATGATTAGTTGCGAAGTTTTTAAGTGGACTTTCTTGATCCCTCAAGTCGCAAAAGAAATTCTTTTGGGGAAAAAAATCCAACAAAAAAAATAAATAAATAGTTAACTATTTCAAATATATAATTAAGAATAAGAATATGCATTATCTCCAAAAGGGGAAAATAAATCTCCTAAAGGGGAAAATATTTGGTGTTGTGATTTATAAATGTGCTGTTAATTAGAAACATAAGGAAATTACATATGAAAAACAAAAAGAACATTGAAAACTGAAAAATAAAACAATGTTGTCCCACTTCCTAATATTAAAATTTAAACATTAAAATACGAGTTTTTTTTTTCAGGATATTAAAAAAAAAAAAAAAAAACATGCTCATGGTTTTTCATGTTTTTTTTTTGCTATGAGCCCAACTTTTCTGGCTATTAATTTCGGCACGTGACCGTATTAGAACATTCTTCACAACTAGTAAACTTACACGTTGGGTCTATGCATTCAATAAGAATTAATGGTTATTAATTGCTTTGGCATAGAAAATAATAATAATAATAATTCTGATTGTATTCAGATTGAAAAATCCAGTTGAAATCCTTAAAATTGTGATTTGCGCACTCTCCCCTTTTCAATTTGATGATTTGAATACATCCGCTAAGTAAAATAAATAAATAAATAAAGAGCAAAAAAGTTCAAACTGCATGAATGTCAACCTGTGAAGGAACCAAACGGAGTATAAGTCTCGAAAATTCATGCATTTTACTAGTGTTTAATCAATTATATTATAAACGTAATTTACTATACCTAATTGTTCACTTTTTTCAAATCCCATCTAGTTTGTTTGTATGCTGCCTTTCATCATTGGAACCAAACAAATTTAGCTTTTTTCCTCAACAAATAAACAAATTTATAGTACGTACTTTGCTTGTTAATCAACAAACGGAAAACAAAACAGATATTGGCCCACTTAAACTTCCAGGAAAGTGCAAGGAGGTTTCCATATGTTTTGTAAAGGGAAGTCCTACAAATGAAAAGTCACTTCACTTCCAAATTCCATTAATATTTCTCAACTATATAAGATAAACCAAAGAAAACAAGAATATACATACACATATATATATATCATTATCATTATCATCATCACACTTGTAATTGATGTAATTATCAAGTACATAAAATCTATATATGATTATTATGACTTTATAATGTGCATGAACTAGAGGGAAGATTGGGGTTTGGCCCCCACCAACATATTTTTTGAATGGACACTAGATTTTTGCTTTGCCGTGTTTACTTCAACTTCATTCAATAATTGCCTCTTTTTTTTTTTTTTTTTCTATCTTTCTATTTTTTAATATATATAATTAGTCATAATTTAACTACCAATTGCATTTTTTAAAACTAATTCCCTAGCATGATATAGAAGCAAAAATGAGAGCATGCTCAATTAACCTTTTGAATTGATGTGTATATTTAGATCAGTGTCAAACATGTACTTGATTTATTGACATTTTTTCATGCTTGAAAATTTTCTAGTTGTAGATCAGTGTCAAACATTAAAGCTAATTAATCATTACCTTTTTTTATAATTATACTAGTTGATAAGATCTAGTTATTTTAACTTCACTGTCTGATTTGACATTTTTATATATGGTGGTTTCATAGAGTTATGCACTAAAAGTACTAATAAAAATTAACAAAAGAAACGAAGAGTAAAAGGATCAACAGAGTTCATCCAAGGGGTAGAAACAAAAGAAGAATTCACTAGGAAGAAACACTAGTAATAAACTTTCATATAAGTACAAATTTATAAGTATTAAAACATATGAGTTATTCAAACATGTCAGATTTCATAAAATCAAGAAATTTCATATTTCTTAATATTAAAATGAATATCAATAAATTAAAATCTCCTATATTATAATCAATCAATATAAAAATGGAAAAGAATTAGGAAGAATAATATCAATAAATATTTGTTAAAAATCTAAAATCTCAACAAAAAAATATATAGTTAGAAATACACTATATTTATGGTACATGTTTATGAATTTTCAGATTTTCATTAGATTGTGTTATATTAATTTGCATATCCACGCACGTAACATATTTGAACACTAATTTTTTTTTTTTTTTAAATAATGCATGTAAGTATCGTGTTTTTTTTTTTTGGAGGATTAATGATTGCTATCAATGTTTCAACATCAGGTTTAAAAGCTTGCTCTTATAAATAATTGACATATTTCCAAATTCAACGTATGGTTAGAAGCCCCCAATACCAAAAAAGGACAAGGAAAAAAAGAAAAAAGGCACACAAAAAGGAAAAAAGAAAAATCCACCTTAGATCCAGCCAGCAAGTTGTTAGGAACTTTCTTGGCCACCAAACGGGCCCAAGCTAATTGCAACCCTAATTAAAACCATAGCCACATAATAATTTTGCACATGATCCTGATATGAAATAGAGAGAGAGAGAGAGAGAGAGTTTTCGGTGAGTGATTAAAATTTTGAGTGCGAAATAATAATTTTGGCTTATAGACAGCCTCCATCGAGGAGACAGTCTCACCTTGGCTCTAGAGTCATGCCTTGAATAAAATATCAACCTTTAAATAAAAATATAATTTTTTCGAACCACGTGGTTAGAAAAAAAAATAAAAATTAATAGTTTATTTTTCTACATGTTCACTGCGTTTTCCGGGAAAATTCCAGCTCCAGACAAGAAAGCAGAATAATGCCAATGCCGAGAATGAATGTAAACCTTGAACCACCCGTGCCTTCCATAACTTTCTATGAAACCAAACAGACCATTCATTAGAAAAGTTCCAAATTTTTCCCCAACAAGTTCAATTTCACCGTCCACTTTTCCCCAACATACATTAACCTTTGCAATATTAAAGAAAAAAGAAAAAAAAAAAAAAAAAGAGAGAAAGAAATCCTACCAACATTTGGAATTTCTCATCCCATCTCAAAAAAGAAAAGGAAAAAAAAAAAAAAAGAGAAAAGAAAAAGAAGCTAAGCTTCACCATAATTAAAAACTCAAACTAAAATTTCAAAGGACAATTAATTAAGAACTAGATAATATTACTTCACAATGTTATTTGGTAAAACCCTCCTCCATAAACCTAAAACCTCCCTGGTAGATGTGGTTTTTTTTTTTTTTTTTACCCACTTGAGAAAAACAGTGAGCTTGAAGATCCAGAAGAAGCAGTTGTAGTTTGATAAGATCTTTGCCTGAAACAATCTAACGACATTCGCGGCGGCGAAACCGCCACCGTCACCGACGACGACGATTGAGCTCCAGAATCCGGTGGCGACCCTACCAAAATCCAAAAATCACAAAAAAAAAAAAAACTCATAATTCTGTGTCCAACTCTTTTTTTTAAAATAATAATAATTACATGTTCCGACTAACACATGAATTAATGGTGCAACACTAGAACTTGTCGTCCAATATTCCAACATATTAAAGATCTAAACTTTAACTCGTTTTCCGTGACAAATACTTAGGTCGTACTCAAAACAATGCCGATTGAGAATATATGATTATAGGTATACATATATTTACATATATATATATATATATTGACTTACTAGCAACGTTATCTGAAGGTGGATTCCTAGCATTTTCAGGTTGTGAGGACTTGGGATTTTCTGGTTGGTTTGGCTGCTGAGTTTTTCGCCGGCGACGGTTGTGATCGGCCAACCTTTTCCGGCAACTACGTTTTCCATTGTCAAACTCAGGGAGGAGGTGGAATCTGCAAGAAAAAGGGAAAAAAGAAAATATTTTTTTTAAAGAGGAATTTATAATAAAAAAAAAAAAAAAACTTTGTTAATGTGGTTATTAATTTATTATGGAGACCATTTAAATACTGTTTTAGAATTACCATCTGAAGCAAAAGAAAAACAGTAAGTACGTAAACGGAAAGTGCTGTTATTAATAAAAGATTTTTTTTTTCTTTTTCAAAATTTACGGACGCAAATGCCCTAGGGATTTCCACATGTACGGGAGAGAGCCAATGATTGGGACGATAATTCAACTGCGGGGACATTCTAGTAATTCCGACAGCCCACCTATCTCCGGAAAACGAACAGCGACAACCACTCTGAGCTCTCTTTTAGGGGAGCACCAAAGGCAGCTTGGCTAAAACCGAAAATACCACCTCACCCGAAGGGCCATAATGTCATTTCCTCAGCAAAGAGCATGTTAATTAAGTTAAAATAAAGCTCTTTTATCAAACTAAACCAGGTGAAAGTCCCGCTCATCGGGATTTTAACCAATGATTGGGTCTTGGAAAGGGACTTTTTGGTAATTTCAGTTGTGATTAAATACGAATATGTTGATGTTTAATTTTTGAATTAATTAAATAATTAATTAGAGTGAGCTTTTGTTTTTTTTTTTTGGTGTTGAAGATGAAGAAGAAGAAGAAGAAGAAGAAGAAGAACCTGCTGCACTGCTGGCAGAAGCGCTGGGTCAAGCCGGCGGCGATGACGGTGGAGGCTTTGGAGTGGAACTCGCAGACCTTGTGGCGGCGGTGGTAGTGCTTGGCGTGGGAGAGATCGGCATTGCAGCCCTCGGCTTGGCAGCGCGGCGAGTTAGCCGCCGCCGACGAGCCTGCCTCCAGCGCCCTCGGGCGGCGGTAGAGCCGGCTCATGAAGTCGTCCTCCGACGAGAAGTAAGTCCTCCCGCCCAAATTCAGCCCGATTCTCGAGGAGAAGTCCACCGCCGCCCGCTGATGATGATCTTCACTCTTCGGCACCAGCATGAACGCGCCGCCTCCGCCGCCCGATCCTCCTCCACCGCCGGCGCCGGTGATGGGATCGAGGGAGAGAATTGACGCCGAAGCGTAGGAGGAGGCGCCGGCGTAGGCGCGTGGGACGTCGTAGAGGGAGGAGTGGACGTGGAGTTGATGGTGCTGTTGTTGCTGGTGCTGCTGGGGCTGGGATTGGGTGTGGTGGTGCGCACCGTTGAAGTGGTGATGAGCGAAGGCCGAGGGATTGTTGTTGGTTTGGTCATGATGATGACTGTGATTATGATGATGGTGATGATGGGGAGTACTACTGAGGAAATGGGTGTTGTGGTCGTTGAAGGCGGTTTGAGCGGAGGCGAAGTGTTCGAGAATGTTCTGTCGGGTCGGGTCGGATCCCGGGTGCTGCTCCGCCTCCTCCCCCGCCAGCATGATCGCCGACGGGTTCCCCCATTCGTAGTCTAGCATTTCTCCCCCTAAATTTACGACGTCGTTTCCAAATTAAAACCTACACCAACAATTTACAAAATTTTTACAAAGTTAAAATAATCAAAAAATTAAGGGGAAAAAACGTGTCGGTGAAGGTTCATTTTATCCATAAGCAAAAAAAAAAAAAAAAAAAATGTTTTTCTCACTCACCTAATGGAGTATTGTTAGTGGTGAAGTGGTGAAGAAGCAGTGAGACCGAGAGAGAGGTTAGAGAGAGAGAGAGTGATAATTTTCAAGACCCGAGAAAAAAAGCAAATGACTTTGAGCTGACTATGATCGCTTCTTCATAGAGACAATGCATTGTACATTCTCTTTCTCTCTCTAACACCTGTTTCTTTTGGGAAGTTTCTCTCTCTTCAGCTAGTTTCTCTCTCTAATGTTTTTTTTTTTCTTTTTTCTTTTTTCTTTTTTGAGGGAGAAGAGAAGAGAGAACTGAGGCGGCTAGTGCAGGGAGAGCTTATTGTTTTTGTACTAGTAGCGTCGAACAGTGGAGGGGGGGGGGGGTTTTTGGTTGTGTGTGAATTTTTTTTTCAGGGTGACGATTTTGCCCCTGGGAAGGTAAGAAATTAACGAGTGAAAGCCACTGGAAACGATAGGGGAAGAAGGGGGGGGTTGTTAAACTTAAAGGGAGTTTTCCTAGTCCGGACTAGTTAGGAGGGAGGACTGATCAGGAGTCATGAGAAGGGGTGGGATCGTCGAGACTCTCTCTCTCTCTCTCTCTCTCTCTCCCCCCTATCTATCTCTGTTGGCCACGCGGTTGGGGGGTGGGGGGGGGGGGGGGGGAGGTGTTATTTAAAATGTTGGGGACCCACTAGCTGTTTTGCCTGGTCTAGTTTCATCAGCCTTAGTTGCAGCTACCAGATCACCATGGCTTTACTAGCGTCTCTCCTTCATCTCCAAAACCACCCCCCCCCCCCCCCCCCCCCCCCCAACCCAACTTTTATTATTATTATTTTTTATTTCTGGTGTTATTTTTTAATTCTATGGTAATTATCCCTATTAGGAAGACTTTACTTTGTTTTAAAACTAGTTTTTAAGCTTCACACACGTGGATTTATGGTGTTGTATTTTTTGAAATATATATATATACAATTTTTTTAAAAAATTAGTAGACGTTAAATTTCTGAATAAATCAATATATTTTTTTTAATTTTATTTGTTATCTCTTAAAGAGTTTAACAATATCAAGTAATCAAGGATTAAAAAGGAGCATAATAATTTTAAAAAATTTTACGGAAAAAAATGATGACATATTTAAAAAAAGCTATTTTACATAGGACAAATTGAAAAACTAGAAAGTATTTTAATGAGCCAATTATAAATATGTAAACCTTACGGGAAGAAAAAGAAAAAATGAAAAATAAAATAAGAATGAGATGAGCAACCCAACAAAAAAAAAAAAAGCAAAAAAAAAAAAGTGCACAAAACGACAAAATGTGAAGATCAAATTATTGAATACTGTCCAAAAAAAACTCTTCTTTGTAATATAGTTTTAGATATTTGGGAAATTCTCTCTCTTTTTAACAACCAGATTTATATAAACAACTGTTAATTTTATATATTTTATTATTAGAGATATTAATTATAATATTAATTTTTAAATATCAATTTACATGACGGTGAGTTATCATTCTTTAAATATGTATCAATAAATAAATGACCTTATCCATGAGTTGTTATTTAAAAGTTTGTATTAAAAGTGATATCCATAACATCTATATATATATATTTGTATTAAAGATGATATTTAAAAGTTTATATTAAAAGTGATATCTATAGTACCTATATATACATATTTGTATTAAAGGTGATATTCAAAAGTTTGTATTGGTAATGGATATTCATAACATATTTGTTTCAGCAACCATGCAACTCGAGTGGTTAGAAATTTAGATTGTGAAGGGTTACGGAAGGTTTACTCCCTTCTAGATAAATGGTTGGAATTTTCTTTGGTCTTTGTTATAAACACCAGTGACTTACTCTAATTTGTATCGAGAAACTTTTAAGTTTATGTAAAAATATTTTGTACGATTAATCGGGTTCTCATCCTGATTATTAGTAGTGTTGAAAAAAAAATTTAATGTTTAAAGGATCTTTTTTTACTATAGGAGTTCTTAGTTTACATTATCCATTACAACTGCTTTTAACCCTTAGGTTAATTTTATATATTTGATTCAAATTGTTCAAATTAAAAATTTACAATAAAGGATAATACAATAACTAGCTTGTATTTGGTATTGCATATTAAACTCAAATTTTCAACTTAATTTTTATTTTTTTTTGAAAAGTCAATAAAAATTATAACTAGTTTTTAAAAATCAATCAACTCAAATTTAAAAATTTCAGCTCAAACTATTTTAACAAACGTATCACTATCAATTTTTATTAATCATATTAAATAAAAAATTGTACCGTAAAAGTTGATAGATTTAAAAACATATATCATCAATTAAAAAAGAACCGATCTATTAATTTATTATTATTTTTTTCTAGCTTTCAATAGTCAACTTCACCTGTTTTTACAGTTCCATTAATTTCTCTGGTAGAATTAGCTGTTTTTCTCACTTTGAAAATGACTCTCGAAGAATAACTTTAAAACTCGTTGTCATCAAAGTGTTTTTCCTGGCCCTGAATTTTATTAATTATATTTTTTTTGCATGAAATAAAGGAAAGTAAAAGTTGGCACGAAAAGCTATAGCCAGCACCCCAAACTCAATCTCTTTTGTGTGTACGTATAATTATCACAGATGACTCACATTGTACAAATACATTTTTTACATGTGACAAGTAAAACACAAGTAATTAGTGGGGGAAACTAACATTATACTTTCTTCATCTCCAATTCGGATTGCAATATATATTAGCATATTTCAAGGCATCAAAACATAATTTCCCAAAAAGAGAAAAATACAAAAAAAAAAAAAAAAAAAAAAAAAGAAGCAAACACTTGGATATTGGCGCACTTTCTTTTCTTTCTGAAAAGTTGGCAAAAACACATTTCACAAGTATATAAATTTTGCTATGGTCCTCTCAAGTAATTATACTACCAATATACATATAAAAGAAAAAGTAAAAATGATAATCCAGTATATATAACACAGACATTAAGGATGAAACAATAATTTGAGATATATAAATTTTTAGTATTATGCTCTTTTAACATCAATATTATATCGAATTACGTTACATTAAAATTTTACTTTTATATATTAAATTGAAAAAATGGTCTTAAAAAAAGACTAGCCCTATCTATATATATATATATATATTGTATATATGTATATGTACGTGTGTATATATGTCCCCTAATTTGCATCTTAGTTCAATTTGCAAACAGATTTTGAGAAGCAGCTTATTATACTAATGTGGCCACAAAGAGTTACTGTAGCTAAATTGACGTTAAAATAATTCCTTTATTTATACCATAGAATTGATGCCTAATCCCAGCTGGAACATTTTGTTACTTCTGTCTTGGAAATATATGGTAAAATATATCAAGTCAGCGTATGACAATAGTTTGGTATAGTTTGGGACAGTTTTGTTTTGTTTTTTTCTCTCTCTAAACGACTTTTGTGATAAAAAAAAAAAAATAAAGTGAAAAAGGTAAAAAAATAAAAATAAAAATAAAAAGGAAAAATAAAAAAGAATAAACGAGTGGTTCCATCACTCAGCCAAGAAGTCCTTGAATCGAAAGAAAAACATCGAGCATTTTTTCCATTTTGTGTAATCGTATCCTCTTGTTGTGTTCGATCACTTTGGGAAGACAGAAAGCGATGCCTTGAGAACTTGTTTTGGAGTTTTCTTTTGTGCTGTTTCCTCTCGGCGATAAAAGATGACAAATGGATTTTTTTTTTCCCTCCCTTTTGGCAATTGTTACCTTCATTAAAAAAAAAAAAAAAAAAAAAAAATTTACAAGCAATTACTGGTTATATATGGATGGTGGAGTAAGATATTTTATATATTCCATGCTTCTTCGAAAACTAATATTGGTCATTGAGAAAGATAGAGGAACATCTAAGATGATGATTAAAAGAAAATTTTGTAAAGAAAAAAAATCTTCAATTCCCAAAATTTGATCTTTCGTGATTGACGATAATTTTAATTCCAAGTTCACCCCAACAAGAATAGCTAGTTTTAGTTAAGTCCCTTTGTCAGGAGAGATTATTAATGTAGAAATTGTCATATTTTAATTTATTTTGTGTATATTTTTCAAAATTATAATTTTTTTTTAGGCTATATGACAATATAAACTGAAACCAAGATAAAGTAATTTTTTGACAAATAGAAAAGAAATTTGTTTAATAGTAAGTTTTTTTTCCCCTGAAGCAACAAGATCAGTACTTTAGTACTGGTAGTTTCATTTCAAAATGTATCAATTCAGAATCGTATTATAATCATACAATAATTATAGAAATTTAGAAAAATCTGACAACCCTACTGTTAAAATATTGTTTCTAGTACCATGCTTCAGAGTTGTTCACTTACTCTTATTAATCAAAACCATTAATAATTGAAAAAAAATATATAAGATAGTTTTTCTTTTTGGATATTTTTACATTACTAAACCCTGAACGTACCTCCAAATTATAATTTACATCTCCTAAGCAGCAAAACACCCTCAACTCACATCGTTGTTACTTTATCGATTGAAGTTGATATATGACTAGCACATAAATCATTAATTAAGAATATAAAAAGTCTATTTTAATCAATGTTAGCCTGCATTTATAGTTAAATAAAAAGTGATTCAAAAATTTCAATTTTGATAAAAATTAATTAAAAACCCTAAACTCAATATACTTGTATTAAAATAGATAAAAACTATTATTTATGTCATTAATTAATGATTCTTGTACAATTCATGGCTCAATTCCTATTGAAAAATTAACACTATTATCACTTAAGTGTGTTTTATTATGCATTTTTCAATTCAAGATGAAATTTACTAAAATTACATGTTCAGGATGCAAGATGCAATTGTAGGGAAAAAAAAGATAAAAAACTTTGTTATCAACTATATGTGTCGTGGTATACAATTATAATTTTACGAAATAAATTATTAAAATTAAAAGATCAAGATGTAACATTTAACTACACGATAAGTTTAACGTAAAAAACCCCCTCGTTAAAAAAAAAAATTTGTTGATTTTTTTAAAATGGCCTGTTTCCCTTCCTCTTCCTCCCAAAGTAAAAAATGGGTGGGACAGAGAGGGGGCAAATGTGTGAAAAAAAATGAAAGGAAGGGGGGGGTGAAAAAGGGTAAAAACAATTAAAAAAAAAAAGGGTAAAAACATGGAAAAGAAAAAAAAAAAAAAAAAAAAAAGGGTGGGGGTAAAAACATGGAGAAGACAGGAGAACAGATGATCGTATCCACATCGTACGATGTATTATTTCGGTGTTGCAAGTAGTTTGTCCATATCACCCCACCCCACGATTCCCCACTCGCGCCTCACATCACTCGCACACCGTCACTCGCTCAAAAGAGACGACGCGTGTCGCGTTCTACCGATCGGCTAAGATCCCGTGATTGCCCTGCGAGGTTGTTGAAACTACGGAAATACCTAGAGTGGACACGTGTAAGAGAAGGAGTGGAGTAGGACGGAATTGGCGTGAAACCGGGGGATGGGATTAGGAATGAAAGGGAAGAGTACCGGGCCTGATCAAAGTGAGAGCCAGGGAGAACAGGGGAGGGGGTCTGGTGGCATATTTGGTGGGAAAAGGCTGACACGGACGTTGACTCTCTTGTACGGAATGTCTACATTTTGGTCAGAGACATTAATCATTTCTCTTCGTTATTTTATTTTTTCTTTTTTCTTTTTTGGCCTTTCAGGAAGTTTAAAATTTAATTACACTATAATTATTGTACAAAAAAAAAATAATAATAAAAGGAACTTTTTGGGATCCAGGGCAATGAGTGGAATGGTTGAGAAGAAGAAAGAAATAAAAAGGGCTGGAAAAAAAAAAAACTAGTGTTATGGGTGTGGGGTGCTTTGCTTAACCTGATGAAGATTTGCTACATTTCATGACTTTTCTTGATATTACATGGCTGACGAAAAAGGAAAAAAAAACTTTATTAATATGTACATATTTTAGGAAGTTTTTATGGTAGAATCTTAAAAGTTTAGTTTTTTAACAGTTTAATGTTTGTTACTTAAAAATTTTGAAACACCTAATATAAAATTATTCTAGTTATATATCTAATTATTAAAAAATCAATCAAACAGCTGAAATAATAATATTACATCCATGGTACAAAAATAAAAAATCTTCTCATAAAAACTCCTTATCATTACATCAATATCAAACTATGTAATTTTATATTTATATATTTCAAATTTCGATATGATTTTAACCGAATTTAAAAGAAACTAGTGCAGAATATCACTGTGCTTGGAGAGGAAAAAAGGGCAAACAAATAAAAAAAAAAAAAAAGGAAGCTTTTCATGACTTTGGCACAACTACCAAGATTTTGCTCTGGCATTACATGATTAGATCTAGGAGCCCACATTCTTGCACTTAAATTGAAGTCTGTGTGACAAGTCAAGTTAAACGGACACCCAACAAAAATTTATCTAATGAATCATGTTTTGTTTGATCTTTTGACTTATTTTGTGTTACATAGCCTAGGCAGAGAAAAATTGTTGGCCTTTGGGGCATCAAGTACACTTTTCTCTGCTCTACTCCTTTCTCTGCCCTTCTTGGCGAAAGATTTTCTCATCTTCTGATCAAGGGATCTATGTAAACAGTAAACACTAATAGCACATTATATATATATATGTATGTATATGCGTGTGTGTGTGTGTGTGTGTGTGTGTGTGTATGTATATAATACAAAGACAAAAGGGTAAAACAGTTGAGCTGAAACAGGCCAAAACTTCAAAAAAATAGTTTTGGTTTTGGCCAAAATGGTAAAAATCTTGTGACAATCTGTTTTTCATTGGCTATCCCTCAAGCTACATAGATTTCTACCATAATGTTGACTTCAATTTCCACAACTATTGCCTCAAGTTAACACCATAAGAGTTGCCAAAACAAACGAGAAAATTATCCACTTTGTACTATAGTTGAACAAAGTAGACGAAGCTCATCCACTAAGGATTTCACAGGTCCTTCGCTCTTCGACATACGTCTCGATTCCTCATGTACCTGATTGACAAAGATGAGTTTGACTCCACGAGAAATTTAAAAACCTCTAACTGCAAAAACAGGGAAAAGATTATAGCCAATATTATTTTTTCAAGCATGTGAGCAAAAGTACTAGCAAAAGAAATGGTCACTTTCCAGCCTATACAAACAATAATCCATCTCTAACTTTACACCTACAACTCTGAGCTTTAACATGGTCATTTGTCTTTCATGGATAAGACAAAATTAAAAAACTGTCCTTCCATAGACGTATGCATAAGCGAATTGTTGCAATCTCAACGCCCATCAATCTTCCGTAGCCAAGCAAAATAAAAAGGTGGGTTGAAACTTGTACTAAAATGATTCCTCATGTTTTTTTTTTTTTTTTTTTTTTTCCAAAATATATAAATATATTTAATGATGAAGATATCCAAACCTCATGGAAATCATTGGTAGATGATAAGTAGTTCCACAGAAGCAAAGAAACAACAGCTTAACTTTTGTCTTCTCGTGTACTAAGGAGCTGAGGAAACTTCCACATCGCCAGTGAATAACACAAAGAACTAAAATGGTCCTAAGAACTGACACCGACCTTTTCTCTAAATTAGATTAGATGTGGGGTTGGGGATAAGAGGGTGGGTAGAGCTAGGGAAGAAATGAGAAAAGCAAGAGGCCAAAATTGATAGAAATTTGTGGTCCCAAACCAGCTCAATAGCCAATTTTTTTAACGTATTAACTCAAGTATAAAAAAAAACTTCCTGCAGAACACAAATATGATGCATCAATGAAAGAGGTACCGAAAACAGAGGGTCCTGATTTTAATGGCTACGAGGTGTAACATCTTAACTGAGTACGAGAACCGCGTATAATGGAGAATTTTATTATGAGTGATCATGGGCCGAAAGTAGAGGCAACGCTACAAAATTAGTGCCAAAAGGAATATAGATCATGCTAGGAAAAAAACAATAAACGACAGTCATGCACATGCCATTATGCAAATGTTAGTAATGATGGCCAGAAAGACAAAAAGGTTGGAGTTATTAATCCCTCTCTCCTTTGTTGGAAATGATAGTGAGATTGTAGTAAAATTATAACTTACCTTTTCTTGTCTGTCAGGGTTACCATAGATTTGAGCACCGCCGGACTAATCTTGTCAGCAAGTGCTCCTCTTTCTGATATCAAAAGGGACTTATCCTTCACATAAGTTTGGAGGTTCTTAGCTTCAAAGTCGAGCCGTTCTTGATCTGCAATTCAGGTTAGATCAAAAGAGATTTGAGATAAAGGGAACAAAAGCATATACCAAGATCAAAGAACCTGTTAAAAAGATATAAACCACATAACTCAAGCCATAAATAGAAGGACTTGTGCTACATTGCTGGAGTTTTATGATCCATTGTATCAACTTTAGATGGTAATTATCGTCAGAATAACACCAAAAGCTTTGAGAGAATCTCTATAGAAAGCATTGAGAAAGTGTCCTATTGTTTTACCCTGCTTGTGAATTTTTCGGGTTGCTAATTCAATATGATTAAATTGGTCAATGATGCAGTGGAATTGGGAAGAACTCAAGCCAAATCAATGGCCAAAGGGGACACCCCAAAATGGAGAGGAAAAACCGATACTCTGATTTCAATATTCAATATTCAATAATGATCCTTACACTTCTTGCCTTAGGCTTATATAGCCTTACTAACAATAACCAAAACGTACGACACTAAACAAAGAAATGACACCTAATGAAACAACAAAACTTAGCAAAAATAACAAAATAAGCTAATAGTAATATTCTTCCTACATCAGTTCACCCCTTCTTTGAAAAGAACTCAACCTCGAGTTCTGCTAAAACACATGGAAAGGAAAATCTTGTAGCAAGCGACATAGCTAGCAGAATTGAGGAATGAAGGAAGCTTTGAAAAGTTGACGAAAAGAATAATCTTATTCGTCTTGTGGGAAATGGTAGACCCTGACAGAGAAGTCTCTTCGTAACTCATCCCAAATCCACAAAGGCACCAAAACAACCTTCCAACAGGATGCTGTAAATACCAAAAATACTTGCCATTGACGATGCTTTGATCCCTTGGTCTTAATGCTCTCAAACCCAAGTATTCCCACAAGCTGAACAACAAAAATTTGCGGTTTTACTTCCAACTCTGCAAATATATTGCCCTCATTTGTCATCTTTCCAAGTTGCTCACCAATTGGTACATTTACTACGGCAATTGAAGTTGTTGGTCCACTATGTGCTGCAGGACAAATTTGAACCTCTCCATATTTTCAAATTAACCAAATTAAAATTCCACAAGATCCTCTCGATCATTGTTCCCACAAGTAGTAATTCTATCTTCTAAGATATCATAGGAAGAGTTTTTGTTTTCCTCAAATTCAAACCATGCGGATACAAATTTCATCATAGCACTAAGGGTTGTGGTTTGGTTTTTGGGTAAAGTTGGCTTCTGCTGAAAATTAGAGTTGGAATTCATATGAGAATTGTTATTGGGTTCAAAAATTTGGTTGGGCTTATGACAATTGGATCTGGTATGGGAAATGGGTTTTGAAACACTTTTGGGCTTGGGAATATTGTTGGGCTTTGGAAGATTGGAGTAGGAACTCTATACCTGATTTGGAAACAGAGTTTGTTTCCCTCTTGCCTCCTCTTGTTCATGTGGGATGGTGAATGTTGGCGACGACAGCCATCCAAGCTCGTGCTCAGTGCAACTCATCGGTATCGGATCTCAGAGATGTGAGCTGCCGCCACTACAATGCTTCTCTATTAATCCCAAGATTCGCGCGCTAGCTTGGATTGGGGAGGTTCTCCGATGAAGCCAGACCTCTATGCACCTCCATCAATCCAAAACTCCGACACTTCTCCATCAAGCCTGAGAAGATCACACTGCCCCGGACTCCCACGACAGACCCAAGAGTCTCCAACGACTTAGATCTGTCACGTGACCCATATTGTGGTAATTTTCAGATGAAACCGCGATGCTCGCACCGCCATGGGGTGTGGCTAACCCGTTCGGTTTCCGATGATAGCGGATTTTTGGATTAGTGTTCCTTTGTGTTGCAGGTCTTGTGGATGCTCTGGGCTTGCGTAGGATAGTGGATTTGTATTGTTGATGATGATGATAGTTGAAAGGGTCACGGTAGTGGTTTTGTGGGGTAGTTGGGGGTGGTGAAAATGGTAGGGGGTCATGGCAGTGGGTGTGTGAGGAAGATGGAGATAGAGAATGAATATAGGAATGAGGATACCTATGGGTGGACGGTGGAGAACGGGTCCGTTGGTGGGCACTCCACCAGCAAGTTCTACAACTCCAGTAGTATGAATCTTCAGCTCCATTCCATTGGAGCTCTTGATCCACCCATAAGGCCTTCACTCCACGCTCATCGGTGTTGAAGCGGCTCCAATCACTAACCATAGCTACCATACCTCCACGGGAACAACCAAGGGTTGTGATACCAAATGATGCAGAGGAATTGGGAAGAACTCAAGCCAAATCCATGGCCAAAGAGGACACCCCCAAAATGGAGAGGAAAAACCAATACTCTGATTTCAATATTCAATAATGATCCTTGCACTTCTTGCCTTAGGCTTCTATAACCTTACTAACAATAACCAAAACATATGACACTAAAACAAAGAAATGGCACCTAAAGAAATAACAAAACTTAGCAAAAATAACAAAAATAACAAAATAAGCTAATAATAATATTCTTTCTACATCAGAAAGTTTCCTGTTGTTTTACCCTGCTTGTGAATTTTTTGGGTTGCTAATTCCATATGATTAAATTGGTGAATGAAAAGTACATCTAACAAAAGGGCAGTTAGTTTTAGTTAATGAAGAGTGAGGAGGACAAGATCTTTTACTTAATTAGATTGCCTCAATATCATTAACTCCAAAAATGTTTTCACTAGGATATCAACAGTCTTGAGGACTAAACATGTTTGGAGTACAATCTGATCAATAATTAGTTCATGACCGATGAATTTGATTGTTTTCTTGAAACAAAATAGATACGTGAGACATAATTAACTACTCAATTACTAAAGCGCAAGGCAAGTTTAGTACGGAATTCCCATGAATGGTCAACAATATCATATCTCTTCATACACTGCCCTTTGCTTCTTCTTCTGCCTTTTTTTTTTTTTTTTTTTTTGTGTGGATATTTTTAGTATTTTTTTCTTGTTGCTGCAGAAATTCTTCAGATACTAATTTCAATAACACCAGATTTTCCATGTGAGTAGTATTTTAGTTCTTTATAGACATGTTCACAAAATCTACCCATATAACTACATTAGACTAAGGAGCCCCGGGAATGACCTGTCTCCAGAATGGTATGAGCAGCATGGAAGGGAATCCTAGCAAAGACATCAGTTCCCGAGAACATCATCCATGTGCGCTCGCTCGAGTCATGGTTGCCACAAGTTGAACATACTTCCTTAACTAAAGGTCTCGATTCCGGTCCCCCAATCTCCCTCATTATGGACTCAAAGGGTGATGGAACACTAGTCTTTGTCGTTCTAGCTCTTTTTCTCAGAGCTGTGAGAGCTTCTCTATTCCCATTCCTCACCTTATCATTTTCAACCAGCTGCAATTGCACCGCATAAATCAAAACAAACTCCTCCTGTTTTCTTAATACGTACTCATAAAGAAACTAAAGTACACACAACCCAGCAAAATACAACTCTCTGAAGTTCAAGTAAATTAATTTCCTTCTTTTCAAAGCCTTTAGCTCTTGCATTATGAATCAGTAATTCCCAAATATCCTTTAGTCCAAACTTTGTACGTCAAAAGCATAAATTGCGCTCTTTGCAGCATTCCATTTTATAATTTACTTCTAACCAAAACCCATTTCTAAAGTTGTTTAAAATTAAAAGCCTCACTGTGAATCAACAATTCCCATCCTTTGGTCCAAATTTTGTACTTCAAAAGCACAAAACGCGCTCGTTCCAGCATTCCATTCTACCATTTACTTCTAAAACCAAAACCCATTTCTAAAGTTGTTAAAAACTAAAAAGCCTAACTGTGAATCAACTATTCCCATTCTTTAGTCCAAAATTTCAATTCAAAAGCATAAATTCTATTCTATCTAGCACCCCATTTGACGATTTACTTCTAAAACCTTCTAAAATTGTTAAAATACTAAGAATAATAATAATCAAATCAAATCAAAGCCTTAACAATCAAATTCGTTAAACTTTCCGTATTAATGAATAGTCACAGGAACTAATTGTTGAGGAGTAAATTAGGTGGTGAGTGGGGGTTACCTGGTGACGGGCAAGAAGAAGACGCTCGGCTTCAGTCTCGAGCTCAACCAAGTGTTGCTGAAATTCCTTCATGTTTTCATCCATTCTCGATTCGATCACTTTGTCCCTTCCCTTCCATTAATGAACTCAGAGCAGTTCAATAACCCAAACGAAATAACAGGATAACCCATTTTTAATTAATCAGTATTTAATTCAATTTGATAATTCTCACAAAAAAAAAAATTTGTAATTTTTTTGCCGTGAAATTGAAAAATCTTACCTTTGCAGAAACAGAGCCCTAGCTGATTTTAGTACTCAAGGGGAGAGAGGGGGAGAGAGAGAGAGAGAAGATACCAGCGAAATTTTGGAAAATAACGTACTAGAATAAGGCAAAGGACGCCCTAAGGCAAACCATTTTGGGGTTTTTTTTTTCCAGAAAAAGAAAAAAAAAAAAAAAAAAAAGAAGAAGAAGGAAATTCGACACGTCGTTGTTCCGAACGACAACAACAAATTCTCAAATAACTACGGCATGTCGTTTGCTGGTGAACGACCACCTCTATATTCAATGAACGACGTCAAATGTCATAAAAACGACGACGTTGTTTGATGAGACACGACACCAAAAATTGTAAATGAGATACATCAGCAGGTCAGAGTAAACGACATGTTTTGTTCAGAGGGAAAAAAAAAAAAAAAAAAACCTAAACTATAATCAACAAGTCGTTTAGTTTTTCATAATAAGACAACAAATGACATGTGTTATCTTGTCCACGAACGACAGAAAACTTTTTTCATATATACATGTCGTTTTTTGTTAGCACTATTTGAAGTATGTAATGATAACATGTCGTTTTTACTTAAAAAGAAGCATTCTAAATCCTAAACTTGGCTTGGTCATTATTGTCACATAGGTATAACTATGATGGATGTTAGTAGATTGAATATTCATTTTTGTGCTATTAAGTTTACTGTTGGATTAGGGAGGTGATAGTAAATAATCTTGTTCCTAGACCTTCATCAACTGTCTAATACGTTAAGGGCTCAAAGTATTCATCATTAAATTCATGTCAAAATTTAACGTAGAAGCAAAGGTTTAAAATCCTTTTTCACCCCATCTCAACTGCTATTTACCCTTTACATGTTTAGCCAGAGACGTAAAGGTACCACCAAACCTCTTAATTTTATTTACCAAAAAAAAAAAAGGACTTTCTTGTCATAATACCACTAAAAAATTGAATAGTGGTTCTAATAAATGTCATTGTTTCTCTAAAATAGAACTGTTGACCGGGTGGGCAAATAGTCCTCA
Organism: Ficus hispida; assembly: GCA_025413025.1. NCBI lineage: Eukaryota > Viridiplantae > Streptophyta > Magnoliopsida > Rosales > Moraceae > Ficus > Ficus hispida. Next base: position 1,852,437 of record CM046369.1, on the reverse strand, counting down.
AGATTGACAAATTTTATTGGGAATATTATTCACAAAAGAAAGAAAAGTTATATGATATATCATAAAATTAAAAAATAATTTATTAGGAGTAAAAAAGTAAAAATAAAATAATTATTTTAGTTTTACAGAATTTATAAAATTTTGACACTTTTTAATTTATGATATTTATGATAAAATTTTTCATGATATATATCGTTGTCCATTTTATTATTATTGTTATTTTTTCGGTAGGAGTACCTAATAAATATGGAAGTGTCTCATGCATGAAATGGCAGAAAGCTGTCGAGCTTTTCCTTTTCCCCTTTTGTTTGCTCATCAAAAAGCTGTCGAGCTTAAAATCATCTTTATTGAGCTCCAAAATAAAAAAAAAAAACCTCTGTTATGCAAGTACTTGCTGACAGTAAATAGAATTCATGGCCAATTTATCCAATGCATTTATTGAGGGCCTTTATTACACTTCAAGGAAATCATAAATTCACACACATCAATTGAGACATGAATAGGCTAATGACTTCTCCTCAATGAGCTCTTGTGCAGTTGCATCCATCTTTGCCCTCGAGAATTCATCAATCTTCAATCCTGCCATCCAAATAAATAAATCTCATCGGGTGTGAAATTACCGTGTTAGGTTATATTTATAACCACGATGATCATTTTTTTTTTTTTTGGGTACTTTGAATCCAACCGAACAACTTACCTTGGATAATTGACCACTCTCCTTTCTCACATGTGACGGGAAATGAGTAGACAATTCCGTGTGGGACACCATAAGACCCATCAGAATACACGCCCATGGAAACCCATGTTCCCTAATTTGTCATCCAAACACAACAAAGACAACATTACTAGGAATGTACAACTTTTGAACATTATTAAAAAAAAAAAAAAAAAATCATACACGACATTTAAATGTAGTTTTACCAACCTTAGGAGTTCCGAGGACCCAATCACGGATATGATCACAAGCAGAACTTGCAGCAGATAATGCACTTGATAGCTTCCGAGCCTTTATAATGGCCGCGCCTCTCTGCTGAACAGTGGCGATGAACTCGTTTTTCAACCTAAACGAAGAAAAATAGGCATAGAAGTGGAGCAAACTTGAGTCTAATGGTTAAAAGATAGTTTGACACTACATAACGTTGAGAAATCTAGCTTCTAAAAATAACTATAAAAGTGCGAACGAAGTAATTTTGTGGTTTTTAACCGAAAATATTGGTTCTATCTGTTTATGTCCAAACTATTCTTGAGAACTCCAAGAGCAATCTCAAATAGGCCTTAAATAGTTTATCTAGAGTAATTAGTTGGAAAGATTGAGCTACCATTGGTCATCAGCTACAAGTTCTCTGACAGGTTTCTCCTTGCCGCTAGTCACGACGGTTGCATGATTGACATCGGGATATTGAGTGGAAGAATGGTTGCCCCAGATGACAGCATTCTTCACATCACCGACATGAACAGCTAACCTCTCGGCGATTTGTCCCAATGCTCGGTTGTGATCTAGCCTCGTGAGACACGTGATGTTTTTCTTCGGGATTGAAGGAGCAAATTCTTTCAAGATGAGTGCATTGGTGTTTGCTGGATTCGCAACCACTAGAACCTGCATGGTTTATGCTATCAAACTTCATCAGATCAAACTGAACAAGCCACCGTCTCTAGTGATTTGCTCTCGGTGATGTAGAATTAGGGCGGCTAATTCTCAACAGAACATTCATAACATTACGTGTATTAAAGAGTGATATTTTGCAAACAGATCAAAGGTGCTTCTGACCTTGCAATCAGGAGCAGCATGGTTTTCTAGTGCCGAAGCTTGTGCTTTGTAAATTGATACATTTTTTGACATCACATCTTTTCTTTCCATGCCTTCCTTTCGTGGGAACCCACCGATCATAACGGCAATATTGACATCCCGGCATGCTTCTACCACATCCGTTGTGGCAACGACACCTATCGAGTAATTTCCAAAGTAATTAGCCAAAAGATAATTAGGGTCTAATCATTGAATCTACATTAAACCAGTGTTCAAAACAAGGCTTAAAAGAGCTCATTACCTTTGAGAAGAGGGAAGGCGGCATCGATGAGCTCCATTTTCACCCCCTTCAAAGCTTCAGCAGCGGGTTCAATATCAAGCATGTGCAGGATCACAGGCTGATCAGGGCCCAACATGGCCCCCCTCGCGATCATCGGAACAACAGCGTAACCTATTTGCCCTGTTAAACAAATTTAATTTTTTAGGAATATGCATAGCCATAGGATGTTATTGAAGCTGGGATTAAGAAATAAGAATTTTGGTCATCCCATTCATTAGGATGCCTCCCATAGTTTGACGAGTGGCGTGTGCAAGGCTCGGGGACTAATTTACCGCCATATAACAAAAACGAAAATTCAATTCAAGTGAAAAGTATAGAAACATAAATGGTCGGAAAAAAAAAAAAATTAACATGCCTGCAGCACCAGTAACCAATATCCTAACTGGTTCCTTCTCAACATTCAAGAAGCTCCACATATATTTAATGAGCTTCCAAAAGAACACAACAGAGAAGGAAACGACCAAAACTGGTTGAAGCAATAGAAGACTGTCCATATTTTTTTTTAATTTTTTTTTTTTAATTTTCTCCGGAACCCACAGAAAATGTAAGTACGAACAATTTCTGTTAAAATCAAAATCAATCTTCCAATGCATGTCCCAAGATATATAGTACTACATATGTAAAGGAATCTACACAAACACCTTCACAAGAAAAGACACTCAGATACCAAATCAAAGTCCGCAGGAAATGTAGAAACACAAATCAAAGATATTTTAGATCTCCTAACTCCCAAGAAAAGAGCTTCTCCTTCTGTGTTGTTTTTCCAATGAAGTACAATGACAATAAAAGAATCTTGATTAATCACGTTTTTAAGCTTGCACAACATTAATAATTCATGTATTATATTCAGGATTAATATTAAAAGACAGACATATTATATTCTAAAAGATATAGAACTTAAAAAAAATTCTGTTCTTTTTTATATTTCTGTCACTTTCTTTTACAACTTAAATCCACAAGCACTGGAAAATAATGTGATCAAGGGGGATTAAAAATTATATACCAGCAGCACCGGTGACTAGAACTCGAAGCGGGTTTTTGGCCATAGCTGCAAAAACCGGCTCTAGACAGAGAATGGGAACTTGGATCAAGAGAGAGAGGATTGAAAATGTTGATGAGGAATTGTTGAAAATGGAAGAGGCTTTTTTTAGAGAAGGTGAGAAAAATGTGGACGATGAAGGAGGGTTGAGAAGATGAAAGATGGGGATAGGGACACATTTATCTAAAACGTGACGACGATCGAGGTTAGAGATAAAGCTTTGATCATGATAGGAAAAAAAAAAACTGCAACTTTCCCAGAATTTACGAAGAACCAAAAAAAAAAAAAAAAATGGTGTCACCATGCAATTTTTTTTTTTTTTTTTTTTTTTTTTTCTAAAGATGTATATGGCATTAAAAAAGTAGTTGTGGATATGCTGAGAAAAATTGTTCAGCTCGTTAAATGTATAATTCGAATTTGTCTAGTATGAACTTAAAAAATGAAATATTAAGTATACACATCTAATCGATGATTTGGATAACCATTCAAATGTTTATGTTTAAATATCTTCATTTAAATGGTTCCATATGAAATATTAATCATTTGAGCGTCTTTCAAACCGGATTCTTACTTCACTTTCACTCCAACTTTCTATTCACAAAAAAAAAAAATAAGAATAATTATAAAAAAAATGGTTATTTCAATCTATGATCCTTGAATTTTAGGAGATTATTTACGTGTTGTCTCCTAAATATTATAAACTCTCACTGTGCTCTCATGAACTTTGAATTGGTCCCACTTAATCTGTTTCATTATAATTTCAGTTAAAAACAAACATAAAAAAGTGAATTAAGATGTGATTTTTTTGTTTTGTTTTTTAACATAAATCCTAAGAAACTGAATTTAGTTAGGCTTTGTTTAGGGTTTAAGTTTAACTCCAACTAAACTGTACATTTTCATAGCAATTTATATCTTTTTTTTTAAGTCAACAAAAATTATAACTAGTTTTTGAAAAGTCAACTAACTTGAATTTAAAAATTCATTTCTAACTGATGAACTAAATGCAAGTTAAGACTAATTCCAAATTTTTTTTTTAACAAAATTTATAGCAAAAGAGATAAAGTTGAACAAATTCAAAGGGGGGGTGGGAATTTTCAAAGAACATAAATAAAACGAAAATGATACTAAAGTTTATTTTTTAATTTATTCATGGAATCCTAAAGTTTAAGAGTTCATAGACTAATAATAATAATAATAAAAAATAATTTTTAAATATTTTGTGAATGATTTTGTTTTAGATATTAAATATAAATGATACTGTTTTGAGAATCTTTTTTAGATATATTTTTAAATTATATTTATTTGAGTTTCTAGAGAAATTGATATGATGATAAGAAAAAATAAAATTGTGTTAGTATATATATGTTTTTATAGATTTTTGAAAATATTTATTAGATGTACAGACATTTTGAATGAAAATGGAAAATTATTTTCTCATTTTTAACCAAAAAAATGATAACGATCACCTAATTAATTTTATAAGAAAGTGAAGAATTTAAATCCTCTATTCTAAATTAAAAAATAAATAAAAATAAAAACTGTGATATTTATGATTACAGTCATTAATTTAGTGACAAGTCTGTACGTAAATTTATCATAAACTGTATAATTGGAATTACACCTCCAAAAAAAAAAAAAAAAAAAAAAAAAACCGTTAGATTCGTTGTAAAAAGCAATATCAAACAGGGCTTTTGCTTTCACTTCTTGGCTTTCCCTGTTTCCCACCAAAACCCTAAACGACTCTCCTGTTCTTCCTCAACCGGTTCTTCTTCTTCTGTCTACTAAAGCATTAGCTTGACATCTGAAATGGATATGTGAAATGGCCGTTGGTTCCACTCCTGAATATTGACATCTCCTCTCAACTTTCGTGGCTGTTTAATCAATCCTCCTCCTACTATAATATTACTAAATTTTAGTAACCCTGCTTCCATTTTTTTTTTTTTTTTTTGGAAGCTAGGAATTTATACAATTCATTTGTCTGCGTGTGTGTGTGTGTTTTGTTTTGTGTATATATATATATATATATATTTTTTTTTTTTTGTTTATGTTTTTATTTTTATTGATAAAATTTGAAGATGTGAATGCAATTGTAGTACAATAGCTATTGGATGTAAATTAATGGATGGAATGACCGATGATTTTTGGACAAAAACAGTTTGATACCCTTGTCGCCGTTTATTAATTGACTTCTGATATCGATTGGACTATTTTGAATTGCCAAATTTTGATTCCAATTGCTGAAATTAAAAGTTCAGGGGTCCTACTTGTGAATGATGAAAAGTTTAGAGTGAACCAATGTAAATTACCCTTGTAGTCTTTTGGAGAGTCTTGTAAGTTTCTTATTTTTGTTTTTACTTCTGTATGATAGAGTTTTGACCTTTGTTGACGGTTTCAGAATGGCTCAGAAGAGAGTTAAAATCAATGATGAGACAAAGAAAGATGATCATGAACCCAACACTGTGGTCATTGACCGGTTGTCGGCATTACCGGATGCTGTAATCCATCACATTCTTTCTTTCATTCCCACTATTGACGGGGTTCAGATGAGCCTCTTCTCTAAGCATTGGTGACACGTGGAAATCTGTCCCTACATTATGCTTTTGTGATTTGGTTTTTCATAAAAACTTTAATCATGAAAGGTATGTTGAATTTATGGAAAGAAGTTTGGAACTCTGCAAAACCGATATGCTGAAAGTTACAGATAGAGCAATTACCCAATTTAAGCTATCAATAGTTGTCAGGAGACAATGATGGAACATGGTTGATGGTTGGTTAAGTTTGGTTTCTAGAAGCAAAGTCGAGGAGTTAGATCTTTACATTTGGTCCAGGAGCTACCCTTTACCTCATGATATACTTCATTTGAGATCATTAACTCATTTGAGGTTGAATTTTTTGGGGCTGAAGGATCTTCATTCTGTATGCCTTCCATCTTTGATGTCTTTGTATTTGCAGAATGTCGATATGGATGATCAAGCTCTGCATAAACTGTTGTCAGGATGCTGCTTCCTTGAGAGATTAGCTTTAGATGATTGTGTGAAGTTGTCCAATGCTGTAATTTTAAGTTTGAACCTCAAGTCCGTGGAAATCATTGGCCGTAAGTTTAATTTTAAACTCAAACATCCAGGTACGAGCCGTCGGACTGCAACATATAGGAACTTTTGCCCTTCTTTTCACTTTAGCTGCTCATGCTATGGAACACTTGGGAATCTGTCATTTACTCGCGTAAGTTTCGATGATCAGTGGTTAGAAGACCTAATTCCTAGACTACCCCTGTGCTTGAGAGTTTGACTTTGTGCAGCTGTGACAAGTTAAAACATGACAAAATATGGAGTCGGAACTTGAGACACTTCACTTTGGAAACTAACGTAGAAGTTGATGCAGTGGAGGCCACAGTGAATACTCCTTGTCTTGTTTTCTTTAGCTATGTCGAAGTTTTCAATAAATCCGCGAAACTTATTGGAAGCAAAAATAAAGCTTCGCAAGCCTTCAACTTATGATACAAAGTGGTATACCGATCTGTTGGTTTTTCTTTCGAATCTCAACTGCTCCAAGAATCTTAGCCTGGATGTTCACTCTGAAGAGGTAATCTTATATCATCATGCTCTTGTTCCATTTCTTATTTACCAGTTCATTACTATATATATATATATATATATATATTCTTTCTTACTGCATATTCATTCATTTTGTTCTTTTAATAGTAAAATGTGGAGACTCTCATCTTTCCTAAGGAAGTGAGAACGGTCTATGACTCTTCATTGCCCGCTCTCAAGCATCTCAAGGTTAAGACAGCAGGGAGTCCATCCTCGAGAGTCGCCGACTTAGAGGATGCCCTGTCTTGGGTCTCACCTTCTCTGGAGACATTATCAATGGAGCAAAGTTGGGCTATCCTCAGGATTTATTTTGACGTGCCTCATTTTTTTAGTATCTTGTCGCTTTTAATAAGAGGCTGCCTGTCATTTTATCAGGTTGTTGTCTTGTCAAATCCCTGGACCATAGTTGTTTTCCAATTTGTTGTCGTTTCTAGAATATATCTTTTTAATAATATTGTCGTTTTACATTTTAGGAAAAAAAGAATATTTTACATTTTAGAACTTCATACGACATCACTGAGAAATAGACGTGAGCAGCGCCATTCGGCATTCACAACTTACCCTTTTTATTTTTTTCTCCCCGAAAATTTGATATAACAGTTCCGTGAGTGACGCCATTCACGATAAACGCATTTTTGTCTTTGAGAAAAATAAATATTAGTGATAATATCATATGAATATTGACGATAATTCTTTCTTAGCGGTGTCGTTTCGAAATAGACGTGAGTGACGCCATTCACTACACGTATGACGTATTTTTGTCCCAGGCAAAATAATAATGAAAATTCTTTATTTTGTCGGAAAAGAAAAGTAATTACAATATTAAATGTAATAATGATAATAATTATTTCCTTAAAATATAATGATAATGATTTTAATTATTTCTTTACTGGCATCGTTCCCGAATAGATGTGCCAAAAAAAATAAAAATAAAAACTAACACACGTTTTTGTCGGAGGAAAAAAATAATTGGATGCTAATATTAATATAATAATGCAGTAAAGGAAAATAGAAAAAAAGAAAATAGTACTTTTATATTATTATTATTTTAAAAGAAAGCAAATGCATTCAATTAAGTGACCTACGTACTCTCATATAATAACTTCAAACGCACTTTATTAAAGCAGGTACCCCCACACATGAAATTATCACCCCTACACAACCAACCTGAGCTAATTTTTTAAGTATTGAGCTTTGTTAGTTCTTGAATCTTTAAACATATTTTTACTCTCTCAATTTTTGTTTTAAGCACGAGTTTATTAATATTAAATTTCATAAATGATAAATCCTTATCACTGTTAGTACGAGAGACAAAACAGGAAAAACAAAATAGGAAGTAATTTATCAAAATTAAAAGTTCAAATATGAAACTAATAGTAAATTACTATGATCTTTTTTTTTTTTTTTTCCTTTGTGAGTTGCTAGAGTTACAATTTGGTTTCTAATCTTTATTGTTATTATTTTTATTTTAGCTAAAAGATCACTAAACTCTTAAAAAATTATAAAATGATCCTTTTTGTTAACAAGCATTAGAAAATTAACAAGAAAATATCACAGGAATTATACATGATTTACTATTTTAGGATAATTAAAAAAAACTTTACATAATTCAACTTATGTACTATATATTCCATTTATTTTTAACATTCTTTTTGGGTAAAAATTATCATTTTGTACCATTTTAAAGAGTTTATAAACCTTTTACTACAAAAAGGGAAATTGTAACAAATAATATATTTTTATAAGTACTTTTAAAATTTATAACAAATTTTTTAAAAAATGATAAAAATATAACATATATTTATGAGTAAATCCTTAAATTCTTGGATAAATTCTTAGATTTTTTAATAAAATTCTTGAATTTTTTAATAAGTAATAGATTTACGGTTATTTTTCAATATTGATTTATGTATAATGGTTTTATATTAGAGAGAGAAAAAAAGAGGGGAGGGAGGGGAATGAGAGGAAGAAAAAAAGAAAAGATAATGGATTTTTTTGATATTACGTGGTGTCATACATATATAAAAATGATTTTGATCTTTCTCCAGTGAGAGAGAGAGAGAGGGCAAAAAAAAAAAAAAAAAAAAAAAAAAACATTGTACACGGACCCCCCTTTTTTTCACGACTTAAAGCCCGAGAGTGAACGCTCGACCGAACTAGCCTCCGGTGGAAGAGCTCTCAGAAAGAATTCATACCCAAACCCAAATTAACCGGAAAAAAAAAAAAAAAAAAGAGGTGTGAAGTGTCGGGAGAGAAGAAGAAGATGAAGAGATTCAGAATAAAGGAAGCAGCTTTATTTGTGAGGCTCAAACTAGAGAGTCATAATAATAATAATAATAATAAGCTTCTCAACTTTAACCATCACCGATGCCTCTCTTCTATCCCTGACACTGATGTTTCTGATCATCTTGATAATCAAGTCAGTTTCCAGATTACCCTTTTCTTCTCTCTTTCTCTTCCCCTCCCTATTAATCTCTCTCTCTCTCTCTCTCTCTCTCTCTCTCTCTACATATATGTACAGGTACTGGTGGAAGAGATGGCTTGGTCAAGAACAGCGATTCTCAACCGACCCTCAGTTCTGAATGCTCTCAATGCTTCAATGGTAAATTTTTTTTTTTTTTTTTTGTGTGTTTAAGGGATGTGTGTGTGTATATATATAAATATATATTCCCATTTGTGTTCTATTCAAAATATTCTTTTGCATTGCTTTTTTTGGCTGTTTGGTCGCAACCCATTTCCTTAAATTTCTGTCTGAGCCACAAAATTTTTTTTTTTTTTTCTAGATTATTAAGTCTTTTGGCTGTCCAGTTAAGTGATTAGTTTACGGGATTGTACCATAGTTGTTGTTCTGATGTTGATATACTAATCAGCTCAACTAGTTTTAAATTCCTTTTTAGTGTTCTCATTTCCTCAATTTTGTGTCGTTTCTAGGGGGCTAGATTGCAGAAACTCTACACATCCTGGGAAAATAACCCCGATGTTGGATTTGTTATAATGAAGGTATATATATGTATATATATTTTTTCCCTTTAGTTCCCCTTCTTGGTTATTTTTATTTTTAAAGTGTATTTTCAGCTAGTACTATTTTTCCAAAAAAGAAAAATGAAAAAAGATAATTCATATTATATACCAAGTAGGAGCTTATATGGTGTTTGTTCTAAATTTTTAAAGGGCAGTGGCAGGGCTTTTTGTGCCGGCGGGGATATTGTTTCTCTCTATCATTTGGTAAAAGAAGGTGAGAAACTAATCTTCTAAAGTTTCCCCATCTTAAAGTTCCCTTGAAACCTATGAATGTTTAGAAAACAGTCTTCAGCCTGAGTTTATGCAATGCAGGAAAGATGGAAGACTGTAAGGATTTTTTTAGAAAATTGTACGGTTTCATATACATACTCGGTACTTACTTAAAACCACATGTAAGTAATCATTTTCTTTTTAATAGATTTTTACTAGGGGAACATCTGTAATGGACTCTTGTTTTCATTGTGTACTGTGTCACGTTACCTTCTGTAACCATCCTTGAACGTGTTTAAGTGGAGATATTTTCTGGAAATCACCGATTTGGGATATTTTCAAATTATTGGCAAACAAGAATAATATCTAAACGCGTCCTTATTATGTTCCCTTTATCACCTTTCCAACAAGAAAAAGTTATTTCTACAAGGTCAAATTGGAGGTTGGCATTGACTCCAATTGCAATCTTAATCACTATGCAGGTAGCTCTTTTGCACGGCATTACAATGGGGGGTGGTGCTGGAGTCTCAATCCCCGGGACATTTGCCTCGCAACTGAAAAAACCGTATGTACCTGGATAAGAGTTAATGTTATCCCTTTTGCAATTGTTAGGAATTATTGGATTTTACCTATTGTTCAAAATTTTCCCTTCTCATTAGGAGAAGCGTCTATATTTTAAATTGCATATACTTTGGGGATAAATGGACTCTCTGCCGACACTTCCAATCTGCAGGTTTTTGCTACCCCAGAAACTCTAATTGGTTTTCACCCCGATGCTGGAGCATCCTTCTATCTTTCCCATTTGCCAGGTCACTTAGGTATGCCTGTGTAGTTTGCAGTGAATACTTAGCTCACAGATAAAAGGAGCCAGACTTTAATTTCCATTAGTATGACCTGAAACTTTGTTAATGCACTACATCTTTTTCAATTAGGCAAGGTACTAGCAAGGTGTTCCTATACAAATGTACTTTGAAGATTTGTGATGGGCCGACTTTAATGTCCCGTCTGGAAAGGAATATGCGTCAAAACTTATATTTTATGGATGAGAACTAGAACTCTCATTCGTTTTTCCATAATTTTACTAAATTTTAACAATTTGCAGGGGAGTACTTGGCTCTAACAGGAGAAAAGCTAAATGGAGAAGAAATGTTTGCTTGTGGGCTTGCTACACACTATTCACATAGCTCAGTTAGGAGACCCTTTTCCTACCATTTTCTTTTCTTTTCTTTTCTTTTTTTTTTTTTTTGGTGGTATTATGAAATTACCTAATTTGGTTTCTTTTTATCCTAGACGCTTGAATTGATTGAAGAACAACTTGTGGCGTTGGTCACGGATGACCCTTCCGAGGTTGAAGCTTCCTTGGAAAAATTTAGTGAACCTGTCAATCCAGAAAAGGGTGTTATGTCCAGGTACCTTTCCTATATAAGTTAGTAAGAGTCATCCTTTGCATTTCTAGAATGTATGCAATTTTTCTTTCTGTACGATATTCAGAAGACACTCATTAGCTCATGTTTTGTAGTCTCTGACTTGTTTAGGATTGAAACGATCGATAAGTGTTTCGGCCATGACACCGTCGAAGAAATCATTGATGCGGTGGTAAACATATATCTTATTATTTTCTGAGTGTTTGTTCATTTAGAACCCCTACGCAACATGATTTTTGTAATATGTTTCATAAAACACGTCAAAATTTTTCCATTTTGGGGACACAACATTTAAAATGAATTGTCAGGAAAGTGAGGCAGCAAGAACATATGATGCGTGGTGCATTGCAACTGCGAAGAGACTAAAAGAAGTTTCGCCATTGAGCTTGAAAGTTTCATTGAGATCTGTAGGTCCTCTCTCTCGTACTTCTTTGAATACTACGGAATGGTGACATTTTCTGGCATTAATACCACTTCTCATAATGGTTGCAGATGAGAGAGAGTCGATTTCAGAACCTCGATCAGTGTCTAGTCCGCGAATACCGAATGTCATTGCAGGGCATTTCCAACCAGGTTTCGGGTGACTTTTTAGAGGTAAGGACCCTCTCAATTGTCCTGTTAACCAAATAAAACTTTCATGAAACCTGTGACAACTGGTAATATCTTATTCTGTGTGTCCTGTTTAGGGAGTTCGGGCTCGATTAGTGGAGAAGGATTCGGCCCCAAAGGTATCATCTTTTAAACTGAAAATCCGTGCATTTCCATGCAACCTAACCATTGCATTGTTATGTTTGCTTAACTATCCGTGTATTTATAAATATATGCAGTGGGATCCTCCAACAGTAGAACAAGTTTCCCAAGGCATGGTGGACCAATATTTTTCTCCCTTGAGCGAATTTGAGCCTGACTTGGAGCTACCCACTAATTTGAGAGAAGCATTTACCTCTTTATAATTCCAAGCGCTGTGTACATGGCTTTTTCCTTGGATTTGTTTCCTAAAACAAATATTCCTAACGAAACTGCTCGAATTGATATCGATTCGCTTTCAGAAACTCATTCTCATGTATTCTTTATGCGAGCGATCGTAAGGTATATTTCTTATTCACACAAAAAAGAAATTGCAGAAAGAGAAGAGTAATGTGGATGAAGAAACTTTCTTTTGACATGAATTATATGCTACTCTGTTATACATACGAAGGTGCGGTTTTATTGATACATTATCCCGCTCCCAATACATAGGCAGCTAAAGTCTTAAAGCTGCTTGTCAAAATTTCTTGATCAATATGAGCAAGCCCCCCCGCTAAAAAAAAATCACAAATATGCTTTAACTTAAATTAAAAAAAAAATCACGAGAATAATATATGAGTTTAGCAAACGCTTATTCAGCCTCCTTGGTGCCCTTGTAATTGTTCACCAATTGCATTTGCACATCGTTAGAAACTGGCATATGCTCTTTGTACTCCATCGTAAATTCACCTTTACCCTGCATAATAGATAGAGGGGGGAAAAATTATTACCGAGCCGCGTATGCTACAAGAGGGAACAAGAAGGGAGTTCTTCAGCTATAAGAGATGATTGTTTATGTTACCTGCGTCATTGATCGAAGAGACGTCGAGTATCCAAACATATTGTTTAGGGGGACCTAAAGATGCAAGATACCAGTATTTGTAAGAAGCTAATCATAATTGCAATGCCACTAGGTTAAAATATCGCCATTAACCAAGACCAAAAATTTCCTCGTAGGCATGTTTCGACTTTACATAAATATAAATGGTGATGATGAATAGCGAGAAAATAAAAGTCAGGGAAAAGATACTTTGCTATATAGACTCGTAATGGGTGCAACTTGCAACTACAATGTTAGACAGACGCTAAATACTAAAACGTGTTCTGAGAAATACCTCGGCCAAGTCAAATGTAATACTGTAAATAGATATAGAAAGGGGGACTTACATGGGCGGTAATAACAGAATCGTCTCCTTCCTGGTCATTTCCAACAATCACACCTTTTCTCCTGCGTGATGTGAATGTGTATTTTCGGTTACTAAAGCTGTCAACAGAACCCAAACAATACCATTTTCTACAATTTTTGATATGTTACTTACTTGTTAATATCACCGGCAACACTGCCCTGGAACTCTGTGGGTACTTTCAACTCCACCAGCATAATAGGCTCCAAAATCACAGGTCTTGCAGCCGCATAGCACTGATAAAATTCAAAATTGAAGGTAAACAACACCAATAACTAAAATAATTTACAGAGAAAAGATACGAGAATAACCTTTCTAAATGCATAGATTGAAGCTAACTTAAACGCAAGTTCACTGGAATCCACAGCATGAGCAGCTCCATCAGTTAAACAAACACGAATGTTTTCAACGGGATGTCCAATTAACGAGCCCCTGTCATGAAAAAAACAAACAACTAAATTGTTGAGAGCTGACAAAGCACCAATATATGCATAAAATGTGGAAAACGCTACATCCTTTACAAGATAACACAATCAATACCGTAGATAAGAAGTCACCAAGGGGCAAAGAACTCACGAATTGGCTGCTTCTTTAAAACCTTTCTCAATAGCTGGGATGAAACCCGATGGTATAACTTGTCCGATGATCAAGTTTTCAAATTCAAACTTAGTTGGTGACCCTGGAGGAAGTGGTTCAATATATCTGATAATACAAAATATAACAAGAAAAATCAGCATACGACAACAAAACCAAGGGATGCTCTAAATCAGCCAATATTACCGCTACAAATTTGTTAGTTACCAATTCTCCAAGCTTAAGCTTTAGGATGGCCAATAGTTTATATTCAACTCCCCTCACGTGCAGGCTAACAATGGCAAACGTGGACAAATATTAATTTGAAAGTCAACAAAATATAAGAAAAAATATACAGCCAACACATAATGATAAAAAGTTAAATAGTCTATTATTGGTTCGAACTCAGGACCTCCTGATACCATGTTAGTTACTAATTCTCCAAAAAGCTGTTAGAGTGGCAACAATTTTATATTCAACAAAATTAATAGCAACCCATGAGTTAGCAATCTATCAACATGATGTAACCAAGAACCACCCAATGCACATACTAAAAAGTCAGTGCTGTTAAACACAGTATCCTCAAAATGGGATTCAGAGGGTTGGTGATTATCATGACTTGTAAGTATAAATCAACCTATCTTATTGCCAGAAAGACATCTTATCTTCTTTTTAGAATGTTTTCTCAATCAATTTAGTAGTGCTACATAAAATTTTATGCGTGCTTACCCGACTACTCTTCCATATTGACCTTGTCCTCCAGATTGCTTCTTATGTAAATAATCAAATTCAGCCCGTTGAGTAATAGTCTCTCTAAAGTTTACACGAGGTTTGCCAACAGTAGCATCAACCTGTTTGAAGGGGAAAAATGTAAGGAAGAATTAACTTATCAAGTCATTTCTACAAGGTGAAGTACCAATTAGAAATAAAATGAGAATTTCTCATATTAGAAATAACAAATTGTGAGGCACCTTATACTCTCTCCGAATCCGTTCGACGTATATGTCCAAATGTAGCTCCCCCATTCCAGAAATGATTGTCTGCTCAAAGGGCAGTTATTCAGTAAGATGAGGCAAAATTATCCCTAGAGGTCACGTGATGAAATCATGAAATGATAAGTTACTTTAAACAAGAGAGGGAAGACTGGAGAATGGAATATATAAATCATACCTGCCCACTCTCAGGATCCAAACCAACACGGAAAGTAGGGTCCTCTTTCTGAAAACGATTCAAAGCCTTCGAAAACTAGCATTAAGAAAAAGGATTGATTACAATGATGTATAACACTCAATAAATATAAAAATAAATACGCTAACACAAAATTCACTCACTTGCCCACCGGAATCTTTCGAGATTGGTTGAACAGCTAATGACATTACCGGCTCGGGGACATTCATAGAAGTCATAGTATATCTAACAGACCCATCGGTAAATGTGTCTCCTGATGGCACAATACAAAATGTCTTAGAAAGAAACATGTAGAAGCAAAGAGAACTAGACCAGGAAAAAGCACCATAATCATCACACTATGAAGCCTGATTTAACTAGTGAAATTCTGTAATGTAAACTGCTCCAATTATGTAAGTTCATAACTGTAAATTATCCTTTCACATGGAAATTACTCTCCAACTCTCAACAAGTAGCAAAAACTATAGAAATTCAAATTATTCTCTTTTGTTACTGTGATGACCAAGGAGAATAAATTGAAAATCCAGATCTTCATATCCGTTATTGTGTTTGTCTCAAGGTGTTATTCTGTGCATTTGCAGTAGTAATCACACCTGATGCACAATCTACACCAAATACAGCAACAATTTGACCCGCATGTGCTTCTTGAATATCCTGCAGATGGAAATCCCCAGGACAATTAGATGACGTGGTAAAAGTGACTGAAGTTGATCCCTAAGTATAACTTGCATCTACTGTCCATTGAAGCCAATTTTTTCCATGATATTTAATCTAAAAGTTCATCCCCAAACCACGACACATTATCCCCAAGAACTGTTTGCTAATGACATCTTTAGAATGTTTTATTCTGAAAAAATTTCAATCACAAATGAAATATGAAACAACTTCCAACCTCCATCTCATTAGAATGCATCCGAACCAAGCGCGGAACCTGTACCAAAAAATAACAGAAATCAGATGTTTTGAGTTGAAAGAGAGTATTACTAAGAATATGGAAAACATAATTGCCATCCAAAAAAAAAAAAAAAAAAAAACCAAAATGTCAAAGTCATGCCATTGTAATAATATAGATTTTTGCTCTCTAAAAACTTGACCTTGTAGTGGACATATGTTAAATTACATTTTAAAGTATGAAAAACGGTATATCCGAGCAAATTAACGTTTTACTTTGTACTTGATTTCATTATCAATAAAGGAAAAAAATTAAACGGAAAAAATAAATCAAGCCCACAACACCTTAAATTTAGGTCATCCTTTGAACTCACCTTAACTTTCTTGCCTGTGTTTGCATTAACAATGAAATCACCCTTCCGAATTACACCTTCATAGATCCTTCATTCAAAGGACAATTGTTAGAATGACTATAATAATACAAAAACACTAAAGCAAAATTGGGGTAAGTCATAACAAATACAACAACTCCCGTGCATACCTTAGATATGTCAACTGACCAAAACGACCTTCCTCCAACTTAAAAGCCAGTGCCACAAGAGGTCCATCTGGTGTTCCAGTCAAGGTAACCTAAACCAACACCATCAATTACTCACCGTAACACCAGAATTCCAAAAGCAAATATCAGGGCAATACTTAGCTAGCTTAGTACCTTCTCTTCACTCTTTGTCTGGTCCAGAGCATAGTTACTGACTTCTGTAGGACAAGGCAAATAACTGAGCACACCATCCAAAAGTGGTTGCACACCCTGTGGTACGGGATTGGCCAAATATGAAAAACATAATCAGATATCTAATTGAGTATATAACGGAAATTGGGAGGAAAAAGACAGTAAACCACAACATAGAAGACCCATGGATACTAGAATGAGAATTTACTATATCGTCTTTAGAAATGCATCTTAATTCTAAGCCGATAACCTAATAATAAGAATTAAGACATAATCAGAGATTCGCTTTACAAGTCATCACAATCCTTACCTGATGCTAAGCGTGCATAACAAAATATAAAACACAGACCCAATTGCAGTTCAAAATGGACTGATCAAACCAAACATGCCACTAAAAAAACACAAAAACAGACAAAGAGTGGAAAACGTATAGAGGAGAGAAATGTAAAAGTACCTTGTTTTTGAATGCACTACCCATGAATACAGGTACGAATTTCCTTGCTACAGTAGCCCTGCGAATAGCTTCCTAATCAAAATGAAAACAGAACCCTAAATTTCAAGGCACGTGTAAACAAAAGGAGTTGAACTAAAAATTTCACTATTAACAATAGTCTTTCAAATCATAAAAGAAGTAAACAATATTCTCAAACAGCTACATAGAGTTAAGAAAACTCCTTATCAAATAATCTATGTCTGCAAAAAGAACTTTCTTTTACTTATTTTTCTCATCAATTTTAAAAATACCTCAAGATCAGTTGATGATATCGGCTCTTCATTAATAAATGCTTCAGCAAGTGTATCATCAACCTCAGAAACAGCCTCAATTAGTTCATGCCTTTTTTCTGTGACAAAGGCCTCCATATCGGCAGGAATTTCTTCAGCAACAACCTTTTCACTATAGTATGACAATAAATAAAAGGGTAAGCAAAGCTAGGAAATTTCGGAAAAATTCCATGTTATGAAACCATGCAATAGCATATCTCTTAGAACATACCCAGTAGAACCATGAAAATAGTAGGCTTTTAGCTTCACAAGGTCCACAAGACCCTTAAAATCATCTTCCAAACCAATAGGTACTTGCACCGCTGCACTGTGATGTCGAAGCTTGGACCGTGCCTACAAGCGAAGCCGATTCATTCAAAACTACCCATTAAAAGACTATAGTACCAACAAATTGCTTCAGTTGGAGATGACTCTAGCATTGCTTAATATTTACCGATGTAGCAAATGAGTTTTTAATCTCTAATAAGTAAAACTTAACATTCTACAAATACATTCACCAAGACTGATCACATCATTTGATAAAATTTTGGCAAATAGCTTGAGATCCTATTATCCTAAAAGCTGCTAAAAAATGTACCTGATTAAGCACTTTCCATGGATCTGCTCCCATTCTATCAAGCTTATTAATAAATGCAAGTCGTGGAACCTCATATCTTCTCATTTGCCGATCAACAGTAATCGATTGACTTTGAACACCACCAACACTGCAAAGTACGAGAATAGCACCATCAAGAACACGCAGAGCCCTCTCAACTTCAATGGTGAAATCGACGTGACCAGGGGTATCAATTATATTAACCTGCAAAGACAAATTAAATTTGGTCAAGATCATTGAATTAAATAATGAATAATCTCATTTCTCAAAATGAAATCTCACTTCCACAAGTGTCTAACTTTGACTTCTTAAGACTATTAAATTAGGTGCTTAACACTTTTCTCAACACTCAACTTTCTTGGCAACCAGTACAGAATTTTCAGTACCTGACTCCGTATTAATATCATAGATTTCTAACTTTGCATTCCTAAGACTATGAAGGTAGGTGCTTTAACACTTTTCTCAGCTCCTTAACTTTCTCAATAACCAAGCAGAATTTTCGGTATCTGACTTCAATATCATAGATTTCAATAATCTCATTCCCAAAATGGAATTTTAATTCCCACACGCTCAATTCCACAAGTTTCTAACTTTGCGTTCCTAAGACTATAAAGTTAGGTGCTTTAACACTTTTCTCAACTCCTTAACTTTCTCGGCAACTCTTTGCATTAAGATCATAGATTTCAATAATCTCATTTCCCGAAATGAAAACCTTCTACACGTTCAATTTCGCAAGCTATCAACTTTCAGTTCCTGCGACTATAAAATTAGGTGCTTTAACACTCTCCTCAGTTCCTTAACTTTCTCCGCAACCAAACAGGATTATCAGTACCTGATATCCATTCCAAGTGCAGTAAGTGGCGGCCGACTGGATGGTAATCCCCTTCTCCCTCTCCAAATCCATGGAGTCCATCTTCGCACCCACTCCATCCCTCCCTCTGACCTCGTGGATCTCGTGGATTCTCCCGGTGTAGTAAAGGACACGCTCGGTGAGCGTGGTCTTGCCGGAGTCGATATGAGCCGAGATCCCGATGTTGCGGAGCTTCTCCATGGATTCCTTCCACCATGGATCCTTATCATCCTTCGCTCGCGCCAGATTGCCGGCGGAGAAGCTCCGGAGGTGGAAGGTCCCGAGGAGCGCGGAGGCGGCGGGGGACGGAGACGGGGAAGCTGACGACGTCGTCTTGTAGAGAGTGTAAAGAAGGCGTGGCGCCGAGGGGCGAGGGAAGCGCGCCATGGCTGGTTGAACTAGGGTTTTGGTGAGGGGGTTGAGGTTAAACCCTGAACCCTAGCACAAGACACTTTCTTGTGCGCGAGTTCTGTGGTGGCGTAGTGGGACTGTTCGAGAGGTGGCGTTGAAGGAGGTGGTTTTGGTTGGGTTTTTGGGTGGGACATGGTGCGGTGGGAGTTTTTTTTTTTTTTTTTTTAGTTTAAATTTAGGGTTTAACTTTTACTTTAGAAAAAAATTTTAGGATTTAATTCTAATTAAATTATATTTTTTATCTTAATTTTAATATTTTTTTAAAAGTTAATAAAATTTAATATTTTTAAAATTTAATGTAATTTTATAAAAAAAATTATATTATTTGGACTTAAAATGAGATAGTTATGAATTTTAGGGTGAATTTGATTCATCCATCTAAACTCAAAATTTTCAATTTAATTTTTATTTTTTTTAAAAAAGTTTTTGTCTTTTTTTTTTAAAGTCAACAAAAATTACTATTGAAACTTAAAAATCTTAACTCAAACTCAAACACCAAACACCCCTTAATATTTGTATTTTTATCTTTTAATTAAAGTTGTAAATAATAAAACTGGGTCAGCTTTTTAATAAAGATAAAAAAACAATTGGAGTTGAATTGATATGCCAAACACCCCTTAGTTTGATTTTTTTTTTTAGTTTAATTTGAGGGCACGAAATAAACTATTTTAAGTGATTATATGTATCTTCTAGCAATAATTTTATATATAACTTTATTATGAAGTGCATAGTCGTTTTCCTCAACTCAAATTCCCAAAAAAAAAAATGTTTTTAAAAGTTTAAGAGCCATAACAAGCTAGAAAACAAAGTTCATGAATAATTATGAAATTGATCCTTTACTTTTACTTTCACCTTTTTTATTTTTGGCGTTTTTGTCCTTTGAACTTGAAATATTCCATCAATATTTGAAATGTGAATTTATAAAAATATCTATGGTTACATTGATGCAATATCCGTTAAAATATTTTGATAAAATAAGTAATTCCATCTTAATTTTAACTAATTTGAAAAGACTAAATACTAATTAAACTAAAATTTTTCATATATGTGTACTGAAGTTAAAATTTAAGGGACAGGTTCCTAATTAAATAAGAAAAGAAAAGAAAAAAGAAAAGAGGAAAAAAAATTAGAGGATTAACAGCACCAAATGTAATGTCGTATTCTAAAACATTGTCGTTTCATATAGATCGTCGTTGTTTCTACTCAAATTGCCGTCGTTTCCAAAATATTTTTGCTTTTAAAGAAGTTGGAGCTTTAATTTAAAAAAAAAAAAAAAAAAAAAGAAGTTGGAGCTTTTTAAAAATGATGTCGTTTCTGGTTTGTTGTCCATTGTCGTTTTCTCTGTTCCAAATGTCTTTAGTTTTTTCAACTCATTCATTGTCGTTTGATAAAATGATGTTGTTGCTTAACTTACAAATGTTTACACTACTTCGTTTTTCATGTTGTCGTTCGATAGGATGGTGCCTTTCCCAAGAATTGTTTTGTATTCTCAGTTTCGTTGTCGTTTAAATATATTGTCGTTTCTTGATGATGATGTCTTTTGAGACACTATGGTCTCTTTGGCATGCTGTCGTTTATGTATATATAAGTTCTTCTGGCTGAATTTTGTAGATGAGGTTAGGGTCTTATAACACCTTCCTTGCATGTCTTTTCCCATCAAGAGGAAACGAAAATATTTAAAATCGATCTTTCAGTTCGATCGGGTTTAAGCTAATGGATTAAATCTGTAGAAAGACTTTGTAAAGCTTAATCATCAAGGTAAAACCATGAATTAGAATTCTTCGGCCAATATATATATGTATGTATGTATTAGAATTTAACTAAGGAGCTGATTGTTTTCATCTTATGTTGCATAATGTATAAAATTATAGGCGTTGACAATCAAAATATTACAGAACAAGAAATATTTTTAAAATTTAGATTTCGATATTCAATTAGAGCTGCCACGCTCAAAACTGTGGATGGAGGCCTTATCTCATTGTTGAAAAACAAAAGTTTCAAATTGCTGTCCATAACAAACTCCATAAAAAGGATTCCTTTTTAGAGTCAACAGACTTCGCATCAACACGACGCTAGACGGCTATATCAAAACTCTGCTGGGGCTGATCCCCTCCAGAATGAAATAAAAAAGAAATATGTAAGAGATATATATATATATATATATATATATATATATACAGCGACATACGAATCCTACAAAGGCTGCAACTCCATGTTGGTGTGCTCACGAGATTGGATGTTGCAGATGGTGCGGCAGAGTCCTTGTTCTCGCTAGAGTTCATCTCTTGGACTGGCGGAGGGTTGACGATGGTCATATGAGAATCAGCACCATCGGATAGATGGTTCCTCATTTCCCTGTGCTCTTGACACAAGGCACACCAGTGCATACAGCAATGCACCAGGCAAGGGTCACAAGGCGAATTCTACAAATTGTCAACACAACGAGTTTTAGCATCTATCAGAAACCAGCACATAATCTAGCATGTTGTGCAGGAACAAGTTTCACCTTAAGATGGTATTTCTTCTGGAGGGATTGTCGAAACAGACCGGTGTAGATGCCACACATCCACCAAGCGAATATCAGGCTCTCGCAGATGAGAAATGACGTCTTGGGATCAATGCCATGTAAGATGGCTGTTGCTGCTGCAACTGCCATCCCACCTTCGACACAAAGAGCATGACAAACACACGCATTTGTCCAAGGAATGTCTTCCCTCAACGTCTCAACATTGCGCCCAAACAAAACGCATGGGCAAAAGAGACCTGTCCAACCTGCAACACAAGCATATCATTACATAAATGGACCACTGTCCTATGAACAGGACAGAGATACAAAAAAAAAAAAAAAAAATTCAGGCCTAAATTCCTCAATTAAGGATTGTTGTGTTTTTGGAAAAAGTCTACTTTTACTCGTACAAAACAGAGTAGAAATAGAAGTTAAAATCATACTCTCAAAATAATTATAAAAGTTCACCGGTGTACGCGTAAAGTACAACTCCGAACTACGCTACTTGCATCGTGTTATGAGCAAAAGACTTTTATGACCTCCAAAGGCAACACCAAACTAGTCCCAACTATTCTCCGAATAAAGCAATTGTCAATTGTATGATTTTTGTGAAGAAAGACCGGCAAGCAAAAACAATTTTATTGGAGTAAATATAAGATTTCTTATATGGTCTTCCCTATTTGGTTAGTAAAAGTATCATAACCAGCTGAAATGAGAAGAATGCTTATAGAAGTTCTGGTAATCTGGCATAACTAGTCGATCACTTGGTTTACAGAAAATAATATCTGTGTAATCCTACATGAATAGGTAATACCAAAGATGCCAAAGAAGAGAAAATGATGAAAGCAAATAAGACACTTACAGCTCTGGGTATCTTCAGCACAGCCGAAAATCCCAGTTGTCCAATCTTCATCAGCAGGAGGTTCATAGCTTTCCGGTAAGGGCTGCCCACATTCTGAACATCTATGAACCACCAACTGCCAGCCAGACCCCAAAAAATATATATATATTTAAATTTAAAATTTTCAGAATCAAACCATAGAAAATTCTCCACAAAAAGGATAATTCTCCTATAGCGAACATCTACATTCTACATTAATGGTCCGTTTAGTTCATAGATTTGAACAGAAATTTCATATTTCCGTGAGAAAACACTGTTCTAACCTATGATCTAAATGGGAGTTAAATTTAGTTAAATTTTCAAACAAATATGATTCTTATATGAACTAATGCTCAAAAAAAGCGCAACACCTGTGAAGTATGTCGTACCTTAACACAGAATCATTCAAACTACAAAGGAAATTTTGAGCTAAGAACCAAAACTGTACAGTTAAATCCATTAGTACAAATTTCCGTTTTTTATTTTATTTTATTTTATTTGCCAACCTGATCCGACCCAAAAAGGCTAATCTGGCGATTCTAAGCTCTAACCAAAACACAAATTCACAAATTTCTATAAGTAAAAACCAAAAATAAAATAAAATAAATAATACAGACCTGAGGAACTTGAACGGGCTGGTTGAGTTCTCCTGGGGTGATATCCTCCAATGGCGCTTGATCTTTCGTCAGCTTCACGTATCTCGATTGCGCATTTCCCTCCGCCATCTGATCCAAACCAATCAACGAATCATATTTAACTGCAATTATACATGTAATTCAGACAAATTCACAGACAAATAGATGAGAAATTCACAGAAAATAAGCGAAATTGACCTTGAAGAAATGAGAAAGAAAAGTCTTTGGGCGAAACTGGAACGAGATCTGGAACGAGTTTGAGATGAGAAAACTGGAGAACTTATTACGTTCGGTTATATGTGAATAAGCATTTACGCTTGAAATTTCTGTTTTTTTTTTTTTTTTTTTTTTTTTTTGCCCTTCTTGTGTAACTATATTGGAGTGCGAAAGGCCATTCTAGTAAAGAGGTAGAAATTATTGGTCAATTGGGTTGTGAATTAACCAATCAAGATTCAGGATTTATTCTCTCGTCTCTCACGACAATAACGACTTATTGCCACGTTCATAGACAAATAGACATGGCAGGTATACTGATTTTTTTTTTTTTTTTTTTTTTTTTTGGGGCTAAAGCATAATCTAATGTTTATAAATTAACAATATATGTTCATTTTAGTAGACAGTTGCATAAATTTTTTTTTCCCTGAAAAATCAATAAAAATTGTTATTATTATTGAAAAATCAACCAATTTCAATCTAAATATTTATCACAAACTCGTATTCTAAACACATGCTAAATTATGAAAGGATTTAGTACCCAACCCCGATCCTAGAATTTAAATTTGATCTTGGTCATTTTATCTGATCATGATCCCGATCCTGAAATCTGACTCCCACCTCGATCTTGACCACACTGTCAATTCCAAATCTCATGTCTTGGTCCAAACCTCACTCTCAGTTCCCTAGTCTTGTCTTCTGGCCCCAACCACAATTTCAAATCCCAACACAACCCCCGACCCTTCCTGGATACTAACCTATACTCGAGTCCTAAACCTGATCCTATTCTCGAATCTTGACTAGCATCCCTTACCTTGGTTTTGAACGTCGATTGTCATCTTAGTCCAAAACCCAGTCCTAAACTCTAACCCTTAAGCATTGTTGTTTGATATATATAATTTAAATGTTTGATATGTTTATCGATATATTCTCTTACGTTTAAATATGCATTATGTTTCAATATATTGATTTTTTTAATCGTATTAGATATTACAGTTCGTATTAATTTTTAATTTCGCAATTATGCTATGCATGAATTGTTGAACATTATATTATTTTGAAAATTACAATCATAGTACTATCACGGCATGTGGCATTTAAATGGACAAATACAAATGAAATAAAAATCTAACATTTTGTTTTTAAAATTTTGCTAACTTTATTTTTTAATTGTTTAATATTGTAGCAAATGATACGTAGGAAAACATCACTCCGCCTTAAAGAAACAAGATAATAATGCACAGGTACAAGATGGTAATTAGAGATGTTTTGGAATAAATAACTATAGCAACAATCAACCAAAAAAAAAAAAAAAAACACTCAAGATGGCCGTTTACATACTTAACAGGCATTTGATGAAGATGTTGAAATTTGGTTTTTTTAGATTGGACTTGTTTGACTTTTTTAAATTACTTTAAAATCTTGCTGAAAAAAAACTTACCTCGTTCGTCAAGTTAAAGATCACTCTTTGAAAACCAGGAAGAAGATTGAAATGGATTATATTTGTATCCACAAAAATGAATGAAAATTGAAGTTACAAACTGAATTGGCATAAACGACTTCGGTCAAAAAAGAGTAATTAAAAAAAATTCCAATAACCATAATGAACTGCATACGTCTTAACATTTAAAAAGGAAGAGAAACTATATATTTTTTTTAAATACCTTTTCAGTTTTACAAAAAAAAGTTGTCGTCTATAAATAAAACGACATCCATGTGTAAACAATTTGTCGTTCATGCATAAACGACACAATTCTGTACAAAGTTCGTGTCGGATTTGTTCCAAAAGAATACGTTAATTGTACATACAGCACCTACTCTTTTTTTTTTTTCTTTGTTTGTTTGCAAAGAACTATAACAACCTTAATTGCAGAAAATACATTTTTTATTGGCTCGAAGATAGCTTATTTATAAACAAAACGCATGTCGTGGATGACAGTACAACATATTGTTATCTAAAAAAACGATAGGAAATTAGACCACAAATGATATAAGATTAAAGAAATAAACAAAAAATAATATTAACGAAATGGACGGACAAAAAAAAAAATTGAGAACCATAAAAGTCTATTGTTGTTTCGATCATCGGTTGGCGATTGTTTTTTTTGATAATATTTGAAAATTTTTATAGTGTTTTATCTCAAAATTTAATAAATTTAAATTTATTTTTCAAATCTATCATTGAAACAGACCATTATTAGTAAAAAAAAAAAAAAAAAAAAAAAAAAAAAAAAAAAAAAAAAAAGTAAAAGCTTGACCAAACAGATTTGACACGGTTGCCGGAGCTCCGGAACTCGGGTTGGGCAAATCCCCAAAACGACACCCGAGGATCAACACGACTCCGAATTGAACGAGTCCAGAAACGACGTCGTGAACTGATGCTGCGCAGCGCACACGTTCACATTCCATTGGACAGTCACCCCCAAGATCGTTAGATTCAGATCAACGGCAGCAAATAACTGGAAAAAAATAACTGAAAAACAAATAATAATAAAAAATCCTCCAAGTTGGTAGTATCAAAGAAAGCTCCAAAAAAATAAATTTAAAAAAAAAAAAAAAAACCCAAGACTTCTCCTTCTACTAGAAGCCTTTAAGCAGTAGTACAATTCTTTATGACTAATTAATAATAATTAACGTAAGAAGATAACCCAGACTACAACTGTTAGAGGAGTGGGAGAGAGAGAGAGAGAGAGAGAGAGATAGATGGGTAAAGGAAAAAAGCACATTGACCAGCAAAGAACTGGAATCGGAACTTGCACTCCTGTTATTTCCTCTCCATATTCTTCTTCTTCATCATCATCAAATCTCAAAAAGCAAGTTTCAGCCACAAACAGAAATGAAGATGTCGGAGCAAGTGGGTTCTTTTCTCCCTCTGTTTTCGGGAATAGCCCATCCGTATCTGAAGTCGAATTTGCAATCTCTGTCTTGAGGACGTGAGTTTTTTTTTTTTTTTTTTTGCTCAATATAATTTTTCAGCTTACTTTATAGAATCCAAAGCTAAAGTTTTTGCGTGGTTGGTCACGGAATTGAAAATAATTAAGAAAATTGAAATTTGCTGGCAAACCCAGAATCTGATGATGCTCTTGAAGTTGGAATTTTTCTGCTTTCAAACTTTGTATTTCTAATGCTCTATATATGTGTATGCATGAACTGCGTATGTTTGATTTCTTATCTACGGTTATATTTTCCCTAATTTGCTGGCACTCAGAATCTGACTATGCTCTTGAAGTTGGAATCTTTTTGCTTTCAAACTTTGTATAACTAACGCTATATATACATATATATATATATATATATATATATGAATTGGGTATGTCTGATTTCTTATCTACTGTCATATTCCATAATTTGCTGGCACTCAAAATCTGATGATGCTCTTGAAGTTGGAATTTTTCTGCTTTCAAATTGTATATCTAATGCTATATATATATATATATATATATGAAACATCTGAACTGGGTATGTTTGATTTCTTATGTTATATTTTCCAATGTTCTTGGCTGTAGCTCGGAATTGACGCTTCTGATTAAATTTCCATGTTGGCCCACAGTTTTATACAAGCTGTAACTTCATGTCGGTCAGAGTCAAATTGGCTTGTTCAGATGTTGGACGGTCCTACCTCAAGAATGTTGATGGCCTGTGGACTTAGAAGAGTCTACGAGGCTTTCCAATTGTTGGAAATTATCCTTCGTTAAGGTTAGGTGATTCTTGTTTTCTATGTTGCCTCCTTAAATAATTTCAACTCAACAAATTTGGCCTTTGGTCACCCCGACGGGATTAATCGGGTTGCTTTCACAATGGGTAGGTCTCACGTAGCGTGGGTCAAATTCCCCGCCCTAAGCAACT
Source organism: Ficus hispida (assembly GCA_025413025.1). Taxonomy (NCBI): domain Eukaryota; kingdom Viridiplantae; phylum Streptophyta; class Magnoliopsida; order Rosales; family Moraceae; genus Ficus; species Ficus hispida. Next base: position 1,824,992 of record CM046369.1, on the reverse strand, counting down.
AGCTCTCAATGTCGGGGCTAGCCCTTAAGTGGAAGTGGGTCTAAGGACTTAAATTAGATGCACTGAGCGCCATGAAGAGTGCATTCCGTATCTCTCTCTAGGCAACCAGTCAAGAACAAGCGGGGCTAACCGTCCTCAGCTGGTCTGTCTCATTGCCACTAGTGTGCGGGTCACTTAGTTCACTTTAGGCAATCTTCACTTTCTTAATGCCGTGACTCAAACTTGGTATGGTGCTTTATTTTGGTCTATTGTCCTGTTAAGGAGAAAGGGTCTAAGTACTTAAATTAGGTGCATTACATTCTGTACAAGCAGCTGGTCTAAAAACCTACAATTTCCTCAAAACAACTTGTCATCAAAATGCACAAATTGTTCGTCTTTGGACAGATTCTTTTTGGAAAATAGAGCAAGGAGCAGAACTCCAACACATCCTGTTCGTTCACATTCATTGTGCAGAAGCTAACCTTATCTGCAAAGTGTTAACTTCTCGGGATACATGAGAAAAATGAATAGTCAGCTTCCCTCCTTCCAATACTTGAGAGCACGCCAAGGAATATTAGAAGAACCAGTCTTCAACAAGTTGACAACAATCGAAGAAACACTCACAGTCCACAGTTTATGCCTCCCGAATTGCCAAGCAGGAGAAGTAGCACTAATAACAGCCACTTCTCAGCCTCAATAGCAAACATATAGTTAAAAAAAAACTCTCAAAATTCGTCTAACAAAAGCACGATATTACGTAAATTGTCCCCAATGAGCAGGCACACGATATCCTTTTCACGTTTTGCCTTGGAAGAACCAAAACAGAATCCAAAGAGAGCTTAGTAGAAAGTAAAATTGCCTTCTTACTTACACAATAACAGAATTAACCAAACTTGGGATAGCATAAAATTTTGTCTTTGGTAGATCCTATTGCCCACTTTTTTTTTTTTGAATGTTTCACAAGAAGTCTAATTGAATGCAGAGACTGGTGGTTGCACTAGCAACTGACAGAGCCTTGTGGAATGCTATCATGAAGAATGCTTTGGTTCAGAAGCTCAGAGAGCCTCTATGCTCAGGTTCTAGATTCTGTCACCGCATTCTTTATTTTATTTTCCAAAAGCAGACCTGAGTATTTCGGTATTACTTGTATCGGATCCTCTTGTACAAACAAATTTCATCTCTACTTTGTTGTAGCCGAAATGGAAGCCACTTAGGGCAATCGAAGAGCCGGAACTGGCTGCAACCATTTTGCAGTGGATATGGGAGATGTCGAAGACGAAGGTTATGGAACTCATCGAGAAATTCCTAGCCCTCACGAATGAGATGTTTCAAGGTCGAGAGATCAAGAAAGGAAACACCGTAAAGAATGAAGACCAGTTGGAAGACAAAGTTAGATCGTCCTTGCTTCTCACCGTAGTCATCCTTTTGATTGTGGTGATTGCCCGAAGCAACGGGGTTTGATTTGTCCTATTACCAGGCAAAACATGTTTGTTACTTTCTCCTTATTTGGGTGTTGTGCTTTGATCATACTTTATGTTGTTGGATGCACGGCTTGAATTGTTGGTGTTTTAATCATGTAATCAACCATATGAAGCTTGTTGTTATTGGCTATTATTACTTTGTTTTCTGATTGTCGTAGCGAAACTGAAAAGGTAAAAATCTTGCTATTAACGAGCAAATAGAATTGAGGCTTATGTAATAAGGCTTTGAACATGAATTCATAATAAGCTCATATAGTTTTATTTTATTTTTATTTTTCATGCGTGTCTTTGAAGCTCATATAATTGTAAAAGATTTTACGATTGTTTGATGTTTTATTTTAACTTTAACTAAACTATATTTTTTTTATTAGTGTTTTTTTTTTTTAAAAAGTCAACAAAACTTATAATTAGATTTTAAAAAGTTAATCAAGTTCAACTTAAAATGTTTAACTACCCGCGATCTAAAAGAAAGTTTTGTTTTCAGGATACTGTCGTTTTTTAACTCTCGAAAGATACAAAAAGATCGAAGAAGCATGTGTTAAAACACTAAAACCGACCTGGCATTCTTGAAACAATAGGATCCATACTAAAACGACATGATCTTTAGAAAGGACAGCAAGATCAATACAACGGGGTATGTTAGTCGAGGCCAATTTTACAACGAGACCTCCTCTTTTTACCCCGTTAATAGGTTAAAATTTTTTGACCATTCGATCTTATTTCAACGGTTTAGATGTTATATGCATAAAAAATTTATAATGCATCCAACTACATCTGATCGCAATTCCATTACAAACAAAAAAAACCCTCAGCCTGGCTTTCCTTCTCTTCCAGCGCACTATGTTCGTCGGTGGCCGGCGCCGTGAGTGCAGGACGTCGTCTGTAATCGTCGGAGGTGGAAGAGCATGTAGTCAGAGGTGGCCCAGAGGAGATCTCGCCATCTCCGTCGCGCCGGTGGCTCGAGGGTTGCTAGCAGCTCTCATCATCGGAGGGGACTACCTGGGCTGTGGGTGACTCGCGCTTCTAGTGAACTGCCGGTGACGCTCCATGACAATCGCTCCGTAACAACAACGAGCCGGAAACCTAGATCTCCGCCTCCACCCTCGCGCGAACCCAGTTGCGATTCCTCGTGCTGGCCTCCACAAGATTGTGATCGCACCGGCGTCGACCAAATCGATCGATCGGCCCAGAAATCGACGACCACCTCTGCGATCGGTGGGTGAGGAATGGTCGGAGGTTCCTGCCGGTGGGGGAGGGTGGGTTCAAACCGGAGTTAGGGAAGAGGGGTGGATGCTTCTGTCGTGGGGGTTGGAGCTTTCGCCGTCGTCGACGGTGGGTGAGGAATGGTCGAAGGTTCCTGCTGGTGGGGGAGGGTGGGTTCAAACTGGAGTTAGGGAAGAGGGGTAGATGGTTTTGTCGTGAAATGGGGCTTTTGCCGCCGTCGACGATGGGTAAGGAATGGTCGGAGCCCCGCCGGTGGGGGAGGGGTTTCCGTTTTTTTTTTTTTTAAACCATTTGAAATGTTTTATAAAATGATAATCTGGTGTGGTTGGTTTTATGAAATTTTTTTATATATTTTTTAATTTTAACCATCTCAAATTAATCTGACGGTTGAAAGTTTTAACTTTATTGATGGGATAATTTGGGAAGGTGTTATTAACTTATTATAGAGCTCTCCTTTTCTTAAAGATAGAAAATTCTAATCAGTCATTCTTTTGAACATTAAATTATATTTAAAAATTACTTTTTTTTTAAAGTGAAAATTGATTTTAAACGAGTATTTTCCTCAAATTTACGATTTTTTTTTTGGTCTTTGGCTTAAATCCTACGCCTATAGTACACGCAATTTTGGGGGGAAAGTAAAAAAAATAAAAAAAATAAATAAAGTCCGACCGGCAAATTCTTCTCCGGCTCAAAACCCTCACATTTCTAAAACCCCAAATTCAAACAGAGTGGGATTTTTAGAGAGAGAAACAAACAAACAGAGGAGAGAGAGAGAAAATGTCGGGCTTCTCATTCGGATCCTCGTCGTCGTCGGCCTCATCCCCGTCTCCGTTCTCATTCGGATCCCCCGCCGCCGCGGCATTCGAATCCACCGCCGCCTCCACCGGTTTGTCATTCGGATCATCCTCAAACCCTAGCTCCACTCCCTCCTTCTCCTTCGCCTTCAACAACGCCTCTTCTTCATCCTCAAACCCTACATCCGCCGCCGCGCCATTGTTCGGCTTCACGTCTTCCGCTCCCTCCTCGTCTTCTCCCGCGCCGTCCTTCTCCTTCGGCTCCTCCGCCGCCATATCGCCGGCGCCTGGTTCAGCTCCTGCTCCAGCTACCGCTCCCTCCCTGTTTGGCTCCTCCTCTGCCGCGACTCAGAGTTCTTCACTGTTCGGAGCAGCTTCTTCGGCTTCGCCATTGTTCGGCTCGACGTCCTCTTCTTTCTCGGCGGCGGCGGCCGCGACTCCGGCTTCTTCGTCGAGTTCTCCTTTGTTTGGAACAGCGCCGATTTCGGCACCAGGTTCGGGTTCGTCTTTGTTTGGAGCATCGTTATCCAGTACAAGTTCAAGTTCATCCCTGTTTGGGGCTTCTTCATCCGCAGCGAGTTCTGCTCCGTCTTTGTTCGGCGCTTCTTCTTGTTCGTCTTTGTCGTCGTCTTCGTCGACTATTTCATCTGGATTTTCCTTTGGCTCATCTTCTTCTTCTTCTTCAGCTCCAATCACTCCTACATTCCCAAACCTGTCAGTGACCAGTTCTTTTTCTTCCTCTTCTTTGTCTTCGGGGTTTTCGCTCTCTACGACTTCGCCTTTGGGAAAGGTCTCCACAGATTCTGTACCGACAACCTCAATTTCTCCAGCTCCTTCTCTCCTCGCATCAAGCTCTCCGGCTTTCTCTTTCGGAACATCGGCTTCTCAGACTTCGTTTGGTTTTTCCACCAATGCAGCCTCGACGGGCTCTGCAGTTTCCGCCACAAAGCCGACATTGTCCTTCACGACATCTGCGGCCCCATTGTTTTCGACCGTTACAACTACAAGCGCTTCTTCGACTCCCGCCTCAGGTGGTGCCACCCAGACTTCTTTCTCAATGCCAGCATTTACTGTAACTTCCTTGTCTGCAACTACTGCCGCTACAACTACTGCTTCTTCGGGGGCAGCTTCTTCCTCAGCCGCCACAGTTTCGTTTACCGGTTTTGCTCCCACCAGTAAAGCTACTTCATCCACCACTGCCAGTTCTTCTCCAAGCTTTTCATTGTCGACCAAAACAATTACACCTGCTGCATCTACACAAGCTCTATCAACTGCTGCCTTGCCCACCATTGGTGAGCTTGTAAAACTTTTTACTAGTTTTGGGTTATCTCTCATTGCTGGCTAATTGGGTTGATGCAGGACAAGCACACAACCAACAGTTTCCTAATTTCTAAATTCATCATTTCGTAGTTAGTGTTTTCTTTATAATCTGCTAGGTCTAGCCTAGATTTATCTTTATAAGTTCCAAATTATCTAGTTTGAAATCAGTTTTCAATGTACTATCAATGTTTCAGACAAATTTCTTTGAGTGTTCTGTCAGTTTTCGTGTTTGTTTCAAGCATAATTCCGTTGCCTCATGCGTATGGCTTATATGCAATGAAACAAGAGTTCATTGCTGTTTTTTGTGCTATTGTTCATGGCTGATAGTAGTTGATCTTGCTCGATATTGTGTATCTTGTAGCTTGAGGAGGCAATTGTAGAATCTTATCATATTTATATGAGGTTGAACTTTCCATTTGTATTTCTCTGGATTGTAGATGATTGTTACTTCACTGAGACTGAGGTGCTTTTAACCTTCTAATAAGAAAAAATGAAAAAGAAAATAGCTATGTTCATAGTACAACCCATGCTCGGTGTTTCATTGATTTATGTGCTTTTTACTTGTGGTTCCTGTTTAGAGACTCTCTTTACTAATTAAAAATGTCTCAATCTAGGCATCAGAGTATGCTGTTGCTTGAGGGCCAAGAACTAGTAGCATCAATTTATTTAGAGTGCCCAGTGTTAAGGATTGTGCAAATTTATTCTGTAGGTGTCTCTACTTCAACTTCTGCAGCAGTAACCACGTCCAGTTCTAGCACTACTACAACTCAGACGTCATCATCTCTTGTTGTAACGTCAAGAAGTGGGTCGGTATACTTTATTCTTGTGACCAACTCAGTTTTACCTTTCTTTGGCATTTGATGTTATATTTTGTTTTAAGTAAATTTCTTTTATTGTATCTTTGGTAAGCTTTTCAATGTATTAAGTTTCCATTGTACATTAAGCTTTTCAATGCATTATCATTTCTTGCTATTTCATTTGCTTTTCTTCTCCTTGGCAATTTTACATAGCTAGAAGGGGAATTCTTTTGAAAATTGAAGGCCTTTGTAACGAATTACTATTTTGATGAACAAACAAATGACTCCATTATATATTTCCTTTATGCATTATCATTTCTTGCTATTTCTTTTGCTTTTTCTTATCATTGGGAATTTTATATCGACATAAGTTTAATTATTTTGAATATCAAAGGCCAATGTAATAAATTCCTATTTTGATTGAAAAATAAACGATTCCTATTTTGTAAAATGCCATTGCACTAAGCCCTAGTTCTATGGATTTTGGGAGGGAATATCTTTTTGTACTGTTCTCAAAATATATGTCGCCAAGATAGAATCAATTTCAAAAGATTACTTTAGCAGATATCCATATCCTGTTCAAAATCTAGGAATTTTCAGTTTCAATTGTGCTCTTTTGCTTTGGTTCTTCTGTAGGACTATTTCAAGCGTCAGCACTGCTGTATCTGTGGCACCCAAGTTACCATCTGAGATCGCAGGAAAAACTGTTGAAGAGGTACTCTCCATGCTGAGTCTTGTATTCTTCTTTCTTTTCTTTCTTCACTATTAGTTAATTACAAATCTTATTTGTTTCTGGTTTATGTGAAAGCTTTCTAGGACTATGCTACCATGAAAATGCACGAATATTTTATCCATCTATGTTTTTTTTTTTCTTTTTTCTTTTTTGAAATGGAAGATTTGAACCTGTTTCCTGATAATCAAAGTTTCACTTCGTTGCCACTAGAATGTCCCTTCTGGGATAATATATTTTCTGTTTCTTTATATAACTGAATGGCATGATCTCTGTTTTCAAAGAAAGGCCAAGTTCTCTTTGAAATGGCAGTTCAAAATTTTAAGAGGAAACGTAAAAAGGAAATAATTCCAAATGCAATAGAATCGTCAAAAATATTTTATCAAACTTTTCTCTGTTTCTACTAAATATTAATACATTATCCTGTCTTTAGCTCTGCTTAAATTTTATTACAGTTGTTGGATCTTATGACGTCTTTCTGTTTCTTCTAGCATTTGATGCTCTTCTTTTTATTTGTTTATTTGTTTATTTTATAAATATTGAAGATCATCAAAGAGTGGAATGCTGAGCTGCAAGAACGTACTGGAAAATTTCGAAAGCAGGCAAATGCCATAGCTGAGTGGGACAGGAGGATATTGCATAACCGTGATGTTCTTCTCAGGCTTGAGGTAATCTGCATGCTAATTCTGACATTCCCTTCAGCAATTGGTATGAGATGCATTAACTCTGTCAAACAAGATTAGCTTCTAAATGTCTGCATCAATGACTTTTTGCTAATCGTAGTTTGTCATTCCCATTTTTTATATTGGAGCTTGAATTTCTGTTACATGACATCTTTGTTTTACTATATTCAGAAGCAAAGCTAATTTCTTGATGGGGAATATGCTTTTACAATGAAGTTGTCTTCTGTATAAATAAATAAATAAATAAACAAATAAAAATTTCTTTGACTAACTCTTTATTTTCTTTCTATATTTGCACTGTTCTTGTTTAGAAAATTGTTAATTGTTCTACATTGTTATCAGCAAGATCTTCTTTCGTCTCATCTAGTATATGAAGCATGAACTTTAATGTAGATTGAAGTGGCAAAAGTGGTCGAGACCCAAGCTAACTTGGAGCGGCAACTGGAGTTAATTGAGACACATCAAGACGAGGTACTTTTTATTGACTTAATTAGTGTGTACAGTGTACACACAAAAGGAAAAGAGCAAAAGTATTTGAATTTACTTTCGAGCATGTTAGAATAAAACAAGAAATTCGGAGCTAAGGGGATTTCATTATTCACCTTGTTAAATAGATAAAGAGTGAAAATTTCCAGTCTAAAATGTTCTTTAATGAAACCCTTTGTGTAGATTCATTTCAGCATCATGAAAATTTTAATACCCTTTGGTTAATTACGGTAAAGCCCTCATTTCGTGTCACCACCTAATATTAAGTCCAAGTACTTTTTGCTGGTCACCTATTTATGTTGTTTTAAGCTCTAAAGAAAATATCTTTCAAAATATTACCATTTGAGGTTGGTAGATTAGTGTATTTCTTATAATTTTGGCCTAGACATGATTTGTTTCCTGGACCCCTAGTAATTTGTTGTTATCTCTTTAAACCTCAGTATTGCAAGTAACTACGAGCTTTGTCTTTGGCGTTTACTAACTTTTACTTCTTTGTTTCATATATTTAGGTTGATAAGGCTTTGCAAAGCATGGAAGGAGAAGCTGAGCGTATTTACAAGGATGAACGTGGATTACTTCTTGATGACGAAGCTGCCTCTACTAGAGATGCTATGTCAGTCCTTGGTTCTTCAATTTTGTTTCATTGTTTTTGAAATCATGTCAAGTACTATAAGCCAGAAAGTTTATGAGATGAGATCATCATATGTGTTATTCTCGCTTATTTGTCGTTCTTGATTGTTGGATTTCCTTTCGGTTGCAGGTATGAGCAGGCTGAGTTTATAGAAAGGGAAATGGAGCAGATGACAGAACAGATAAAGTCAATTATTCAGACCCTAAATGCCAGCCAGGTAATGCTTTTTTCAGAAAAAAATTTTCATTTTTCGATAAGCTTAGTTTAGAGAGCCTTCAAAGATCATATTTCACGGTTTAATTTTGTTTAGGGTGGAGAGCTTGAGGCAAGCGACGCAATGACTCCGCTAGATGCGGTTGTCAAAATCTTAAACAATCAGCTAAGTTCGTTAATGTGGATTGATGAAAAGGTTAGTATCATGACGTTGCTTAATCTTTTAATTCCTTATTTTGATAATGATTATTTGCTGCTTTAAACCACTGACCTTCTCCATCTCCCCCTGATTCTTCAATACGACCTGCTTGCATTTTTTTTTTCTTGCACACTCGGGTTACCATCTAATCTTGAAGATGTACTTAAGTTCCATGTCCATTTCTAGATTACTGACTCACATCAATCTTCTTAGGCTGAAGAATTCTCAACGCGTATTCAGAAGCTAGCCAGTCAAGGCTTGGTCGCTGATCGCCAATTGGTGGGTCCGAAATACAGGATGTCCTGATTCATAACCTGGATTCAACTGTATGTTACCTCGATCGGCTTCTTGATATGATAGAAAAGCATGTGCAGAGGAGAAATTACTTTTTTTTTTATTTTGAGAAATGTTTGTTTACTCATGATAACCAATATGTTTTGGGTGAATAGAGATGTTTTTAGTGAATTTTTTTGGCCACATCTGTTAATTTTCCTTTGGTCACATCCAATAACTCGGGATGTGGATTTATCTTCTCTTTGCTCAGACATGAAATATGTAAACTCTCTCTGGCTCGCTGCACCAAGGAAAAATGCTTCCATAAAAATTGCGTGAAAATCATGGGTGCTTGTTTGATACATTTTGGTCGCAACTAAATCTTGATATAAAAAGTTATTTCATAGGGACTAGGACAAGGACGTGACGTCTTATTCAACCAACACTCACTGTTGACCGGAAGACACGGCAATTATGTCTTGTGGTGAGCAATGAGCGTTTGCATGGAAAAGATGTATCTTATCCTATCCGCAATGGAATAAAATAATGATTTTTTGAGTGCTCTTTTCTCTTTTGGTTCGCATTTCTACACCTGGAAATAGTATCAAGGAACATATATTGATTCTAATTCTATCATGAGTTATCCATTTTAGATTCATTAATATTGAACACATTCTTTTTTTTTTTTTTGGTCAGATTTTCCTCATATTGAGCCGTGAAAAATTATTGTGCACATTTTCACGGCGTGACTAGAGTTCCATCAACCACCATAACCTATAACATGCTTGTAATTAAATGGTTCAAATTAAGAAAAAAATGGCTACATAAGGATGGTTACATCTTTTCTTTCTTTTTTTCCCGAAATATTATGTTTAATTTACAAGAATAATGCAGAAAGAAAAATATACGAGTGAGAATAAATGAAGTTGGAATGCCTTTTTTTTTTTTTTTTTTTTTTATAAAGGAAGGAATGCCCTATTTTCATGCTTTGGGTTTTCCTTTCTTTTTTAATAATAATTAATAATAAATATAATAATAAAAGAAAGAAAAGAAGGAAATCATATATATATATGGTAACATTTTGATAGAGTTTTTCCAGAGTACTATTGATAGAGTTCTTTTTAAACCGTTAAGATTTAATCGAACGATTGATATATTGTAATGTATCATAATTATCATACATCTTATCTCATCTTCCTTCCCACCCCGATCTTTTCCGTCGCCAGTGACCTACGCCCCATCGTCGACGACCCCCCAACATCAGCAACCATACCCCCAGCCCCCCCCTCCCACCCCAGGCCTGGCTAGCCCTCACCCCATCACTGGCACCCCCCCAACCCCAGGCCGCCTGGCCCCCCCACTACCACCCCAGGTCCCCTTTCCCCTGGCCCCCCTACCCCCTACTCCCCCCCGCATCCCTTCCCCCCCCCCCAGCCTGGTGCCCTCCCCCACCCAGGCCTCCCCGATCCCCTTTCTCTCTTCCCCGCTCTATCTCTTCTCCTCTCTCCCGCCCCCGGCTGCCCCGGCCCCCCCCTCTCTCCCTCCCCTGCCCCCCCCTCTCTCCCCTCCCCTGCCCCCCTTGGTGACCCCCCCAGCCCAGCCCCACCCTCGACACCCCCCCTCTCTTACCGGGGGAATCCGTTGCGTCGGGGTGTGGGGGGGGGCGGGGTCGGGAAGAGAGAGGGGTGTGGGGGGGTCCCATCCTTGGGGGGGGGGGGGGGGGAGGCCGTGGGAGGGGGGACTTAGGGGGGGCATCGGGAGGGCTAGGGGCTGGGGTGTCGAGGCGGGGGGGGGGGGGGGGGCTTGGGGTGGCTGGGTCGCCACCGGTAGCGGAAGGTCGCCGACGACAAAGAAGACTTGGGGTGGGAAGAGTAATATGAGGTAAGGTGTATGATAAGTATGTACACTAACAATATTTTAACCGTTCGATTAAATCTTAATGGTTCAAAAAAAAAAACTTTATCGGTAGTTACTTTGGGATAGGCTCTATCACAACCTCTCCTATATATATTTTCAACATTTTGGTTATAATTATTTGTTTGACACTGGCCTAGAATCCATGAAAACCAAGAGGGAAGTTCCAGTGCTTGTCTGTTCGACCCATGCTCTCCGTAATCCGTATGCATCTTTGCAAATTCATAAATTTGAAAAAAAAAAAAAAAAAACACCACTAATGTTTATGTTTGGTTGATTTGCTCCAATCAAACCATTTCAATTGTTTTTTGTATTTTTTTTCAAAAGTAAATTCAATTTAATTATTTACATATTAAGGTCTAAGTTAAAAACTCAAATTTTAAAAGTATATAACTTTGTTATTTTAAGTTGAAATGAAATGATTTTGAAAAAAAAAATACATAAAATTTCTAGAAAATCGAAATAAGATCCAATCCATAATGATATATATATTTTTTCGAACACATTTCAAATTTTTACACTTTTAACTTTAAACAGTTTATCTTCAACCATTTACATAATTTCAAAACTCAATTCAATTTAACTTCAATCAAAATAACTCTAAAATTGTAACTCAAGGAGACCATCCTATTAGAGAACAATTAGTGGTTGAAAAAACAACCTTTTGAGGTTAGTTGAAGCAAAATTGTTAACACCATTGGGCTCTTAATTGCTAGAGAACGTTGTAAAGTTTGTAACCAGGAGATGTTAAAGATAGATCCGAGATACCATTACACCATGGCCATAAAGGAAATAGAATTTGCTACCTCTCTTCTTTTATCTTCTCCTGAAATATTGAGAGTAATTTACAAGAATATCGTAGAAAGAAAAAATAAACTAGGTGACAATAAATTATAACGGAAGACCATAGTTACATTCTTGGGTTTTTTTTTTTTTTTTTTTTTTAACATATAATAATTCTGGTAATAATTTTAATTTATCTGGCATTTGTCCAGAAGCCATGAAAGCCAAGAGGGAAGTTAAGGTGCCTGGGGACTTCAAGTCTTGCAACAAGTGCATCATCTTCTCCAATCTTTTTGGGATCCAAAATAACCAAATAGCATCTTTGCACTGAAACTGCATACTGAAAAGCCAATACCAAAAGTTATTCATCATAACAAATATATCAAAAAATTAATATTGTAGATATACGGATTAAAGAAAAATGAAAACTCTCTCGTGTTTTGAATATGAGAGCTCCTATATCTTGATTGTTTCCCTCCCTCTCTGGCTGAGCTAGTGCCAGCAGGGTATAAGATACCAAAAACTAGTAAACATGTTTGGTACTTAAAATTTGTATACCTCAACGACAAGAAGGTAGCCATCGTCTTCTTCAATGCCTTTGGGGACAAAAATAGGCTCTCCGATGAATCTCCGACGACCTACTGACCATGTTCGGACAGACTTGTTTGAGAGATTCAGCTTAACCACCGTGTCAAATGGGAAATGGGGTAAGGAAGGTCGAGAACCAGAAGAAGTGGCTGCATATACAATAGTGTTTTTGAGGCCTGAAAATGATGGGTTTATTACTGGGAAATCCGCAGACTTTTTCCATTGGTTTAGAGGCTCCACCTCACATTTTTCATTGGAGTTACCCTTGGCATCTAATGTGATGGTAACCTTTAAAAAAAAAAAAAGAAAGAAAGAAAAAAAGAGCCAAGAAATAAGGAAAGAACAAAATTTTGTAACATATTTTCATGAAACAATATTTTATTTTTTAGACTTGGTATGCTACATCATATCATGCTTATTTGATATAGTCGTCCAATAAATAGTTAGCATCTGAACGATTTGTTCATGTCCGAAATTTAAACTATTTTTACTAATAGTGACTAATTAATTAAGATAAAATGCATATTTGTTAGTTTAACACATACACACATGCAAAATTTGGACGTCCAAGGAAGAGATCGAGAGAGAGAGAGAGTATGAGCACCTCAATTAGGTGGAGTAACATGTCATTTTGACCTTCTTCTACGTTCATAATTGAAGGGTCTAGCTTCCCTGTACGCCAATCATAGCCTGTCCACAGCAACAATTGGTAGTTATTGTTAAACGGGTTTGGGTATAACTCATATGCAAAACTTAGCTCAAAAAGAATGAGGTCCATTTCGCATTTAAACAGCACAATAGTCCCGAACTTAGTGAGTTAGATAAATATATAGTCTAACACCCTCTCTCATGTCTACCGGGTCAGGTTCAAACCAACCATTGCATGTACATCCCGATTATACCATATTAAATTGGTTTGGACAAAACTCATTCATAGAATTTCAACAAAAAAAAAAAAAAACGCATCTTTAGAAGCTAGGTCAAAAGAAGAGATAGCTTATTTCACATATAAACATCACAGCAACCCCATAATACTATTTATTTATCAAAGAAAAAGTTTTAATAATTGTTTAATTTTTGTAATTTAAATTGTTTTTTATGATATTTTTATTAGCTACATACATACATACATATATATATATATATATATATGTACCAAAAAGCTTATGGAAATTGAACCACTTGTAGGAGCAAGCTGAGGCATGTATTTGGATGTTGAGATTCCCATTTTGGTCCAAATGTTGGTAAGCATTGCCAACATGTAGAAACCACAGGCGTGAAGGAGCTTCCAGAGGCACTCTCCAATCTCTGTTCCCAAATGATACAAATCCATTTTCATGAATATCATTATTATTAGGGAATCTAGGAAGCAGATATATGGGAGTTGTGTTCTTGCTTGGATTCACTGACAATGCTGTTATCATTGGACTTGTCCCACTTACTGCCGTCATTGCACCTGCAATCAGTGACGAAGTCAGAAATTTTATAATAGTTAAATACTTTTTAAGAGAGTTATTTGTGAATTTAAGCCAAATAAATATGTGAAAAGATATATTATAAAAAGTTAGAGGGCTACGTCCCTGCCATTTGAGATTAATCATCTTTTTTTTTTTGTCCCCCTAAAAAATAATTAATTAAATGATTAATCAAATAATTAACATAAAATAATATAATAATTAAAAACACTCTTATATTTCAACTCTTATTTATTTATTTATTTTTAGTTCTACAGGTCCGACTTAAGAGTTGTAGGTTTTGAAGAGAAAGGGCTTCTATAGCATTTTCCTAGTTAAAATATATACACATTCATGACATGCCATGAAAATAAAAATTTAAAACAAAAACTCGACAGAAGAAATTAGTTAAATTGGGACAGGACAATAGTTTTACTTGTTATTTTCATGATAAAATGGTGTTATATATATATATATACATATGTATCATCATCATCATCATCATCACCACTTGTAATTCAATATTAATAACCACTTTTAATTATCTCATCATGTTGTCAATAAAAATGCACTTTTAAGAATAAATTTATCATTCATTTGTAGAGTAATCTTGTGCCGAGTCTAATAGTCAATAATATCGATTTTGCTGTGGAAATTTTACTCTGTATACACACACTCACACACACACTGCTCAAGCTGTATAAAGTAATATGAAATTGGAATACTATAGTGTAATTACCAGCAGCGTCAAGTTTAATACGGTTAGCAAATATAATGTAGTACGTGTCTGTAAATGCCCAATCATGGATCATTAAGTGGTCAGGAATTGTGAACCCTTGCTTCATCAACAACTTGAATTTTGAGTCAAATTCTGCAACCAAATAAATAAACAAACAAACAAATAAATAAAGAGAATTGTCTCAATTCACACGTGCTTGAAAGATCTTAAATATATTAGTTTAATATTGGGAAAATAAGATAAATACAGCTGATTTTTTTTTTTTGTTTTTTGTTTTTAGAGACATTATCGTTACTCTGGTGATTGAGGATAGTTAATCAGTGAAAATACATATCAACATTGATAAATCACAAACTAACTTTTCCAATTAGTGAATCATCTATTGACAACTTACATAAAAGATATATATATATTTTTCTAATTTTACAATACTTCAATAGTTTAGTATTAAAAAAATCTTTAAAAAAAAAAAAAAAAAAAAAAACCATTACGAATCCCTTTTACCATAAAATGTAAAATTGCTCCGTGGAAGTAGCATATCTTCTGCGTTGCATGACATTGTAAGAAGCCTATTCCTTTTAGCATCTAGCTTATAATGAGATAGCAGTCGTTTTGGAGGCATCTTAAAAATTCCTGTGTTATTTATTTTTGTTAGACATTTCATTTATGGCCACAATAATCTAAAAACTTATCAAAGAAAGTGCAGTGCATATACATGAGATTCAAACTAAAAGCATATATTAATTATCAAACTAAAGAAGCATATATTTAAAGAACTTCCATGTGGAGATTTTGTTTATGGGCCAACTCTTCTCTCTCTCTCTCTCTCTCTCTCTTTTCCTCCCCTTTAATAAAAGACAAATCCAAATTTCAAAAGAAATATATGCATATAGATATATGGATTTCCTTTTTTTTTTTTTTTTAGCTATTGATAGTTATCAATGTCTTTATTTAGATCAAATTCAAATCAAAATAAAGGAACAAAAAAATATAGAATAGACAATTTTTTATGCAGAACAACTTTTAAAACAGTATCATGCATTTAACTCGTTTTTGTTTTTTTTGGGACCTATGTTGAAATCTTATCATTTCATTTTTGTTTTCTCCCTACGACACCAGTGTTGGCGGGGTACTAGTGCCACTATCACGTCCTTATCAAAAAAAAAAAAAAAAAAGGTACTAATATCTCGTTATGTGGGGAAAAAATGTTTCGACTAAAACATACAATCACGTCAGTAGAATCTTTTTTTTTTTTTTTTAGGGAATTCTACAATGAGGTGGTTTTGTTTGGTTTAGTTAGTTTAAACTAATCATTTCAAACTTTTTTTTTGTCTTTTTTTCTCAAAATTTTTTGTCTTTTTCTCAAAAATTTTTTTTATCTTTTCTGAAAAATCAACATAATTTATTATTTAAACTTAAAAATCTTAACTCAAACTTACACACCAAACACTCTAAAAGTGTTTTTACCTCATTAATAGTGTAAAAAAATTTTGACCACCGATCATTTTTGGACAATCAAGATTAAAAAGATATACTAAAAAAGCATACAACCTATTATACCTGATTTCATTCTACAAAACGTTTCAAAAAAAAACAAAAAATCAATACTCCCCATCAAAGAATAAGAAGGATTCTGATGGAGAGAGAGGCACCGGTGAGTCGGCCCCCACTCCTATGACGTTCCGTGATCCCCCCATGACGTGCGGGGGTTCGGCCACTCGAATCGCCCCCCCCCCTCCCCCCACTCGGCCAGATTTACATCATGTGGAGGGGGGGTGGGTGGGTTGTCGTCGGTGATGGGAGGCAGATCAAATCAAGACCATCAGAGTTCCCCTTAAGGCCATCGAAGTTGGGTTTTTTTTTTTTTTTTTTTTTTTTTTTTTTTTTTTTGACATGGAAATTTAATTGTGTGTGGTAGGATTTATTTTAGTATGATATACCTTATCAATCCACCCGTTGCTATTTATTGGATCTTACCCCATTGTAGAATTCCTCTTTTTAAAAAAATTATAATACAAAATGCTTTCAAATTGTGAGTGGGTTTGTTTGTTTGTTTGTTTGTTTTTTCCTCTGGAAAAAGTGTTGAGGAGTGTAATAGAAGAATATAAAAGCAAAAATGGTTGTAGGCATTTCCTCTTAAAAAAAAAAAAGTTGCAGGGTAATATCACACTTAAACTAATGGTATAGAATTAAAATCTCCTCATTTTAAGTTTAAAAAAAAAAAAAAACATATATATATATAGAAGCAAAACAAAACAAAGTAAAACTTACAGTAGAATGTCCCGTGAAAAATATGTGTGCCCTTTGTATATACCAAAATAAACTTACCATACAAAATCGGCTTCAACAACCGGGCAGCTAAATCCCATACATCACCACGAACGGTAACACCTTCTAGCGATGAATCACAGCCGTCGATGACATCGACCTTCCCGATAGTCCTCAACGTCCCAGATTCGATCTCATAGGGGTCCCCACCTTCCCACAAACACATCAGCCGTCCGCCCCACATCAAGACACTGGTGTTGGCAACATTCTTCATCACCTTGGTGTTCCCAAACTTCCGTCCTCCTCGCAACACCGAAAACGGGCCCCGGTACGTGAACCGCCACGTGTCGGTACCGGCTTCACGCTCCTCCTCTTGGGCCTCGGTCTTCACGTACCGAGCCATGAACTTAACGACGTCGTTTTCTCCAAACGTGAAAGCCCTGAGGTAGCCGTGGCCGTCCAGCGGGTGCACCGTCGAGCCGTGGTCGTCCGAGAATATCCCCGGTCCAGCAAGGTAGTACGTGCCGGCTGGGAAGTCCGCTGGAACTGCGCCGTTTAGGACGCGAAGCGCGACGGGCTCCGCCGTCTCCGATCGTTGCGACATGAAGAGAAACTGGTAGTCCCAGAACGCAGCGACGGCGTCGTCGTTTTGTGGTTGTGGATTCATTTTTTTGTTGTCGTTTGTGGTGGTGTTGACGTGGTTGGTCACCGACGTGGAAACGGAAATGTTTGGCGGGGTTTTAGTGGGCGGTGAGCGGACACGGTGAACGGCGGGTAACTGAAACGGTGAAGGGAAGTTTTGGGGGATAGTTTGGAGAGATTTTGTGAGGTGCATTGTTTTTTGTTAAGTCTGATTTTTTATTTTTATTTTTTTTGGTCTGAAAATGTGTTTTTGGTTAAGAGGGTTGCCGGCAGTGAAGAACTTTAAAACACGATATATATACACACACACACACACAAACATATAGACATTTTTTATGAAAAAAGTACAATATATATAAATATATATATGTATATGTATGCATATTAAAATGGAATTATAATAATCCAATTAGTCGTCACATTTGCCATGGGTGTTTGGATTTAATTACAGATCTGCCATCTTTGGGGTGGCTACGTGGTTTTTTGCCCGTTCAATGTACGTGGTGATCCATGGCCAGTGGGGCCACATTAACATTGCTTTTGGTGGGCACGAAGAACTTTGTATAATAGATGGCAGACATATCATGCTTCAATTTGCAATACCCTCATTGGCTACTTTTTTCTTTTTTCAATGAATATATATATATATATATATATTAATTCCGGGGAGATCGATCCTAAAAACCTTGATAGAGAGTAAAATCGTGGTCCATAAATGAATCTCATTGAGTGAATCTATCGAAACAATTACTGATTGGAAAGAATATATATCATATTAGCGACAAAACTTTCAGGGACAAGTAGATAGTTGGTTGATGATGATCCTCTAGAGAGACTTGGCAAATTTGTGTGCATGTGTACATCAAGAGAATTACATTTATCAATTATATATGGGCTTTAGTTCTCATCAACAGATCTGCATGTGAAACTTGGAAGGAGATGAGGGTGCTTTTGAGAGTTCAACAATATAATATTATTCGTGAATCTTGGGGCGATTGGCATAATTATCTCGTGGAAAATCCAACACCAAATATGGTTAAAAGTAAATGGGAGGGGAATTTTTATTTTTTATTTTTTATTTTTACCCTGCAATGGCAGTATGGTGAATAAGAAAGAGAACAAGTGCGTTCCGTAGTGGTGCATTATTAATATTAAAAAAATTAGCAGCACTAATAAACGACAACTATAAAGAATCTTTGCTCGAACAACAACGGCGAGGAACTATTTGATTCTGTTCCTAATAACGACAAAACTGAAATGGGCTGAAAATGGGCCAACGAGGGAGAGCCTTCCTCCGCCGTTCAAAGCGGGAATCTTTGCTCACCTTTGATACTCCCAGTCAACGCTCGTCGGTGTTTGGACGCTTCTGCTAATCAAATTCCAAGTCAAACAATGATGAATGCATTTAGAACAAATTTTTAGATTAAAATTAATTAATTTTTTAAAAATTAATTATAATTTTTATTAATTTTTTAAAAAGATAAAAATTAACTTAAAAAAAAAAAAGATTCGGACCTTCCATTCGAACCAACTCTTAATGATTTCTTTCTTCTTTTAAACTTTTTTTTTCTCTTTCTTTTTTTTTTAACTTGAGTAAGGGTTTTTTTTTTTTTCTTTTACATGAACGTCTAAAATAATATTTATAAAGACAACATTATGGATCCGTTTGGGGTCACTTTTGATTTTTTTTTAATGACACTTTTAGATATAATGTTTTGGAGGTTGAAGATAATTTGAGTTTTAAAAATATATGTTTGGTAAAATATACGGTTTGGAGTGAAAAAAATAATAACTTGAAATATATTTGGAAAAAATTAGCAATATGAATTTTGTTTCATTCCTTTCGAAATTATATGTAATTTTTTTAAAAAAAATCATCTCATTTCGACTTAAAATGATAATATTATAGACTTGTAAAGTTTGAATTCTTTTTTTAAAATGTTTAGAAAAATGAATAGTTAAATTGGAGGAAAAATGACAAAAAAAACTTTTGAAAATAATGTTTCCAAAAGTGGTTCAATCACCGGTTTGTAGATGAAAATTGAGAATTAACAATAAAGAAATTATAAAAGGAAAAATTAGTTGAGTGACCTATTTTAGTCACTTAATCTAATAGATGGTCGATTTTTTTTTTAATTTAACAAAATGACTGTCTGTTATTTATTTTAGATTTGATCAATTAATAATTAACTAAAAAATTAATGATCTACGTTGTGACTAATCAATGATATCGTAAACTCATCATTTTCTTTTTCCTTAGAATTCTACATAAAACTCTTATGGTTTCATCAGTTGCAGTTTGAGGAAGATTTGATGTAATGGATTTTTGAGGAAAAAAAGGAGATATTACTAGATTTTTCAACTTAAGCTCCAAAACAATCGTTCCAGTGAAACCAACTTGATCAATTGTACTTTTGAGTCAGGTCACAAAGTTAGTCCCAAGATAAGAATTGTATTAGTTAAATCCATCGGTTACCTTGAGTTTTTTTTTTAAGTTGAGAATAGGGGATTTGAACTATATATTTTATGATAAAATAAAGAGTTAAATACGAGATAACTCTACTTTCCTTTCTTTCTCTCTTCTCTTCTTTCTCTAATGTGTGAGAGCTATGGTTTTTTAATAGTTTTATTCTCTTGGAGTCGAACTCCATATAGCTTTTGGATTGTCTCTGGTTTCTCGCCCTACAGATAGATGCGAGAATCATATGATGAGAGTATTAAAAGAGATAAGTCTGTGGAGGAGGATTGTTGTTGCGGGAAGGAGCAAGATGGGAGGTCTTACAGTGACTCGAATTCGGCAACCCAGTTTCTCTCGAAATGTCGATCTTGATTTTGGCAAGGACTCTTTCTATGTGACTTGTTTTTTTATTTTTTGGTTTGTAGTTTTGTGTATAATAATGACGATGTCTTCACTGTCTTTTATTTAGGTGTTGTGTTTTAATTTGTTAATTTTTATAATGAAGGTCATCTCCCTACCTTCTGCGTTGATTGCATGTTCGTCAGATTTGAGTCTTGGTATTGTTTTGATCCCACTAGAATTGTTCTATACGGAATTAGTGGTGACCCTAATACTACTAAATCTTGGCCCTCAATCGATCGAGATATTCATTAATGGTCTAGGTTTTGTCAAAAAGAGCTTTACATGTATTCGATTTCAGTGTGTCAAGATATGTACCATTATCAGGTCTCAATATACGTCTTTCCCTTATAGCATCATTAGACTTTACTGATGGATACGTTCTTATACGAGGTCATTTATTATGTTTTATGTCTATGTATCTCCTTATTAAATTTAATAAAATTTCTGTTAAAAAAAAAGAGATAACTCTAAACAATACCTACAATCAAATATAGATTTTAATCACTTACTATAAATTAAAAAAAAATTAAAATATTTTTAAAATCTGTTATTCACTTCAATTATTATTTAAAGAGTATCATTTGCTTCAAATCCCCTCATCACTTATTATTAGGACTTACAAACAATTGTGAAAATGCGTATGAGAAAATCCCCTGCCCCATATTTACCAGTAAATATTTTTCTCTTTCCTTTTGGACTAGCTTAGGTTGCTCGTGCAAGAGTCATATATATATATATATATATATATATATATATATATATTCCAGCCAACGGCACAAACCGAAACACAAAATACCACCCGCGCATTTCAAACACCACGATCTCATGGCCTTCAATTCCATTTCTCTCAGTCGAAAATCCGCAGCTCTTGTGAAACAACTCCCCTCTCCTGCTTCAATTCTGAGGTAAGAATAAACCCAGTTCTGAATATCTCGTCAGTACTAAACTACATTGTTTTTAATCTTTACCATTTCCAAAACCCAGGTGTTATTCTCATCGACGAAGCGAAAACTGTGTCGAAAACGAAGAGACGGATCGGAAAAACTCCAAAACAAAACGAGCCAGAGTAATGTCGAGGCTTATCAACTCCACGCCATGGTCGACTAACCTCGAGTCTTCTCTCTCCGCACTCTCTCCCTCTCCTCTCTCTAAGACCACCGTGCTCCAGACTCTCCACCTCATCACCAGTCCGTCCAGAGCCCTTCAGTTCTTCAACTGGGTCCCACAAATGGGGTTCGCTCACACCGACCAGTCGTGCTTCATGATGTTAGAAATCTTGGGTCGTGCCCGGAATCTCAACGCGGCGCGTAATTTCCTGTTTTCGATCGAGAAGAAGTGGTCAGTGAAGCTCGAAGATCGGTTCTTCAATAGCTTGATAAGGAGCTACGGCGGAGCCGGGTTGTTTCAGGAGTCCGTGAAGCTGTTTGCGATGATGAAAGAAGTTGGCATTTCTCCTTCTGTCATTACGTTCAATAGTCTTTTGTCGATATTGCTCAGACGGGGCCGGACGAATATGGCCCGCAATGTGTTCGATGAAATGCTTGGCACGTATGGAGTCATACCGGATACCTTTACTTTTAATGTTTTGATTAGGGGGTTCTGTATGAACTCCATGGTTGATGAGGGTTTCCATTTTTTCAAGGAAATGTCGAGGTTTAAGTGCGAGCCTGATGTCATAACGTATAATACGCTTGTTGATGGATTGTGCAGGGTGGGGAAAGTGGATATTGCACGAAATGTTGTGAGGGGTATGAGTAAAAAGAGCGAGGATTTGAATCCAAATGTTGTTACTTACACGACCTTGATTAGGGGGTACTGTGGGAAACGAGAGATTGACGAGGCTTTGTTTGTTTTGGAGGAGATGACTAGTAGAGGGTTGAAGCCGAATAGGATAACTTATAATACGCTGCTTAAGGGCCTTTGCGAAGCGCAGAAGCTAGATGACATAAAAGAGATTTTGGAAGGAACAATGAGATGGGGAAAGTTTGTTCCCGATACTTGCACATTCAACACGTTGATTCATGCACACTGCCAAGCTGGGCGCTTGGATGAAGCACTGAAGGTGTTTGTGAAGATGTCGGAGTTGCAGGTTCAGCAAGATTCGGCAACATACAGCTCTTTGATACGCAGTTTGTGTCAACAAGGGGACTATGATAGAGCAGAGGAGTTGTTTGATGAGTTATTGAAGAAGGAAATTTTGTTAAATGATGTTGGTTGTAGGCCTCTTGTTGCTGCTTATAACCCCATGTTTGAGCATTTATGTAGAAATGGGAAAACCAAGAAGGCCGAGGGAATTTTTAGGCAATTAATGAGAAGAGGAACTCAAGACCCTCCATCTTATAAGACTTTGATCATGGGGCACTGTAGGGAAGGTACATTTGAAGCCGGATATGAACTGTTAGTCTTGATGTTAAGAAGAAATTTCGTGCCTGATGCCGAGATCTACGAGTCCTTAATCAATGGTCTTTTGCAAAAGGATAAGCCTCTTATGGCAAAGACAACTCTAGAAAAGATGATAAGAAGCTCCTATATCCCTGGAGCGTCTACTTTCCAACGCATACTTGAGGAGCTTCTCAAAATGGGTTGTGCTAAGGAATCCGCTAATTTTGTCACGTTGATGTTGGAGCACAAAATTAGACAAAACATCACTCTCTCAACAAATCTTATAACTCTACTTTTCAGTACTGGAATGGGAGATAAAGCATTTGAGCTTGTGAAGTTGCTTTATGAGAATGGATATTCTGTTAAAATGGAAGAGTTGGTTGTTTTCCTTTGCCAGAAAAGTAAGCTTTCGGAGGCTTGTAAGTTATTGCAATTCAGTTTGCAGAAGCATCAAAGCGTTGAAATTGAACCATTTAATACTGTTATTGGTGGCCTTTGTAAACTTAGAAAAGTTTCTGAAGCATTTGGTTTATACTTTGAATTGGTGGAGAAAGGAGTGCATCATCAGTTAGTCTGCTTAGAGGATTTAAAAACCACTCTAAAGCTCGCGGGAAAATCTGCTGAAGCCGATTTTGTATCTAAAAGGATGCCTAAAGAACAGCATCTTGACACATCTGCTCCATTTGCTTTGGGAAGATAAAGGCCTAAACTGTAAGTCCGTTATTCATTTACCATGAACTGAGTTTAAAAGTAAACGATGCAAGAACAGGATTTTTGTTTTTTTTGGAAAATCACAAAACTCACCCTTGAGTTCAAGTAAACAATTTTCAACCTTATATTATTAAGAACTACAAAAATTTCCCTATACATTGTCAATCCATAAGAAATCCCTCTCTCTGACACCTATTAATCGTGCTGTCATAGAATTAGATAAGGGGTAAAGTTTTATCTTGATAAACCCTTTTCTTCACCGCTATTTCTGACTTCGTTTGAACGCTGTCTCATGTCCATTTTATTTTTTATTCTTTCTATTCCTTCTCACAACAATACCATGTTAGAGCGGTGCTTTACTTGTCACAAGAAAAGAAAATCCAGAATCTGGAATGGAATTCTTATAAACGTGTACACAGAAATCTTCCTTGAAACTCCCTTTTCGCCTTGGCATTCTCTAAAGAGTCATGGTCTTTCTTTTTTGTTTTTCCCTAGTTAATTGTTTAAGTTACAATTGGGTTACCAAAAAAAGAATTCCTACAGTCACACGTACAAGCCCATCAACCCAAAAAACACCAAACTGTAATAAATAATGAAATCCTCTCTTTACATGAAGCCCTATGATGCAAACCAACTCCTCTCCAAGAACCAGCCAAGCTTCCTCTTATTTATATTCCCCCACACTAGGGTATGAAAAATCCCACCAAGCTTTCATCAAATCGAAAACCAAACTTATATTTTTCCTTTCAAAAACGCCCCTAAAGAAACGATGCCAAGAGTTGAAGGCAGTGAAGCTCCTAGGCCTAGGCGCGTCCCCACCCCTGGGAAGGCAACTGTTCTTGCAATTGGCAAGGCCTTCCCTAGCCAACTCATTCCTCAGGAATGCTTAGTTGAAGGCTACATTCGGGACACAAATTGCCACGATGTCACCATTAAGGAGAAACTGGAGCGCCTCTGTAAGCTTATTAAACTACTACTTTCTTTTCTGATAATTAGCTTGGAAATTATAGTTTCACTCTTTGTATAACGAAGACGAAGTTTTGTTCTACTGTCATGGGCATCTTTGGGATTGATTTCAGAGGGCTGTTTCGAGATTATGAAATAAGTTGGCATGTGATTAGTGTGTTTGACAAAAACTTTTTTCAGTTGAGAGTGTGTTTACTAGTTTGTTAAGGAATCTATTGGGAAAATAAAACTATAAAATGTTTTGCAGAGTACTTTCTAATAGTTACTTATACGGAATTAAAGTTAAAAGCAACGTGATTTCCTTTCTAGTGTTTACTTATTTTATAGAAAAAGAATTATTAATGTGTCCTTGCCTCTGTAATTATATATTAAAGTTTGTAAAATGATTCATTTCAATCCAGGGAAAACGATAAAATTAGATTTTATGAGCCCCCATCAAATTGAGTCTTTGTTAGGTCATTCATCTAACCCGCGTGTCATGCCTCTTCTTATCATATCTTTTTCCTTATTTTGGTTTAAAAAATGAAAAAGAAAAAGAAAAAGAAAAAAGAAAAAAAAAACAGATAGACGGGCGTCTAGACTAACTACGCACAACTTCTCTCTCTTTCTCTCTCTTTGCTAGGCAAAACTACGACGGTGAAGACGAGATATACAGTGATGTCGAAGGACATCCTAGAAAAATACCCTGAACTAGCAAGAGAAGGCTCTCCAACCATCAGCCAAAGGCTTGAGATAGCCAACCCCGCTGTGGTAGAGATGGCCAAGGAGGCCAGCCTCGCCTGCATCAAGGAATGGGGAAGGCCGCCCCAAGATATCACCCACATTGTCTACGTCTCCTCCAGTGAGATTCGCCTCCCTGGCGGCGACCTCCACCTTGCCAGCCAGCTTGGCCTGCGCACTGACGTTGGCCGTGTCATGCTATACTTCCTCGGCTGCTACGGTGGAGTCACAGGCCTCCGAGTTGCCAAGGACATCGCCGAGAACAACCCTGGAAGCCGAGTCTTGCTAACCACCTCAGAGACAACAATACTCGGTTTTCGCCCCCCAAACATGGCGCGCCCTTATGACTTGGTGGGAGCTGCTCTCTTCGGGGATGGGGCTGCAGCAGTGATCATTGGGGTAGACCCGATAACCGATCAAGAATCGCCCTTCATGGAGCTGAATTCCGCCATCCAAGAGTTCTTGCCCAACACGCACAATGTCATAGACGGGAAGCTGACTGAGGAAGGCATAAACTTCAGGCTAGGGAGAGACCTTCCTCAGAGGATAGAGGAGAACATAGAGGAGTTCTGCAAGAAGCTAATGGGGAAAGCTGAGCTGAAGTTTGAGTACAACGACCTGTTCTGGGCGGTCCATCCCGGTGGGCCTGCGATTCTGAACAAGCTGGAGAGCTGCCTGAAGCTGAGCAGTGAGAAGCTGGCGTGCAGTAGAAGGGCGTTGATGGACTATGGGAATGTGAGCAGCAACACCATTTTGTATGTAATGGAGAATATGAGGGAAGAGTTGAAGAGAGAAGGGAGTGAAGAGTGGGGGCTTGGTCTGGCTTTTGGTCCTGGCATTACCTTTGAAGGGATTCTCATTCGAAGCCTTTGATTTCATATTTACCTATCCATTTTCACTACTATATATATATATATATATATATATGAGATTGGATAGAAATATACTGGGTTTGGGTTGCATCTTGATGAATATGTCATTTTAGAGAAATAACGAAGAAGGTTTCCTGTTTGGAGCAAGCTAAGTTTTTTTTTTTTTTTTTTTTTTGGTGGGTAGAAAGTTGATGAAGCAAAAGTGGGATTGGAGACGAAAGAAACTGTATGAAGTTTGCTGCAACTTTATGTCATTGTCTTAATTTGGTTTTCTTGCTTAGAAAATGAGGCCAGGGGATTAACAATTAAAGTAAAAGTTGGTCTTTTTTCAACGAAAGAGAAAAGGGTAACAGTTTGTTTGCGTCTCTTCCCTTTCATAAAAAACGTTTGTTTGTGTCCCTTTCTTTTGAAAAACAGTACCTTCTTTGTGGGGGGGGGGGGGGGGGCTGGAAAAAAAGAAAGAAGAAGAAGAAGAAGTAGTGGTTGCATGTATAACTTAACGATAATATCATATTTGATTCTATTTGAAAGTATATAGTTCGAATTTTCCACTCTCAAATTAAAAAGAAGAAGAAGAAGAAGTATGTATGTCATCCTTCACATTTAGTATGGTAAAATAGCCTCTTTTGTTTCGAGGGTAATTTTATTAAATTCACTAGAGATATAATCATATCAAATGAAATGAATATTCTCGTAATATATAAGATAAAACCTTTTCATAATAACAAATTCATCAATGATGCTAAAAAAAAAAAAGATGTATGCATGAAACTTAATCATATCACAACAGGTTGTTTTTGATAAAATCTAGACAATTAATTGTCTAGCAAATCGAGTATAGAATTAGAGTTTGGATAGGGCATTAACCACAATATATAGGTTATACATTAATCTAGATACTTCCTTGCATGACCTAACAAGGACTGTAACTTAATAAAGTGAGCGGGTAACCTTGTAAACGCGAGTAGGAGAATAGAGATCGATGTGTCCCCAACCTTCCAACAAAATCTTTCCAAGAAACAATCTTTAAAGTTACTCAACTTTCCAAGAAACAATCTTTAAACATAATAATAATAATAATAATAATAATAATAATATTATTATTATTATTATTAAAAGACAGCGTTCAGCGACCAATTCCAGGCACATGGAAAACGACCGAATGAAACGACGTCGTATAACCATTCGTTTCTCCAGTTATTGCGTTGCCGTTAAGAAACCTCTCTTCCTCTCTCTCTTTCGCCACCCAAATCTCTGATACCAAAAGCCCTAAATCTCACATAAATTCAATTCAATTCAATTCGATTCGATTCCTTTCTTTCATTTGGCGCGCTAGTATATGCCCAACTTGAAATTTTCTCAGGTAAAAAGCATCATTATTTTCCCAATCTTTCCTCTGTTTTTTAAATCTCTAATTTTCATTTTCTTCTCCCAAATTTATTAAACAACCGCTTCTAATCTGTTATTTCTGTCTGATCAGCAATTCAATTTTCGCTTTTTTTTTTGTTTTTTTTTGGGTTTTTTTGGGGTTTTTTTTTTTTGGATTCTCCCAAACTATGTATATATGCAATCGGTGAACCACATATAATTGTGTGTGTTTGTATGTATGAAACTGCATTTGTATGCATTTTTCTTGAATCTGTGATCTAGTTGACCTTGAAAACTAAACTGCTATGTTTTGGGGTTGGATTTGGCAGAAAGTGAAATCTATGATGCAATCTGGAAACTGGAATCGCGGAGAATCATCCTCGCCGTTTTTGGTATCTCTCTCTCTATTTCCCTTTTTTTTTAACTCTTATTTGATTCTTGATCACTTATACTTTTGCTTCTAAATTCCAATGTGAAAAAAAAAAAGAATAAGTTGGCAGCCAATAACTGGTCAGGATAATTTTAGCAATCTACAGAAAATGATGTTTTTTTTCCTTAATTTTTAATAAAGTATTCCACGGAGAAAGATTCATAATTCATATGACTTATATATATATTTAGAAACGATATATATATGTATATATGTGTTAACAATTTCCTCGCTTTTTGTTTTTGTTTTTGTTTTTTGTGCTCAGAATGATAGTTTAAGAATTGAGGAGCTTATCCCTCAGTTGTTTACGTCGGTCCCATCCCTAAATGAAGCTGCCTCGTATCTTGCACAAACAACCTCATTCATAACTGGCTGTTTCTCCGACTCTTCAGGTAAGTTTCATTTTCCAATGTGGATTATGTTATGTTTTCGATCTTGGCTCCGTAGGAGCAAATAGAAAGATTGAGAAATACAACCATCTGATTTGATTCGTTCTCAATTGCTGTGAGATTATCAACTTAGGGCGATTTGTTTCCTATTGTCTTTAATGTTTATTGTTTTGTGTTTGGCCTTGATTTTGTAGTCAACAAGGAATTTTAAGGTGTGAAATTAAATTTTTTTTAATATGTAGAATATAAATGTGAAATCTATTAACTGTTACTTGCTGGTTATTTTTCCTTTGATGATACTAAGGCTAACACGAATTAAGACCACTTTATTTCCTTCCTTTAATGGTACTAGGTCTAACACAAATTAACACCACTCGCTTTCCGAACCGTATTTAATGCAGTTGAAATGAATTTAAGGCTTCCTTTGGAGTCCATGCCCTGACCAATCATAATATAAATGTGAAATCTATTAACTGTTACTTGCTGGTTATTTTTCCTTTGATGATACTAAGGCTAACACGAATTAAGACCACTTTATTTCCTTCCTTTAATGGTACTAGGTCTAACACAAATTAACACCACTCGCTTTCCGAACCGTATTTAATGCAGTTGAAATGAATTTAAGGCTTCCTTTGGAGTCCATGCCCTGACCAATCATTGTAGTTTATACATAATTTCGCCTTTTAGTAATGGTCGTAGTTGTGCTTTGTTGTAGAATTTAATGTTAGAACACATTTGAACAAACTGTTACCCATGTCCTCGGATGATATTTTGTACATTCTACATGCATATACCTATTTTTCTGAGTTATTTTGGATAGACTTAAATAGGATTTTATCTATTTTTGCAGTGGAACATTCATCTAGAAATGTGGAAGTTACTGATGGACAAGAGTTAGTCACGTTTTCATCTGGGCTGACCCAGGGATCTCTGCGTGGCTCTAGTGATCTTGCATCTTCAAGTGACTCTCACTCTATAAATGACGGAACAAGGAGGATCTCTGCTAGTGATTCATCTGAAATTTCTGGCACCATCGTACAGTCGAATCATAATGGTCAAACAGGCATTTCTATCTTTCAAGGGTATGGGTTTTCAGCATACCGCATATTCTTGTGTTGTAGACTAGTCCTTTTGATTTTTAAGTTTTGAAAAGGCCACAGCTCTTTCCAAGAAGTTCGGATATTACAAGATGCTGTCTAACTCGGAATTTAATTAATAATGACCATCCTTCCAAGCAAAGAAACACAGAAATATCACTGTTTTCTGGTGGTTACTAGAGTGGTTCATGGGAATGCCAATTAGGACCCAGATAAATGTCAAGCTCAGTGTCAGCTACGCTGTGGCAATACTAACAAGATATGATTAAACTTTCAGCCTTATCAATCGGGTGCGGAAAACTGTCCAGGGATCTGCTGATGACATAGGGTGGCTGCAACGTGATCCAGAGATGCCCCCAGTTGAAGACGGATCAGAAAGATTCACAGAAATTGTGGATAGTATCAGGTATCTAATCCTGTTTAACATTGCACAGACCTATATCTGCATTGAATGAGTACTCATTCTTGATTCGGCTGTTCCACTCTGACAGGCATGGCGTTCACAGGTTGCCAAATTCATTGGTTTACTTGTTGATTCCAGGTATCTATATATATATATATATATATTTTTTTTTTTTTGAAATATGAACAATAGGATCAAGCTTCTATTTAGATATTCAACATCATAGGGCGAATTTAGTAATTCCACCAACACCATCATCTTGCATCCTATGCTAGAAGTTTTTACTCTCTCATAAATGTAGACTAAATTCAAGCATCTACCTAAGATCCTGCACACCAAACTTGAATCGAAATTTGGAAGTTGTGAAGTTGTGAATATGAGTAATAGTAAAACCGTAATCTGTACTAGGCAGTTTTTTATAATAACTTTCAAATATTGGCTTCTAAGTAAGATCATTAATATTGGACTTTTACTGTACTGTACCAACGTTGGCTTGTATGGTCTCATTTGCGGATTAATTATTTAAAAAAAAAAAGAAAAGAAAAAGAAAATGTTTAACCGTGGATTATGGATGTTTATTTATGAGTCATGTGATAAACCTGATTTATTACTCCTTTTTGGGATTAATGGAGTTATTTTCACATTAGTTCCAGAGTTTGTACAAGTTCTAGGATAATACACTGTGTTCAATCCTGACTACGTCCTGTAATATACAGGTCTTTTCAGCAACCACGGCCCACTTTATTTCGTCAATACAAAAACGACTTTCTCAAAGATGGGTCTCGCCTGTCACATTGCCAAGATTCATAGTGAGGTATTATTAAAATTTTTTTAAATTAAATGTCTATGCACTGTATTTGACTTGGTTTTTAAGCTAACAGGCTTAGATGATTGCAAATTAGGCTTCAGTCGAAAAAAATGCCAGGGAGATAAAGGATTACATTGAGGAAATCTATTGGGGTTCCCAGAAACGAGTTTTGCTTCTTGGACATAGCAAAGGGGGAATAGACGCTGCAGCTGCTTTATCATTATATTGGTCTGATTTAAAGGATAAGGTCGCTGGTTTGGCATTGGCCCAAAGTCCATATGGTGGTACTCCAATTGCTTCAGATATTTTACGGGAAGGGCAGCTTGGAGACTACGTAAATCTACGGAAATTAATGGAGATTCTGATTTGTAAAGTGATAAAGGTAGCACATCTCTCTCTCTATATGTGTGTGTGTGTGTGTGTGTGTGTATTTACATCTGCAGAATTATTTCCATATTCAAATTTGTGCTCAAATACATAACCGTCAGGTCTTTTTCCTTTAAACATAAAAAAGGAGGGTGGTAAACAGTTACAGCATTTGTTATTTATTTATGTCCTGGCCAACGTGGTGGATTGTTGTTTTGTACATAAAATTTTGTTTGTTGCTAGAAGAGAGATGAAATTTTTTTTGTTCTTTCTGGGGAGATTTTTGTGCCTTCAAATGCTAGGGAAACATGCTAGTGTTCATCAATGAGAACACGGTATCAGCAACACTTATGCCTTGGTCGGTAGGAGGGATAGGGACAGATGATCGGTAGACGGATTTTTAAGATTTTGTGGTCGTTTGGTAGGAGGGAATGGATTGGTTAGGGATCCTAAATCCTCCGTAGGACTCCAATCTTGATCCTAGGAGGGAATCCAATATCTCGGATATCTACCTTTCCGTCCTTCCTATATTTCTTTCCCTCTTACCAAATAACACCTTTAAGTAGTGAAGGGTTTTAATTTTTATTTTTTTGGTATGGTGCTTCATGTAATTAGGGAAATTATAACAAATAGCATAATTCATAAGTACTTTTGAAATTGATAGCACGTTTCATATGTACTTTTAAAATTGATAGCATGTTTTTTAAAAGATAATAAATTTATAATATATATTTCGAGGAAATCCAAGATTTTCGGGAAAATTCTTGGATTTCCTAGAAAATAACATATATTCGGTTAATTTTTAATAACAAATTTATGTGCATAGCTTCATATTAGAGAGGGAAAGAGAGAGGAGGAGTGAGAGAGAGAGTGAGAGGAGGAAGGATAGGGGGTTTTATTTCATATTGTGTGGTCATAGATTTGATTATGTTATTTTTTACTATGTTTAAAATTTTATGCTATTATTTACTATTACTCGCTTCAAAAGTGTTATTTTGCTCTCTCTCCCTAAATAATCTTCAATGATGGTTACTCACACGGAAAACTTTCCAATTCAAGTCATTAAGAATGATTTATTCTAATACCATTCTGATCGCTATTATGAAGGGTGATTTGCAAGCTCTTGAAGATCTAACCTACGACAAGAGGAAGGAATTTCTGAAGAAACACCACTTGCCAGAGGAACTTCCCGTTGTTTCATTCCACACAGAAGCTGTAATCACTCCCGCCGTGCTAGCTACATTGTCACGTGTTGCTCATGCAGAGCTACCTATGGTCGGTCCTCTTTCTGAGTCCCCAACACTACCGCTACCTGTGATAATGCCCCTTGGTGCAGCAATGGCTGCCTGTGCTCAGCTGGTGCAGATCAGGTATGGCGAGAAGAGTGACGGGCTCGTCTTGTGCCGGGACGCAGAAGTCCCGGGGTCCGTTGTGGTGAGGCCAAAACGCAAGATGGACCATGCGTGGATGGTTTACTCGTCTTTGTCGGATGACCCTAATGAAGCTGATGCCTCTCAAGTGTGCGAGGCTCTTTTGACTTTGCTTGTGGAAGTTGGGCAAAAGAAGAGACATGAACATGCCATGAAAGATGAATGACAATCTTTTTTTAGTTTCAGTCTCGTTATTGTACTTTTAATGTATATTTCTTTCTTTCTTTCTTATTTTTTTGAGTATTATGAACTTCATAGTTTTTTTTTTTTTTTTCAAATATAATAATAAATACGTGTATGCCTTGTATAATATATATGTTTTTTTAGTGCGCTCTTATGTTGTCAATTTTTCTGTCTGTTGAAGATTACCAAAAAATAAGTAAATAAAAGCTAAGGCCTCACTTTTTTAATTCCAATCTAAATTCCTTTATTGTTAATTTTTGTGTGGCTTCACATTTTTATTTCGAGGCCAATCTACTTCTCTCTTTTATTAAATAGCTTTATGATGAAAAGACTAGCTGATATATTCAACTTAAAATTATGGAGAAAGATGGTGGTAAAACTATTTTTAAAAACACTGGGTAGAGTCTAATCTAAGGGTTAGTAATGTTTGTGTAATAAAGTGAATGGCTCCAGATCCTATATGCACTTGAATACTTATAAATATTCTCTTCTAAAACTTGTGTCCAAATTAAATAATAATAAAAAAAAATAAACTGAATTTTGGGAATCTGACCTCAAACTCCAAGAACTGAAAATCACAGCACTGGAGTTGGAGAAGACCACTGGACATGGCTCCTATCTCCATGGATACCACCCACCCCCCCCCCCCCCCAACTACTAGTCCCCCCACCTTGGCGTCGACATTTCACTGATAAATCCCCGGACGACGTGGTGCCCGTTTAAAGGTTATTATTTATTTTTTAATTTCTTTTTTTAATGACTTATCATATAAAACTAAATTTATATTACACTTAATATACTTTCACTATCAGGACCATTTAATTTCAATCGCACGGCTGTAAAAACGAGTTTTATGATAATACTTCTCAGAAGGACTCTACCGCAAACGCTCTTAAAATTATATTAGTTTCTAAAAAAAAACTTAACAATTTATATTTTATTGTTTATTCGTAAAAAAAAAATTGCTTTTTTCTAAAAAAACAGCAAATTATAAATTTTTTTCAGCAAAAAAAAGAAAAAATTTCAGTATGTTGTCCTATTACATGCAATGTTTGCAAGTGGGTTTAGTCCCTCCGGGCAATGATTCGCTGTTAGCTCTCAATCTCATGAAAGCCACTTGTCAGTATTTTATTGGACAATAGCTGTTAATAATAGGTCTTTTAGTCCACAGTCACAAAATTAACCAATAAATTTGTAGCATTCACCCAGTTATGTTCCCTTCCGGTGAACTAATCACAGTAATTCAGACTTCTTGGACGGAAATCCAAGCACCCCCGTCTTGCTCAATACCCAAAATACCCTCACAGACGTCCCGAAATTTCATCCTCCCACGCACAAAAAAAAAAAAAGGGAAAAAGAAAAAAATACGAGAAATAAAAACAAATAATTACCAGTTTATTTTTTTCTTCCCTCTCCTCCCTCTTAGAGCGAGAGAGCTAGAGCGAGAAAGAGGAGAGAGAGAGCGAGCGGCACTGCGTTTCTTCACAGAGGCTCGAGAGCTCGGAGAGAGAGAGAGAGAGAGCTTCGAATTAGGGTTTCTGGAGAATTTCGTTTCGGAAGCAGGAGAAAAAGGAGACCAGTTGGTTTTTGGGATTGGAATCAGGAGTTTTCTGGTGATTTGATTGCCTACCTAGGGTTTCGTAGTTTGGTTTCTACATAGTTTTGTTTGGTTCCGAATCGATTTGCCTTGGGGCTTGTTTTTGTTGTTTCTGGTTTCGTTTCGTTGGAGCAGAGAATTTGGTGGCTCTAGTGATGTGAGGAGCCGTTTCGCGACGGTTCTAGGGTTTCGATGGGAAGCACGGGAGAACCTGACCGGAAACGCCGCCATGTTAGCACCATATCATCCCCGACAGCAGCCGCTGCAAAGAAGCAGCACTTTTTACCCATTTCCGAGGACAAGAAGGTAAGGTTTTCGCGCTATTTAATGCTTCAGAGTATTTTCGGAGTTTTAGGGTTCGTTTTGGTGTTTGGCACATTGGTAATTTGATGTTTTGGTTGTCTGCTATACAGATGTAAGCTCAAGAACTTGTTGTGTTGATTAATTCGTTTGCTCAGAACATTGAATTGACCGGATGAAAGAATCTGTTCCTCGTTGTTAATTTTAAAAAATAATATCAATTTTCTAATATTAATCTTTGATATGCGTTTAATTGAGATATTCTATTGATTTCTTTTACTTTTCCTTTTCGCTGGAAGAAATCTATATTTGGTTGACAGTCCTTCCTTTCTTGCAATCTGCCATGACGACTTGATTTTTTCCCCCAAATTGTTAATGGGTGTTGTGTAGCCGTTGGAAACTGATAAAGTGCTTTCCATTTTCTTTGATTATTATTAATCGGAAACATGTGACGGGTGTAGGAGTTTTTGCTTTCATATCTGTGGTTCTTTTCAGATTTTTGTTTTTCGTTTTTGTTCATTGATTTAATTGACGACATCCGGATCGAAAGGATGTTTATTATGGATTCTGTCCCCTTTTCATGTTCCTTTCATGTCCATTCAATAATTATGACATTAATTACAATATCATACCGTGTCAATTAAAGGTCGTGTTAGTTAAATAGACATGAAAGGGGACACAAATAAGGGGACATACGAGCCAAATCCCATTATTAGTTCCTAGTCAATAGGTGTTAGTCTATACATGCAGATGAGAGGCGAGCCTCTAGGTTTTCATTCTTTAAAGTCAGCAAAAACATGGTAGTACTTCCAATAGGATGGTTACTGTACGTTTACTCTACTTGTTTGTGCTTTTTCCCCCTTGGATTGCACATAAGATATCTTGTTTGGGCTGACTGTTTCTCTTTTTCCCTTTTTAAGCTTGATATTACTGTTCTTCAATATCGAAATGAAAAGCTCATACAGAAGTTGGAGACACAGAAAGTTGAGTACTTGGCTCTCGAGAATAAATTCTCTCAACTGAAGGAAAAACATCAGCCATATGATTCCACATTAACAGTTGTCAATAAGTCTTGGGAAAAGGTAGGACTCTTGTTTTTGGTTGTTTTGCTGCTGCCTTGTTTCACTTGTGTAACTTCATGTGGTTTCTTTCTTTCTTAATGTATACAGTATCATGTAATGCTTGATGGGATGTTAATTCTATGTTTTGACAATAGCTTGCTCATGACTTGGAATCATGTTCGATCCGTACTAGAGAGACATGCAGCAAGCAGGACGTTGATTGCAAGTCTATCATGGAGGGTGAGGATCATTTTGACACGGTTCATGTTATTTTATGGTGTTAGGGGTTCGAATTATTTAGCTTTAACTAACATGGCATGATAGAAATGTTCATTGGTGTTAATAGGTAAAATACTTGTTTTACATTCAAAAGGAATAACAATAATGAAAATACCAATTACCATTTTTCAATTGTTATTTTCTGTGAATCTTTTGCACCAATCTTTTGCACCATATACATGCAGTTTTTTGTGTCTGCCGCTACATTTTCGGTTATTTGGATTTCTTTTTTCTAACATGATGTTTGTATGCTTATTAGTTAAATCTTGTTCGTTGCATTCAGTTATGTATTTCAAACTTAGTGTATTATAAGATATAACTTCTACCTTGTGAGCTAGTAGATGCATCCGGAATGTGATTGTTGAAGTGTGCTTATAAATAATGAGGTTTTGTACGCTTTTCAGATGGAGTACAGTCTACTTTTCATGAGGCATTTCTTAATCGACTTGCAGAAACGGGTGCAACTGAAAGTTCATCGATGTGTAACTCCTCTGATCAGATGGAAGTTGATGGAGAGACAACCTATGGAAATGCTAAGAACAGCCTAAGTAATTTCATAGTTGCAATTGACAATCTGTGGTGTCAAAAGGATGGATTACATGCTGCGATGTTGAAAAGGATTCCAAGAGATGTAGACCCGAGTAAGTTTTAATTTTACATGGTGCTTTATTCCAAAGTTTTGTATTGCGAATTGTCTCTCATCTTTCGGTGTATATTGCTTCTTTTGCTAGACGCTTGCCGGCGAAATACAGAAAGCATTCTTGAAGCTAAGACCTGGAGGTCGGCATTTATTGATATGTTTTTGAAGCACAGTTCACTTTCAAAGGAGCTGCAGAGTCATCAAGACATTGATGCAAAGAATAAAGCTAAGCTTAGACGTTTAAGAGGTAACTACTCTGCAAAATGATCGATTATTT
Organism: Ficus hispida; assembly: GCA_025413025.1. Classification (NCBI taxonomy): domain Eukaryota; kingdom Viridiplantae; phylum Streptophyta; class Magnoliopsida; order Rosales; family Moraceae; genus Ficus; species Ficus hispida. The sequence continues at coordinate 1,788,655 of CM046369.1, read as the reverse complement.
GTCTTTTGGGAGTTGTAAATGTAAAGGTTGGTGTTAACGTTTTTGGTTTCCTACTTGGCAACAAAACGGAAAAAGAAAGAAATTGTTGGTGCACTGTTCACCTACTCACTTTTATCATTCGGTCGGAAGCAGTTGGGGTATCAGTCATTTTGTAACTTAGTTAAGTTCCAGATTAGGATAATGGTTTCTTTGGCTTGGATATACATCCACAAGGGACTCGAAGGAATCTCAATTCTCTCTTGTTATTCTGACAGTCTTAATTCTATTAAAAGCCATAACCTCAACTTTTAGCAATTTATCTAAAGTAATGGACACTTGATTGATTAAAACAAAAGATACTGTTTAAGAAACCTTATTTTAATTGATCGTTCTTGGTGAATTGACACGAGGCGTGAAGTTTAGGGGGCTACTGTTTAAAAATTACCCAAATTAAAAGGTGGACTTTGTTTAGATGGTCACAATTTTTGTATGGAAGGTACAGAATGTTCTATAAGGTTAAAGTGTTGTTTTTTCAATGGTTTTATGAAGGAGAGTTGCAAAGTACGGTAGCTGAATTAGAAGAGAATAATTGCAAACTAGCAACTCTTAAAGCACAGAGAGATGCTGCAAAAGGGGTGGGCTTCCCTGTCCTAAATCTAGGGAGCAAGCATGTTAGTGGTGACAAAATCAGAGATAAAGTAAAAGATCTACAAGATTTGGAGTCTTCTCTCAAAGAGCTAATGGTATTATTTTGGATCTTGTAATCACTCACCTTTCGGAACTAATTTATTTAAATAGTTTAGCAATGCTAACTGTTTAGATCTCTGCAGGATCAAGCTTCTTCTCGGCTTTTGGAGTTAAAAATTCTTTATGAGGAGAGGATAAGAATATTACAACAGTTATCTAATCTGCAGGTTGGTTTAATCTGTATTTAGTTTTTATTTGTGTACACGTGATTCCAGTACAAAAACAGTATTATTCTCCTGAAAGCAAACTCTTCTTACAAATGGGGTTTTACTTGACAGAACAAATTGAAGAATGTAGCATGCATTTCCTCTTCCCAAACCTACCTCTTAGTGAGAGACCAAATTGAGAAGTCAAAATCTGAAGTCATTGAGTATCAAGCCTCATATGAGAAACTACAGGTTGTAACTGGTCGGTAGTTTATTTATGCCTTCATCTGTCGTTTTCTTGCAAAGGTCTCATTCTGATGCTGATAATAATGGTGTCTTTGGAGATTGTAGGCTGAGAAGGATATTCTTGTCTGGAAGGAAAGGGAACTAAATGTTACTAGTGATGTGGTTGATGTTTTTCGAAGATCTTCTGCAATTGTTGACTCAAAAGCAACAGATCTCAGGATAGAGATACAGAAACTGGTTGATGAAAGAAAAATGATTGAAACAAAGCTGGAACAGGCTTCAAGAGAACCTGGTTAGAAGAAACCTATCATTAGTTCTGTTTAGTTTGTGTTATGGGCTTTTTACATTGCTGGTTTAATGCTTCAATTGTGATGGAAATACCCTGTATTACAGGAAGGAAAGAAATTATAGCAGAATTTAAGGCCTTGGTGTCTTCATTTCCTGAGGAAATGGAAACCATGCAAGGTCAATTACGTAAATATAAAGAGACTGCTTCAGATGTGCATTCTTTGCGGGCTGATGTGCGATCTCTTTCTAGCATTCTTGACAGGAAGGTGAGTGTATTTGTGTGGTGAAGTTCAAAAATTTTACAGGGTTTTGTGTTACCTTGTTTTACCTTATTTTTTGAAACAGGTGAAAGAGTGTGAAACTTTATCTGCTAGATCGACAGATCAGGTTGCTGAGATACAGAAATTGCAAATTATGGTATGTGTTTATGTAATTTTTTTTTTTATTAAGTTCCATTTTATAAAGTTACTACATAGAGTTGTTGAGCACTAACAAATAATCAGTCTTGTTAAAGTATATTTTGACTAATTTGCGTTGAATTTATCCATGTAGCCGATGATTGATGTAGCTGTATTAGATTTTCCTTTTCTCCCACTTATTGTTACTTTCTTTGTAGGTTCAACATTTAAAAGAGAGTGATTCCGAGTTAAAGCTTATTCTGGAAATGTTTAGACGTGAATCCACTGATTCAAGGTTAGAGCATTTCTATTTTATTGTATTGTTTTCTCCGTGTAGCTTTGACCTTCACAATAATTGCTGGATACAGGTATATTGCTTCATTGAATAATTAAAAATCATTGTTGTTTTTTCATTAATACACTTTGTGACTTAAAAGAATTTTTACGTCATCTTGTGATGGTGTGGTGTATTTAGATAGATATATTGTTCTCATGTTGATAACGAAGCCAATGTTTTCATTTGTTTTTAGCTACATTGGTTTCAAATTTACAATGGAATATCTAAGTTTTCATATTCTTTTTAATCTCTCTTATGCAGAGATGTCCTGGAAGCTAGGGATTTGGAATACAAGGCATGGGCCTATGTTCAAAGTTTGAAGTCCTCCCTTGATGAGCATAAGTTGGAACTACGAGTCAAAACAGCAAATGAAGCCGAGGCCAGATCTCAACAGAGACTAGCTGCTGCAGAAGCCGAGATTGCTGATCTAAGACAGAAGTTGGAAGCTTCCAAAAGGTTCCTACTTTTTTAATTTAGTTTTGGAAAATGTATCATTAAAACATTTGATTTTGGCTTGCTGGTGCCGTTAGATCCTATCATTTAGTTCATATTTTTCTAAAAGGAGCATCATCCTTAAAGTAGGTTATAACCGTTTGAAATCTTACGAGGTTCGAATAACTTGGTGTTCGTACCACAGAATAATAATAATAATGTTTTGTTGAATAATGTTGTGTGTCAAAATACGAGCTTAGAGTGCTAGTGCCTACCTTTTTGCACCTTTTCTTCACCATCGTATTGCTGAAGAGCTTTGGTCTTAACATTTTGCTGTTGGAATCTTACTTTGTCATTCCGTCAGTTTTTATTTTTTCACTTTTTGCATACTGCGTGGGGTGTTTTGGAGGATACAAGTTCTGAGATACTAATGCGGCTGTGTCATGGTTAATGTGGCATATTCATCATGAGAGAAAATTCTGTCTTGTGAAAACACTGAAGCTCGTCTGTGCTGAAGCTTTAGTTGTTAATGTTAATTTAGGTCTATTGTTGTCCTCTTCTCTCTCTTTTTGGAGAAGAGGTTTACACTTTCTTTCTTTCTTTTTTGTTTTTATTTTTATTTATTCATTTTTTTGTTTCAATTTCAGGGATCTGTTAAAACTTGCAGATGTGTTAAAATCGAAAAATGAAGAAAATGAAGCTTTCTTGTCTGAAATTGAGGTGTGTTTCCTGTTCATTTAATGTGCATTGGGATCTCCCCCTTGTTTGGTGGTGAAGTTGTTCGCACATTAGAGTTTGTTCTCATTGCAGATGATTGGACAAGCATACGATGACATGCAAACTCAAAATCAACATCTATTGCAGCAAATTACCGAGAGAGATGACTATAACATTAAGGTGAATGGTCCATTTACTTTTTGTCGAAGAATCTAAAGATGTATAAATCTTGTTATTTTTTCCGATATAAAAAATATTTGCAATCTTTTGGCTTATATATATGGAAGGTATGCGTTAGTTTTATTGTCAACTTTTTCATTTGTTATTTAAAGTTTTTTAGTTTCAAATCGCATTGTTTAGAAAAGAGAATTATTTCATTTTCAGTTTTTGTTTAGGTCCTTAGGATGCATAGATGCTTCTTTTTCCATCCTTTTTGTTTTTATTTGTATATAATTTTTTCATGGATGACTGGCAACTTGTCTTTTACAATTATATCCTCGCGATAATTTCTGAACTTTTGACCCAAAAAATTTTGATCATGAGGATCTTTCCCGTTTCATTGCAGCTTGTTTTAGAGGGTCTACGGGCAAAACAGGTCCAGGATGCATTACTTATGGACAAAAGAATGTTGGAGAGGGAGACTCAACAAGCCAATTCATCCGTTAATTTTTATGAGATGAAAGCTGGAAGAATTGAAGATCAGGTAACTTGTGCTCTATAACAAACCTGAATCAGTTACATTCATTATATAATATATACAGCTATTGACTCGTGCATTGCAGTTGAAAATTTGTTCAGATCAGATTCAGAGACTTGTAGAAGATAAGTTTCAAAGTTCTATGACGATGGATGCTACACAAAAGAGATTGTTAGATGTCAAAAGATCATCTGAGCAAACCCGGGAGTCACTGGAGGAATCACAATCTAAAGTTGATAAAAGTCGAGCGGCACTGTTGGAGTGGCAGATAGAAATAGAGAAAGAAAGGTATAAAAATATTTTTCCAAGCATGTTGCTCATTCCAATTTGTTTCTTACTCTGCTCACAATATACATATATATATATATATATATATATGTTCATTAGGTTTGAAAAGAGAAGACTTGAGGAGGAGCTGGAAGTTTTGAGGAGAAAGGCTTCACGACTTCAAGCCCAGACTGAAGGCTCATCAATTATCGAAAAGCTTCAACAGGAACTTGGTGAATATCGGGAGATACTCAAGTGCAGTATCTGCCTTGACAGGACGAAACAGGTACAGTCAATTGACTGGCAGTGATCATGGTTTCTAACTTTCTAATCTATTGATGAACGCATAGACCAATCTTTTTCTGCTATGTTATAATTGCTTCGATTATAGTTCTTTCTTTCTTCTTCTTCTTCTTCTTCCTTTTTGTTTTTTTTTTTTTTTTTGTTTTTTTTTGTTTTTTTTTTGGGTATAACTTAGATATTTGCCTCTCCAGGTTGTCATTACAAAATGCTATCACTTGTTCTGCAATCCCTGTGTACAACAAATTATTGAAACTCGTCACCGCAAGTGTCCAACATGTTCCACGACTTTTGGGCCTAATGATGTAAAATCTGTGTACATCTGACTGGCTACCAGGGAAAAGCTTTTTCCTTAGCTGCTTTAATGAGACGATCATCAACGCCTTTAGCTACTGTCCCCAGATTTGACATTGTATTGTTATATAGTCAACTGTAGAGAGTATATATATTGGCATGATTGGTCAGCCTTTTTATCCCAATCCCTTATCGGCCGGTGCCAATCATCTGAGTTTTGCTGGTACTGGTTCTAGGTTGTTGATTTCACCAATTTCTTTACTGTAATTATAATGTTTTTCCCCAAAACATTTCGGAGCCGCTGGAATCTTTGATCTATAATTTGCAGATTGATTGGGTTCCATCCATCCATACATTGCCTACCCGAGGACAAAGACGTTGCTTGGTTGTGTCGTCATAAACTAATCAAATACGTTGATGGTAAGCGTAAAGTTAGCTTAGTCCCACCAATGCTGAAGATTGCCTTTTTTGTTATAATGGCTGCAGCATAAGATAAAATTTTGCTGCATATGTATCAGTGATCATTATGTTGTTAGTAGCTATTTTTGTATTCTAATGGTCAGCAGTTGTTTACTTTACATGGATGTAGCTCGTGTAGGGGTTTTCGCGGGTAGTCAATATAGCCAACTCCCTTCCATTTTTCTGTCTCTCTCTCTCTCCCCTCCTTAAGAATCATCTTTAACCCAATTCTTTAATCATCACTAGACTTTCAACATGTTGGACGTTTATTATTTATTTTTCTTTCCATTGTTTATGATACATGAACTGTATGCGAGTAATTGAGTAAGATCAAAGTAGCAAAAGTTGCAGTTATTTCCGGGTTCTTTTCGAGTATTTGAACCTGAATTACAGAGGTATTAGCTAATCGAGTCAACGGGCATATTGTGGCCTAATGCTTGTCCCGTTGCTCATGAAAAGGTTGAGGTGCGTTTTTCGCCGTGGTCCGGGGAGTGATTTTCAGGCAAAATAGGCAATAGCCTACGGTAAAATAGGCAGCATTAGCTCAATTCAGTTCTATTGGGCATGGTTTAGCTCTAATGGTTCAATCTGATTGACAATGGGCATTGGTATCAGGCCCACATTAATGAAAGGCAGTCTAGGCCCATAAACACAAACTTGGGCCAACGTGAGGCCCAATTTTCCTTAATGGGTCAAACCTTTTCTTAAATTCTGCTCACTATTACATGGGCTTGGCCCAGAACAAATTGGGCCGCTTCCTTCCGAATGTGCCGTATGGACCTTACTATGGGTTTGAAATTATTGCCCGAAAATTGCATCGGCATTCTTATTTTACAGAGCTAAAGCCCTCCATTATGAAAGGATTTTAAAAATGTCGACATAAAGGATACATTTTAGAATGCTCCGCTTATTAAAGGAGCACTCCTTACATTTCCCAATTAAATATGCAAATGATGCTTCAGCCAGCCAATTTAAAGCTCATCACCAGCGGTCCACGCGTTTGTTTGATACCCTTGGCAAAGGGATGCAAATGTTTGCTGTAAGGTGGCTTTAGGTAATTTTCAACCGAAGAAACCACTCTAAAAACAAATATTTTATCTATACATATATCAGAAGTTTCAATAATGGTTACTGTGCACTAAAACGTTTTGCACGAATTTAAAATTTTTTTTTTTCTGGCCGTCTTTTTTTTTTTTCACTCAAATTTTTTTATTTTTTTTATTTCAATCCTTTTTTGTAGTGATATACTTTCAACATTTTAACCTTTTAACCGTTTTATCTTTTTTGTCTTTTTTTATTCCTTTTTTTATTTTTATTTTCAAGTACTTTGTTGATTTTTTTGGACGAAAAACTTTTTTTACTTCTTTGATTCTTCAATTTTCCTTTTTTTTCTCTCTTGGCCGAGTTTTTTTTTTTTTTTTTTCATTTTAATCTTTTTTTATTGGTATATTTATAACATTTTAATCCTTTTCATCTTTTTATCTTTTTTTTAATGTCTAATTTTATTTTTTATTTTCAAGTACTTTGTTGATTTTTTAAATCTATTTTTACTTATTTTTTTTTTCTTATTTAGGTAAATTTTTTCAAATATGCTCAATCATGTGCACACTCTATATATATATATATATATATATGTATATCAATACATAAACACCCTGCTTACTCAACATGCACACTATATTTTATTATTTGCATCAGGAGCCCAAATTAAATGACGTGTTGACGAAGAGCACCATACATACACACACACACACATATATATATATATATATATATATATATATTGGCTAAAGGAAGAGCACCATATAGTTAAATTGTGTTTTGAACAAGTAAATATGCACAATTTCTGACGTACTTGAGCACGCTGTCAGAATCACCTGAGCCTTTGCAATAGAAATCTGTGAATATAAAAATAAAAAGGGGATGATCAGAAGAGACCACACGACCAATTTCTCACCAAAGGAGGACACCTTAATGCTATTCTAACAATATGCCAAGAACGACGACAAACCGCGGCTTACCCGGGATTTCTGTGGGTCTACTCAATGGCTGGAGCTGCCCAGATCAAAATCCATGGTGTAGTCATATTCAATAGTTGGAATCACAGATGCAACAAATTTCAAGAATAAGAAAAGATACCTACAAAAAACAGATAGAAAGCAAGCAGTCAAGAACTTTTCCTAACAGAACTCTAATAAAAATAATAACCTGAACACGTGTTAGTTCAACAACATGACACGAAACTAAAGACAACATAGATCCATAGCAAAATTTGTTTACATATTAAGCTTTGTACTTTTTTCTTTTTCTTTAATATTCACCTTTAATCTTATACTTAGTTGGGCAATTGTGTACTGAAAAGGATGGTCGTACACATAGATATACACTTTGCTTAAATATTTTATTAAATTTACATATTCACCTTTACACTTTTTTCTTTTTGCTTTAATATTCACCTTTAATCTTTATACTTAGTTGGGCAGTTGTGTAATGAAAAGGATGCTTGTAGACATAGAGATATACTTTGCTTAAATATTTAATTTAAAAAAAAAAAAAAAAAAACTGCTATAATCTCTACGTCGTAATGTATGAAGAATTAATGCCGTTTCTTATGAGAGCAGCATTCGTTCAAGCAAATATGAGTAGAGAGAGACAGACTTATCAACTTCTGGTTCAACTCCACGTGACATTAGTACATCAATGATCTTTTTCATCACCGCACCATGGCGACAGGGATGTACAGATGCATGCTTCCCAGGCAAGTGAGGATGGTCCTCAATGGTTACCTGTATTGATACAAATAGCCATATAGTACAATTGCAGAGATCAGAAAAACAATGCTTGTCGCAAGCAAATGTAACAAATGAATCTAAGCATCAACTCACGGTTTTCCGGGCATGATCTTGGCTAACATCTTCAAGAACAAGCTCTGGTTGTAGAAGCATCCTTGACTAAGAGAATAACAAAGGACTCTACTCAGTTTCAGCAAGAATTTTCATCAACCATAAAAGAAAAGAAGGATATCCGTAGACAATCCGTAGACAACATATCATTGGATCATTACGCAAGTTCAATCAGATACCAGGTAAAGCATAATTGGTTAAAAGACAAATACTAAGAAAATATAGTAAACGATGAAACTCTATGAAGCAATAAATATGAAAGTCATTGCATCTTGAACATAGTTAACAGAACGAACCTCATCATAACCGGTAAGCCACACTCGAGGAGTTTGATAATATTTATCATACCTACAAAAAGAACAAGACAAAAGAAATATATTAGGGCTAATGTTAAATAGACTATTTCATACTCCAAACCAACAAATAAAAGGGTATTGTTATAATGTTTTTGACAAAATGTACCTAAAAAAGAAATCAACTACAAATAAATTCAGTTGGAATTTAACTCAATTTGTTCAAGTGTATAGGCTTCTACCAATCATGAATAAGAATTCAAAAATTCTGAACTAATAAAGAAATCAACCACAAAGATTCTTACGTGATGCTGACATCATAGGTTCGGGTGCGTAAGATATTGTCATCGTCAGGTTCCTGAGCAACAAGATACGTAGACTGCAGTGTTGCCTGCAAATTCAAAGTTATAGATCACAATGTAATGAACTTTGATCTGCATAGATAAACACTCAATTGCCAAAGTAATCATCACATCTATGGACCACGTGCAAGTATCTACAAAAGGAAAGTTCACCAAGCTGTGAATGGAGCATAGACAACATAGTTCAATGGTTTTGTCATTTATACAACAAATATATAATGCCTGCATTATTTTTGGCGTTGCTGAATTCAACATAAATAAATCTTTCAGAAACGATTTATTTTACTGATCATTTTCATCTTACTTCGCATCATGCATAAATTATTACCTTGCAAAGGTAGTGTCAGCATTATCACAGACCTCCTCAGCCTTCAACATCACACCAGAACAGTAGCTAGAAATCTAACCACCTCCCCTCTTTCCCCCTCCCTCCCTCTCATACACTACTTTGTAAAAGATAATAGAAACCACAACCAATATGTTCACGACTGAAAAGTAGTTGCATTAATAGTTAAGAATGCATGACTGTACTACAGGCATCAAAGATAAACATCACGTAGACATTTCTTCATCAGAAAATAGAGATGTTAAAGTTACCATTGGAGACTTACAGGATCAGTTTCAATAAGGTTATCAGCTTCTTCAAAATCAGCCATATCAGGAATATCTTCTTCATCTTCCCCACCAAAATATGAGGGGGTCAACTTGATAGAGCTGTTCTTGCTTATTTCTAAATTTTCCATGGAGGGCAAGTTTTCTTCCTCGGCACTTTTACCCTCTAAAAGTAAGGCACAGTATAAGTGAAAATCTCTCAAAAAAAAAAAAATAAAAATAAATAAATAAATAAATAAAGCAGCAATATTTCTAAACCTAACTTACCCTTTGGCTTCCCGTGGGTTGCCAACCAGCCATCATTATCTTCATTATCAAGAAGAACTTCCCCACCTGCAGCTTCATACTCTTCTTCTACAGATGCTGCTCTCCGCAGACAAGGGACTGAGCAGAAAAGGAATAGACGGTTAAGTTTACTTGGATTCAAAGAGATTAGAACTCAAATATACTGAATTTTGGTGCAATCGCAACAAAAGCATAGAAGAATTTAGCTTCCGGCTAGATTATCAAACTTCACCAACAAAAATGCCTCTTTAATAAATCTATCCTATGATGCGCCTACAAAACAAAAAAGACCAACTTGAGTTTCTTTTAGTATAATTATGACAGTATTAACCCAAGTACAGAAGTCAAACTTAGAAAGCTCAAAACTTCATTAACTAATCACCATCAAAACTTGTAAAATATCCGCTATTAGGCAGAGTTGTACACATACATGGTAATACTTTTTTCACACACCAGCGGCGTACTAGAAATAAAATCACCATAAACACTAAAAGATAAAAATAAGAAGAAAGATATTGACAACCCTGTCACATGTCATAAATTTTCTCAATGTGACTATACTATAAATGAAAAACATACACATCACTAGCTGTTACCAAGAAAAAGAAATATATATAAATATATAGCAGAGTAGAAGCACCGATGATTTTGACGTACCATTTCTAGTAATAAGGTACTGCTTTTCAGACGGTAAATATGGCTTCCTCTTGCTTGGCTCACCTGATTCCCTATCAGGATTAAATGCAACAAAAAAGATAAGAGAACAATACCTTCAAACCTATTTGAAAGCTAAAATAACTAAGCAACTTATTAAGAAAGTAACATTGATTGAAACGCTCATCAAGTTACAAAATTAGGGGAGAAAAATACAAACTTGTGGACTTCTATTCTCATTTGCAAAAATAAACTAAATGAGTTAGAATTATCTGGTGCTGCTTCAAATGGGTCCAAAAAACATTCGCCAATATCCAAACTCATCAATGTACTAGCGCAACAAAATTGTATACACACACATATATGTTATAATATTACTCCATATTTCACCAAATGAAGGCTGCCCTTTCATATCTGAAGCCTAAGACGATTACATTGCAAGCCTGTTAAAATTTCAATTTCCCTAAACCCTAAAGCCAAATTAATTATGTGCTATGGTTGTAACTTGTATGCATAGCCTAGCGGTAATTTCAGTCCTAAAACCACCATGTTTAAATCCTCCAACCCCAAGTTTGAAAAAAATGAGATTACCATAGAACTCCTACTTCCATTTTAATTTCCCGCAAAAGCTGCTGAGATAATGAAAGTTAATAGTTCGATTAACAAATAAATTAAACAAGATCCCTTCACTTACGTCACACAACACAAAATAAAGAACTTAAGACCGTGACTCATTATCTTCAGCCGTACTCGTCATATCACCAAATTAGTAAATTACTCATCTTTTCAACGCAAACTCATACATTTGTACTTAAATTGGTCGTAATCTAATCCTTGAGCAATTAGAACACAAACTCCAGAAATTATCAAATGCCCCAATTCAGCGCCTGTGCTGTTAACGACTCGTACAAATTTAGAAATTAGCATCGGAAATCGCATAAATAAACGAATAACCTAAACTCATATCGGACCTTCGTAATTTAAAAGTACAGCTCCAAAATCACGGCAAAAGATGAACTGGAAAATCGACACAATAAAGTTTCATCAAACCCTAAAATCCACAATAATACCAAAATTCACCTAACGAAGTGCAAATTGACAGTAAAAACCGATGCATAGAGATTAAACAAATCTGAGAGAATCAATAAAAAAGGGGGGAAAAAAAGAGGTTGTTCGGAGAAAATTACCAAGACCAGGTAGGGCATTTGGAGACGAGATTGTCGCCGGCGATAATGAACTCGCTGACGCTGAGAACGCCTTTCTCTTTGAATGCGGAGACGGTGCGAGGGCCGGTGATCCTCTCGACGGTTCCTTTGAAGGCTTCGTGAATCTTCTGCGACAGAACCATCTCTTTCTCTCTCCTTTGCCTATCGATCGAGTTTGGGATTGCCGATTTGAAACCCTAGATTTGCAGAGAGTGAAAGAGGCCGGGGATTCGATGAAAGCGAAACCCTAGAGCAGAGCGTAGAAGTGGATCGCTGATGAGAGAGGAGAGATGACCGTCTGGAACAGCCTACTAGACTGGCAGCGATCGAACGACATTTATTTTTGTGTCGTTTCTGAGACGGGCTTGGTTTGATTATTCGGGTTGGCATGTGGGCGCAAGATCGGGTCAAGTAAACCTGGAACGGGCTATTTATCTTTGAACGACACTGTGTATGGTTTTTTAATGAAAAACTCAACACTGTGTATTGTATTTAATATTTATCTTTCCCATAATTGCTTAATATTATGTTTAAATTACATAGTAGGCGATTTTATAACTATCACGAACTAACAACATATAAATGCCATTTAAAAAAAAAAACATATAAATGTCAAATATTGTCTTCTATTTGTTAAAGAATTTATGTATTTAGCGTCTACTTCCTAATTAACCCTGAAGAAATATTAAATCAGTATATGGCATAAAAAAAAAAAAAGTTGAGTTATATATAATATGACAGGATATTTTTATTAATAGTGTATATTTTTTTTAATATTAAGTATGATAAATCACATCAAAACAAGAAAGTAAGTCAAAGTGATAAAACTTGATATAAATATGTTGGATCAAAATAAAGTTTACTGATGGAGTATTTTCTTTATCAAATGCTCAATTAAAAGTTAATACTTTTTTGAAGAATAATTAATCATGTGGTTTGATATAGTGTATTATTATAAACTCTTAGGTTCGATAATTTGACTCTTGTGATTGAGTCCCATTAGTATTTTCACATCCTATTATTATCAAATTGTAAAACTTTGCTGGAGTTTTCTAGGGTAGGGACAGCTTTAAAAATATATTTTCACATATTAATAATTACTAAAGTACGTAAAACAAATAAAATCAAATATAGATCTTATGTTTAAGACAAAACCTTACTATATATATATATATATATATATATTTAAAAAAAGAACTCCCGCACTTTAAATTGTGGGCAGATCTTTGTGCCCTTTCGAAACCATACCCAGCTGTTTGTATGATCTTATAGACTCTTCGACAAAAGAAGTCAGGCTAGCTTCTTCGTCTGCCACAGCCTGGCCTAGGAATGAAATTGGAAACCATCAACCGTGTAGATCGCACCAAATCGAACCATTAAAACCGCTGATTTTCGAACCAAAGCAATCAGTTAACCGGCTTGGTTTCAACCTATATCGCTCAGTGTTGTTCACTTGATTTGGTCTGAAAATTTTTAAAACCATGGTCCAAATTATCGAGCCGTAAATTTATTTCCAATTATTTGAATTAATTATAGTTTTTAATTCATATTCATATTATTATATTTCTTTATTTGTTGGTTTGTTTGTTCTTATATAGATGATGGTTGTCTACTAAGTAATTTATTAAGCAAGTAAATGTTGATGACGATAAATTTAAGATAACTTGTAGTCTGTATGAGGCTATTATGACATATAGGACAAATTTTATTCCAATTTTTACTTTTGTTTCATTGCATCAATTGAAAGTTATTTTACTTAAAAAAAAAAAAAAAAAAAAGGGATATCCATGTTTTTTATTTTATTTTATTTTATTTTATCCTTACGCGCAAATTTAAAATTCAATCCGTACTTGACAAATACATCGTAAACCACAGTGCATTCGGAATCATTGGGCCTCAGTAAATGGTATGAATTGCTGGAATTCCTGACACGGTAAAATGTAAAATGAAGGTTTGGATTGAAAAATACATCAAATCGCATTAAATTTAAACCGCAACGCTTTCGATCTATCTAACCCTTCATAAACCTCCAAGGACCAACTCGCAGGAGATCGGCCCAATCAGACAAAATTTGCTTCCTGGTTGGTTTCGGCTGATGTATCATCGTACCATTCAATTTCAACCACACACCCCTCAAAAAACATAAGGTCAAAAAACGTTGGATTCTTGTACCTTATGTTTTTTGGCTCTCTGTTCATCTTGCCCTTTATTTGTAACTGGAATAGCGACAAAACTTTCAAATCAAACACGAATGTCACCTTCACGTTTGTACACGCTGAATTTGTTTTCTGAGTCCCACATTTTGCTAATTCAATAAAGTCTAATAGTGTTGAAAAGAGCCAAAAAACCATTAAAAAAAAATATTTTGTTTGTGCTAATTGTTTGTTTGTACTCCAAAATTTCTTTGGTGAAAGGATCATCACAAGTCTTGGCATATACTCGAAATATCCAAATTCAAGCACATGTTCAATCTCACACATTCTTGTTTCTTTATGATCATTTTGATTTTATTTTATTTTATTTTTAAATCTCTCTCTCTCTCTCTCTCTCTCTGTTTTCCTATAATTTTTTATTCCTAATTTTATAATTTTTATATAAAATATATATGTGTAAAGTATATACACCCACAAGGAGAAAGAAGATCTCAATCAACTAGTCTCTTTCTTCTTTTTTGGTCATAAAAGTGGACATTGTTACAATTAATTGTGTCTCCCCTGAAAGCATTTTAAGCCACTTTCTCTCTTGTCTCCAGAAGTTGTATTGATGTGCTTATTCACGTTATCAAACAATATAATATATAAATTAAACAACAATATAATTATAAATTAAACAACAATATTAATGCGCAAGTAGCGAGGCAAATACGCCACACCACACTAAAAAAAAAAAAAAAAGTAGTGGGGGATTTGGTATCCAACTTTTTTGAAAATAAACATAATTTATACGTATATGTCACATATACAATTGTATTATTGTCTGAACAACGATTGACCACCCATGCAGGTCTAATTACTTAATCAGATATCTCTATGTATACAAGCATACAGACGTTACACGAATGAATATATATATAGATATAAAATATAATGTAATCTACTCATGCTCATCCTCTATATAAAGCAAGCATTTAAAATCATTTTCTTTTTTCTTGAACCAATATGTTAAATATAACATTAACTAAAATCTTCAAATCATATTAACGGGATACAGATAAGGTGCCAACTTAGTTAGGATGTCTTTCCTTCTTTTCATGCGAGTTTTCTCCTCGTAGTTTTTATGTTTTAAAAAAATTCAAATCATAATTATATAGATCAGTTTGTAAAGTTTATTTTATATAGCTCTTAGCTAGAAAAACAATATTTGTTTTTAGATTAAAGGCTCATTAATTTAAAGAAGGAAGTTGCAGACAGATTAGTGTTTGATTGTTATGTGAAAAATGGCTAACCCATCTGGTCACTTCTTTCTTCCCTCCTATCTTTCTCAGAAAAAATAATATAAAGAGTTAGCTTTTTTTTTTTTTTTTTTTGGTTTTAATAAATTTAATGCTCTGAACTAAGAAGTGTCAATATTTATGCTAAACAGATGAGATGGGATCATTGATTAGTCAAAAATCAAATAAGAAAATTATCCCCATTCCTTAAGTTTTGGCAAATTGAAAGGAAAATGACTAACAAACAAATTTAAGATGAAATAAATAAATAAATAATTTGAAAGATTGATTCAATCAAACCTCCATATTATAATAGGCATTGATTTCGGAAAAATATAAACAAAAGTCAGTGCACAATTTGTGGTATTGATATTTGACGAATCTATACACATGTATACCGTCTAAAAGCTTTTATTATTGAACTTTCGAGTTGCTAATAATAAATTAGATTCAAAAAATTGACAGAATTTCTAATTACAAATTAGTCATTTCCCTTAATTTTATTTGTTTTAATAGTTTTTGTTTTTTGTGGCCTTCTTCTACGAGTAAAGTCATTACTGAATCCAAGCTGTCCTTTATTTGATAGTATATTAATTATACGTATGGTTGTTCTTAGACCCAGTGTTCAAATCAGCTATATGTTGATATGACTTCTTCACACCAATAGTCCTTTCTTTTACATAATTATTTTCTGTTCAAATCATTAAGTAATTTTCTGATCTACAAATTAATAAATAAATAACAAATATGATTTTTTTTTTATAAAAAAAATCTAAATAACTTGTAATTGGGTTTGGTGAAATAGGGAAGAAGACAAGGGGGACAAGAAACAATCAAATTGGAGTCACCGGCCAAATAATATATAATAATAAAATAACAAATGTGAAAGAAAGTCTGAAAGCAAATATTTAGTCCACGGAGTCCTAAAGAGGAAAAGAAAGAAATTTTACCACATTTCCTTAAACTTTTTGCTTACTAAAAGCAAAAAAATCGAACTCAAATCTTAATATCTAATTTTTAATATCTTAAATGATTTACAAGTTTAAAATGCTTTATAATCAGCTATTTTTATATCTAATTTTATTTATAATAACGTATTACAATATAATTGATTAGATATTTTTTAAGTATCAAAATTAAACATGTGATCTTAGACAATAAAAATCTCTACGTAAGTATAAATTAGGAAAGCACATTTAACAAATTGCCAACATGGCCCGGCTGTGGATTCGCATAAAATCTTTGCTGAAAATGGTCTAATTTGGTTTCCATGTGGTCTTCTATGATTAATTTCACAAATTGAGAAATTAACTATATCAATAATGATGATTTTTTTTTCGTTGGCTTTAACATAAAGTTAGTCATCTTCTCTTTCGTCTCCCAATCAGTCATGTACAAAAGAAGGGAACATGCATCAAAAGCATACAAGTATCTCATAATTTGAACAAAAGCATATGATGCAATTTTTCTTTCCAACTAAAAAGAAAAAGGAAAAAAAAAAAAAAATCAGATTCCTTGCTCTTTTCCACATGTAACTTATAGTTCTAAGATAGCCCATTTTTCCTTCTTTTTTTTTTATTTTTATTTTTTAACTTACATTCATCATCATGATGAGCCTAATTAATGAGTGATACCAAAACCTAGCTCATTAATACTAGTTAATTAGTGAAACATATTAATCTCATTATTATGATCATCAGATTCTTTATGTGTAATCCCTGTCATTGTCTCTGCTTGTTGCTTTCTTATATATAATTCTCATGGACATATTGTAACACTATTGTGGGGATTAGTATTAGTGTAGTTGCAAGAGTAGTCTATTAGTAATTTAGTACTTAACTTTATCACGATGTGTAAAGGTCGAATCCTGTCACCCCAACTTTAAAAAATCAAACAAACAAACAAACAATGATTAAAAAAAAAAAACACAAAAGACCTTTTTTTAAGTGGTAAACATACACTATTAATAGAACTCTTCTTTGTATCAAATTCTATTAATTTTACATCTCTTAATTTTATATGGTTAGAAATATGCACAGTGGAAAGATATAACTTATTATATATATGAAAAAAAAAATCCTTATTTAAATAGAAAAAATAACTTGAAAGATTTCTTGTTACCATGCTCTATTGATAGTGATGCCAATAGTCACAGTCAATTAATCATTACCCACTAATTATTAATTGACCCATAATATAATCACTAACAATGACAGTAATCAAGCTCTTTATATTTTCTTGCCTTGATCATTGAAAACTACTTCTCTGACGTCCCACAAATATTGATTCGTTTTCATTACGTAAATAAAGTACATTCATTTTAGGCTTATTAGAAAACTTTACTCTTACATATATATACAGCACGAAAATATACAGTAATGACAACTGAACTTAAAATATAAGTGGGGAATTTAAAAAAAAAAAAAAAAATTTGATTGCACGGGTAAATGCCATGACATCACACCATAACACAATTTGTGAACCATTGTCTCATAATCCAAGAAAGGGAAAGAATAAATAAGATAGAAAACAAGGAAAAAGGAGGCTAGGTTAGATTAAAGAGTGTGAAATTGACTAAAGATTCGGGAATTATCTAATAAAGATCCATCAATTTCGCAAGTTGTTATTGCCAAAGTACAATTATGAAAATAGGAAAGTACAAACGTGAAAAACACCAAAGAAAACAGTCATTATCATCTATGTAAGCTTGTGTGGTTTATTAATTAACTTCATATGTGGTTATATATTACAAAAATAATATCTACGGTAAGATATGAATACTTTATTAGTAATTATTTGAAACATCAAATTTGTGTTAGATTTTATTAGTTTTGCATAATTTTTTTAATTTTGATGTGATTTTTGTCACATTTAACTATTAGAAACTAATACTATCCATAGAGATATTCTTTATGGAAAGTTAAATACATATGTATATATGTGTATATGTTATATTTGTAGTTATCTAATTTTGTTTACATAGAATAGAGGGAGAGCCCAGTACCCGCATGCAATAAGTTTTCGAGTACCCGAATTAGCTGTAAGATTCCCGACTCCTGTTGTGACCATTGTTTTTTTTTATCGGTGAATCAAGTGTACTATATCATCGTTTATATAGCACATTCATTCAATAAAAATTTAATATTTGAGTTTTTTTTTTTTCATGTCATCTATTTGTTTTATTTTTCTCTTTCCTAAGGGTCAATCTATTAGTTGTCAAATCAAAACTGTCATAAATATATTATCTTGTAATCAATTAAATTTAAATAAATATAATTTTTAATATCACATGTCGTATCTAATCAATCTTTGCTTTAAAATAAAAAAAAGAAATAATTTTTTGAATGGTTGTTTAAATCATTTCTCGAATCAATGGGGAAGAGGCCACCAATCACAATTTATACAGATCAAGATCAAGCAATTTCAAATGCTATACAAAGTGTGTTGCCTACTACTAGACATCGCCTATGCCAAGGGCACATTGCAAAGAATGCCCCATCACATTTAGGGGCGTTAAATGCAATTTCAGATTACATATATATATTTTTTATTTTCCTAACTAAAAGCAAACATTAATTCAATTTTTAAAGGGACAAAAGATTATTTCTTTCTTTCTTTTTTTTCCTAAAAGCAAAAGTAAATTAATTATATCAAGTGACGTGAAACATGATATTGATTAGTTTGCTTTTTCAAACTCATTTTAGTTATATATGAATTTAAATGTCACATTTCCTTTTTATTTATTTATTTATTTAAACTCCATTTTCATTGATTTTGGTACCAAAATTGCACTTCTGGTATGTTTTTTTTTTTTTTTTCCTGAAAGCAAAAATCAATTAAATGTTTAAAGTGACAAAAAGTTATTTCTTTATTTTTTTTTCCTAAAAGCAAAAATGAATTAAATATATCAAGTGATATAAACATGATATTTATTTAATTTTAGTTGATTATGATAAGAGATTTAGGTGAGATACTTATAGTAATTTTGATTTGATAACCAATATATTATACATTAGAAAAAAGAAAAATAAAATAAAGGAATGATATGCACAAAAAAAAAACACCAAATTATCAAAATTATTTTGAATAGATACATCCAATCCATCGAATAATTTCTCTAACTTTTGTTGCGTATACTAAGCATCATTGACAATTTTTTGCTCCATATGGGACACCATGTTACCCAATTTCAACACTCTTTTTTTTTTGGTGGGGGGCGGGGGGGGGGGGGGGGGGGGGGGGGGGGGGTGGGGTGTGTTCCAAAAACCAACTCAATTATTAGACCAACACTTGTGTGTGCCTCCAAGGAATAGTTTACAGGACTAACTTTAGTGTACTCAAAATTGAGCAAAAATAGTCTTGTCTCTTTATAATTTCTGCCCAATAGCTAAATGATGTGTGTGCTAATTGATGAGGTCATTGAATGATGAAGAAGTAGATAATGATGGTGAGCTCACTAACCACTAGTGCAGTACGTGGCATGAATGAGTTTATTATGGATGGAGAATAGGGCCCTTAATTTGTCTCATCAAAAAAGAGAGAAGAAAATTAAGGCCCTTAATTTGCTTTTACTATTTTTAACTTATATTTATTATATATATGTATATAAACCTTCCACCACATAGACACAAACATATAGACGTGTAATATATATATATATATATATATGTATATATATAAAGTGATTGGTTCAACCTAAAACTTTGCTTTAAACTTATCATGGAATTGTCACCTAGTTTTGGGCACCAACATGGGTGTCCACACTCCACACGGATAGGGAATAATCACTTTGAATTCGCTTAATCATAGAAGAAATAGTGCATACAAGAAAAAAGGAAAATATTCCACAAGATGATGGCATTCTTCTACCCTCATCTTTCCACAAGAAAGAGAAAAAGAAGAAGTAGAAAATTAGTGCGTAAACTAGTTGGTTATTTTATAATTATTTATCAATATAGATATGCTTATTTTTTATAATCAAACAACATGACAATTTGTACATGCAATAATTAATAATTATCAATTTAATTAACATATAGATATGGTACTTAATGAGTTAAAAATGGACAAGCCAACTGACACATTTTTAGCTACTGGTTAAAAAACTCAATGATTAAGTTAGTTTATTCCAATTTAACCATCATTAGAACATTAATTAAAACTAATTATTTAAATAATAATTACAGTAGCTTGGATAACGTAGCTAAATTTGGTAAATGAGGGTTTACTTTTCTTAGTAAATAACCGATCTAGTGTCTACAAGTAGAACACGTCACTAGAAAAAAAAAAAAGGAAAAAAAAAAAAAGAAAAAAAGAAGATAGCATTAATATGAGAAAAAAGGTCCATATAATGATTGTTTTATTGGTATTTTTGCTCATATATATGATGCATTGAGAGTACAAATTATGCTCTAAACTTTGATCCTTTTTTTTTTTTTTTTGTATGGACAAAATATTTATAATTAAGCAAGCAAGAACATTTAAGAAACCTCATTTCTTCTCTGCTAAGTAATGATCCGCTACAGCAGCTGACCATGAATCCAGAATGAACCGCAACACCCAGATTTTGATATTCTGGCCAAACACACCCCCACATTATTCCGACACATTCAATCATGAAATCCTGACCCTTTTCATCAAGATATCAGAATTGGGGCCAATATCAAATCATGATCATCATTTTTGGTACCGGCGATCAGAATTAGTATCATATATAGCGCCTTGTTTGCCAAAAGAGCCTATGTTGTAGCTTTAATGCTTCATTTCCGTTGCTAGTACTCCCACGAGAATGGCTCCTCCAAACGGAGCCCAGTATCGGCTGCACATAATTGCCACGCCGGAGAGTAGTAGCAGAACCCGACGTCGACGCTTCCTCCGTCCGAGCCGCCGATGAAAAGATCGGGCAGGTCGAACAGTGTTTCCTCGTAATTCTCACTTGAACAAGGAGAGCTAGCCGATTCCTGGTCAGGTATTGTAGTGGTCGGGATTAGGTCGGCTCGGCTCGGCTCGGCTTCGGCTTGAGGCGGCGGTGATTTGGCTGCGTCAACGTCTAAGGATGAGGAGGCGGCCAAGGCGGCGGCGGCTTGGATGTCCTTGGGAGCAGTGGAGAGCGGGCGGGGAAGATCTCCGGCTAATTCGGGGAAATTGAGGTAAGCCGAGGCGCCTTTGATGGCTAGGGCCGCCACGTCGTGGGCTCGAGCCGCCATTTCGGCCGTCGGGTATGTCCCTAGCCATATCCTTGATTTCTTCCTCGGCTCACGGATTTCGGATACCCATTTGCCCCAACTTCGCATTCTCACACCCCTATAAGTTGGGTGCTTATTACCTTCATTAGTAGTGGTAGTAGTAGTTTTACTGCTATCACTACTATCGTCATTCCTTTGCCTCTTCTTATTGTTGCCTTGCTCATTTCCTCTATTCCCTCTTCTTGAGCCATTTTGAGCTGTTGTGGTAAAATTATCTTCCTTTTCGCTCTTCGCGGTTTTCGAGGAATCCGACATCGAAGAGGAGGAGGAGGTGGTGGTGGTGGCGGCAGCAGTTGAGGTGGAGGAGGAGGATGGGGAAGTGATGTGGTGGTGGTTTTCTTGAGCATCGCTCTCTAGGTTGATATCTTTTTCCATGATGGTAATGAGGTCCTCCCTATAGTTCTAGAGTGATGGACACAGGATATATATGTGAACATATAAAAATAGAGAGTTTTGGGGGCCTTTTTTTTTTTTTTTTTTTTTTTTGGTTATTCTTGCAAAAAAAAAAAAAAAAAAAAAGAAATCTAGCAAAATAAAAGTAAAAAAGAGAGAAGAATATATAAAGGACGCAAGGGGTCCAACGGCATAACAAGGAGACTACATACAGTTCAGCTATGCTGTTTCCCATGTGGGAATTGAATAATGCGTGCTTTGAGATCATCTTTTTTTCTCCTTTCTATACCTACATATTTTCATATATTGATTTTTTTTAATTCATTCATTTTTAATTCTTAATGTAAATATCTGATTGCCTTTTAGGTTTTTGCTTGGTCAAGAAACTAGTTTATATTTTAGTTTATTTTTTGTCTGGGAACAAATTCAAGATGCTGACTATGCTTGCATGTGAATAACGCAAATTAATTAGTACGGCCTACATATCCCCCCCCCCCCCCCCCCCCCCAAAAAAAAATTTCATGGATTTGTGTTCGAACAATATCAGAGACATCGATATAATTCAGTGATATTCAGCATAATGCTAACAAAAAAAAAAAAAAAAGATTTGACATACATTTAGATAAAATCTACTATTTATTTATTAATTATGGTGCCCTAAAATATTTTTCTATATTTTATATAACTACGTAGTATTCACACTCATCTACAGTCAAAACTGTTAAGTATGTGACTCAAATTAGTTTTGATTAAATTTCTGTTTTATGTGTTTGGGAAAGAGTTAATTTTGTGTCTCATTGAGAGCTTATAAATAGGTCTATTGTGTTTAGGTGTGTATGTGTTTAGAAAAATAGAGAGTGTGTGCATCCTTTTGAGAAAAAGTAAGGAGAGATAGACAAATGATGTAAGGGGTTTTGGATAGAGAGAGATTGAGAGTGTTTGGTGAATGTGTAATTGTGAAAGTGTTGGTGAATCTATTCTCGCTCTCTCGTAGACGTAGGCAATTTTGCTGAGCTATGTAAATTTCTTGTATTCTCTTTATTTTTATTTTAGTTTATTTTTCTATTGCACTTCGAATATATGGGTATTTTCCTCAGCAAGTGCAGCATAAATTGTAGTCCTATTGTAAAATTTTTCGTTCTTTAGTACTAGTTGGTCATTTGGTAATTGTTCTTTTTTTTTTTTTTTTTTGTAAAAGGGAAAGTAATATATAAATATATATTTTATTTGTAAGCATCGGTTGCGTTTCGCATGATTCATAAATAAAAGGTGGATTTCATTGGTTTTTTTTTAATATTTAAAATGGATCAAAATGAGTATATCTAAAATAACAGAACATGACAAAACAATACTGAATAATAATTATAATTATAATATAATGATAATTTTATACTTAATTTTATTATATAGTGAAGAGCTGAAATCTTTTTACTTAAAGAAAAAAATGATAATAATACAAATAAGATAGTGGTGCTCTAAATAGTTTTCTTTATATTATTTAATAACCAAGTGTATTCACACTCATCCACAGTGAAACAAAGGCAGCCTGTAATAGTTTTTACGTTGTTTAGTCCTTTTTTTTTTGTTTGTTTTTTGTTTTTTTTTTTTTTTTTTTTTTTTTTGGGGTAAAAGGGCTAGTAATAGTTTTCAACTTATACAAGATAAGGTTAATTAATTTGGAAATTCCAAAATGCAACCACGAATTTCACGTGAATTTTTACAAGGGCTCCACTTCCCAATACAAAACAGAGTAGATTTGCGGGTCCACACCATGTTCGAAACCCCTAGATTTTCCGATCGTATTTTATTAAATATTTGGCCTTCACATAATATTATATAAATTTCATAAATTAATACCCACAAAATCAAAATTTTAAGTATATTAGCAAAGCTTTGTTGGGACATCACCCTCAACTTGGCCCAATTGTGTCTCTTCCAACTACTCTCGCCTCAGCTAGAACTAGAACCTGTTATAAAATCAGCTCTCCTATTTTATAAATCTCATATACGTGTATCTATACACACACATATACATATATATATGTCTTATGTATATGTATATATTGAAGAATCGAGAATACAATATAAATACAAAAAATGAATTAAGTAAATTATTGACCAATGAAAATGTGACTACTGTGATGGAATCTTTGATAGATAGAAAAGCCACCAAAGTGAAGTAATGATGATCATAAAGCGACAAAGTATTCCTCAAGCAGCTATATATATATATATATATATATATATATATATAGACACACACACACACACACGCACAAGTTTTACAGGTGGATTTTGGTTATTAGGGATAAAGACAGTGTATGCAAATACACTATCACATGAGTATTATGATATAAATCGACGGTTAATAACTTTTCCATCAAGAAAATATCTACTAAATAATAGTCACTTAAATACAAAAAAATACAATTAATAAAACAAAATGCTACCGGCTACACTTTGTTCTGGCACTGATGTATTGTTGAAAAGATAGGCTGTAGCATGTTTTTATTATTATTATTATTATTATTTTCTTTTTTCAGGTGTGGGGGTGAAGTTTAGGTCGTCTAGAAAACAATGTTATGCGGAAAAGATTTGAAGTACTGATCAAAACGACGATAACTAAAGAATTGAGCTAAGACAAATTGTAGAGTCAAGCAAAATCAAAACCGTATCACGTTAAAATGACAGAACCGACAAGCGAAGTAAGGAGACACATGTAAGGTCGAAATTATGAAGAAACAATGAGCAGTTAAGATTGGAGAGTTATAACTAAATCTCCCGTCAAATGAAACTATAATAAGGATTCAGATATGAAATATTTATACGTTTTTTAATAAACTTGAGAATTATAAAAAGAGTACGTAGAATTGATTTTGTAAGTTCTAGGATAATTAAATTTTGTATTATGTTGTTTGTCGTTTGATCAAGTTTCGATGAAGATAGAGTTATTTAGCCTATTTCGATGTTGATTTTTATCTTTACCTCAAAGTTTTTCTTAAGTAATATGTTGGAGGGTTTGTGTGACAAGTAGGTGGTTGTCTATATATACACTTTTTAATGGTGTGGGTATATATATATATATGTATATATATGCACCACCTCCGCCGTGGAACATGAGATGGTGCACATGGTAGTGGGTCCCAAACTAGGCAATGGGTGTACTGCACAACCTTTGATTTCTGTAAGGGACATCTGGACTTGCAAAATATTGCACACTTTTTGCTTGCTGGAAGGATCTTGAATATGCCAGCTTGATAAGTTTTACTTGGATTAATTCTTCTACTAAATTAGATTATTGTAGTCTTTGCAGTATTAGTAAAAAAAATTCCTTTTTGTTGGTCTAGAGAAGCCAACAAGTAATTTATAATTTTTCATATATTCATAATGCAAAAGGGGTAGAAGAAGTAGATTTCTCTATTTCCGCAAAACCTGTCCAACTGATCCATGTGACGAAAATTAAATTTTTTGTTAATTGAAATCTTCACATTTTAGTTTTACCAAATGGAAAAATATAGCACTAAAATTTTGTTATATATAGGAGGAAAAGATGAAGAGAGAAAGGGGAAAACGATGTTCAGCTAATCTTATTGGTAAGTTTCTTTTGGACAGCATGACACAACAATTTGCCACACACTTTTATTTTTTTCTTTTATTTTTTTATTATTTGTTTTAATATTTAAATGTCAAGTGGGCCAACCTCACATGGAACATTCCACAACTAAGGTCTATCATTTTGTCTCTGTAGTCAAGTCGCATCTTACGTTTTTCTTCTCTTTATTTTTTTTCCCCCCTTTTATTTTCTCCAATTTGTTCGAATAGGGTTTTAGTTATTCCAGAGACGTATCAGAATTCTGTTGGTTAAATAAGTAGTAAAGGTTTGACTAAGTTTGAGTTATATAGTATTTTACTATGCTATATTGATTGCTAATTAAGCACTTCTATTTAACCCAATCAATCTGACGAAACCCCTTAAAAAGTTGGATGGGAATTTCTCATAAAGTGTGGGACTTCATATTGCTGCATATTTTGTGACGACGTTATAACGAAACTCAACTCATCGTGAATGAAGAGTTTTTTTTTTTTTTTTTTTTTCCTTAGAGATTGCTTAACAATCCAAATTAGAATATTTATTACCTAACTTGTCGGTGAAAGCCTCATTTTTATTGGACAGGCTTCCGTAGATCTTTCTTGGAAACCTCCACGGAAAAGTACCCACAATAATTGAACTAATCTAGCTAGTAGACGATAAGTATCTCCAAGAACAAGTTCATGACAGAAATAATTCATTATTACGAACCAAATCATTCTAGGGCTTGGTTGGTGTGCAGTGCCAATAATTTGTATCTGTACCTGCAAACACACACACACACACACACACATATATATATATATATGTATATGCTCTATCAAGGCTGTGATTCTGTGCCCGTAAATGAAAGATAACTAACTACAAACTAAATTTTTTACCCGATTTATTGGCAGTATATATAGCAACATCTTGACTTGTTGTTGCCCAAAAATAGCTTATTTCCAACTTTTAATGGATCATAATGCTCATGCATTCATACTTCTGACAATGTACGTACTAACTAATCCTTCAAGATAGCATCAAGCTGTATCTTATATATATATATATATATATATATATATAATAGGAGCGCTCAAATGTCCGGCATTGCCGCTCGTTCGCCACCTACTTCAACAGTAGGCTGGTCAGAAAGAAATCCATGATGAGGAGAGGTGGCTTGCAAAGAAGAAGGAGAGTACTGGTAGTGCAGTGGAATTAATTAGAGGAAAGTAAATAATGGTCAAGTGAAAAAAAGTGTGAATAATTGTTTCAGGGGGTGAAATGTAATTTTGGCAACATTTATTAGGTGGATAAACGTACACTGTGACAACCCATCAAAAAATAAATAAAAAATAAAAAATAAAAAATAAAAAACGTAAGTGACAGCATCAAAGAAGTATTGTAATTGGATGTGGATCTTAACTGTATGTACCATTGCCATACTAAACATTTTCCCAAATGGGTCATTAAGAAAAGCCACTCATGGATAGGACATGAAAAGAAGACGTTTGCTTGAAGAGTGTATGATATTAACACAATTAATTATTTAAGTAATGACATCGGAAAGTGACGTTTTTTAGTCAATAATTTATAAGCATTCAAATGATAGAGATAGCAAGTATATTAAGCAAGTTTAAACTAATTAGAACTGATATCTATCTATAAGCATGAAAAGGGGGGAATTGGAGAACTTTTAAAGCTAGTGGATCCTTAGACCTGGTTGATAGACATAGGACGCATGGTTCTAGAAATTCAAATCGTTTTTTGGTGTTTTTGTAAGTGTTTCGGTAAGACGTATAAATTTGTTTGTATGGTAGCTGGTGTGTTTAGATTTGAGGTGGTTGAATTAAGAAATAAATTAATTACGTGCTAATTGTAAAAATTAATGATAGAATAAATGCAGTAAGGATTGGATATATAAATCAAATTAACGTGATAATGTGGTGAGAAAGAAAAAGGAAATTAAAAAATAGTACACAGCATAGTTTATTAATTTAGACAACATGTGGTCAAAGTTTGCTTCCTTACTCAGCATTTCTACGAAGCCAATAACTTTTATTCTCCATTGAATTTTTTTTTTTCCCTCATACAGATGCTATTAAGTTGGACTTCTGTGCCCTGCCAATAGGGTCAGCCTATTGTTTAGGATGCCCCTTTTGTTCAATGTCCGATCATGGCCGTTGGTTCTCCATCCAAAGGCCAATATTTCACTGCCGTTTGCATCTAACAAAATCCAATGTCGTTGTCTTTGTGAATAATACATACATACGCGCGCATTAAAATCATTTTACATATTTATACATTATAAACATCGAGTGGTAGTGCAGAACCTTTTAAGTTCGTGATAACAAGTTGGCATTTTTTTTACTAATAAATATAGCATATTATTATTAATTTAAAAAAATATATTAAAAATATCAATTTTAATCGTAATTTAAATATAAATTTAAGTGACATGCAAATTTTTATTTTTTTATTGATAATTACGTGTTTAAAGTATTTTTTTATCAAATGATTGCATTTATTATTGAAAAGATAAAAACTTATCGTTATAAAATTTAGTACTCAAAAACTTACATTGGAGTTGGTGTCCCTAATACGTAATTCAGTATAGCAATCTCTTAAATAGTATATATATCAATAAAAAAAAATTATAATTCATGTCACACATTTTGATATGTACATATGGGCATTAATTGGATAAAAAAGATATTTACTTGCACATGTCAAATTATCTATATTTACTGTGTGGGAGTACAAGCAGCGACACTTCTGTTTTTATGTTTGTGGGGTGTGATCATTTAACTACAATCACAATTAATGGGATGTCACTATTTTACGAAAGACTTGGCAACTAACCTGGCAAATCATGCACGCAAGTATGAAACTCAATCCAAACAAAAAACAAAAAAAAAAACAAAAAACAAAAAAAAATTGCCGCTCTTAGATTCAATGAACTTTCTTGTTTTGGAAGAAGGAAAATTTTGTAATTTGAGTTTCTGATCAAGTACAGATACAACATTCAACCAGAGGAAAAAAAAAAAAAAAAAAGTAAAAACGTATTCTTGTAACACTTTTACAATTTTAATTATGTGTTTACATGTAAATTTTAGTAATAAATTTGTGATTAATATGCATTTAATCACAATTTTTGATGTGACTCAAAAGTTTAGCCACGAGATTTTTAGTCACATAAAAAAGTTTCACTCACACTAAAAAGTTTATATGACTAACAATGTTGTGATTAAAGTTTCAATCACAACATAAATTTGTCACTAAAAGTATATCAATTGCAAAGTTATTGACTAAAATTGGCATCCAAATTACGTAAATATATTGTTACTAAAAGTATTATACGAAGATGTTGTGAGTAAAAGTAATTTTGTCTTAGGGATGATCCATAATAATACGGTAATAAATCAGCTTCTCAACGTACGTACTATTTTTCTTGCCCAACTTTCCAACCTCAACTTGCTTTTATTTAATGATTAATAATTAGTATACAAACATGAGAACAACAGTCCAACTTATAATTCATTCCTTCTTCATTTCAACAAACGTCTATACATATGCACTTATTTCCTTTCAAACCATTTAATTTGTAAGAAGTTCTACATCCACGCACCGGCGAGAATTAATTGTAATAAGAAAGGCTCTTCAATTTGTTTTGATACATATATACTGGTATTTGTCAAAGATTGCAAACAAGGGTTTAATGTAAAGGGAGGATTCGATTTTTAGACAAAATATAATTTTGAATGTCGTGAGGTATACATATTTAAACTGCAGAATGGAGTTTGTCAGAATGACAATCTCATACAAAGAAATTAACAATAACTTTCTTTCAGTGGTATACTGAGTAATTTATTGTTAAATTGTGAAATCAAATTAATGACTATTTAGAGACAATATGCAAATTTGAGAGTGTGCAAGTTTCTTTCATAAATTTCTTGATCATCAAAATAATTAATATTGTAGTGTGGAAGAAATCAGACGTTATCTCACTTTAAAATGAACATACATATATCTTACGTGTTCATGCTTGTTCATCTTCTTTTGTGATTTTTAACTGTCGGTAATATATAACCAAAAGAGAGTCGCTCATGGTTAGAAGCATAGCTATAATGACCGAGCTGGGACATAATATGCTTGCACCATAGCTTAGTAATAATAATACATTACTGCACAAAAAAAATATCGAGATCCAATCATCCCTATCCTAAAGTTAAAATATGTATATCATTTATGCTCCCACTGAACTTTACTTTTTAATTCTTATTTTAAAATTCTTTCATAAATAACTTTTTTTTTTGGCTAGAATCTTTCATAAACATTTTATTTATTTTATTGATGAACTATCAACTATTGTAATGTGTTTTATAATTATGTATATTATATGTTTACATACGAGACATTTCAACATAAGGTATTTTGACTGGTATTGCATGTTTATTACCGTAATTTAATCAAAATAATAATAATAAAAGAATACAAAATAAATATTTTTATACCATGACAGTTCAAGAAAGAAACTATCAGTGATGATTTTTTTTTTTTCATATCTAATCATAATATTAGCATTATATATGCATTTAGTAGTTTTTGAAAATTAATGTCAAACTTAAAAAAAAAAATTAAAAATATTGCTATTTAATTTTTAAAATAGAAATTAATATGCGTCCTCTTTAAAGTATGAAGTGGTTTCACCACTACTCATGACTATACAGAATTTATTTTATTAATTAAAAACTTTTAGAAATTTATTTTATTTATACCTATCTAATAAGGTTATTTTTATAAAGCCTTCCATATAGCCAGCGTTTTTGTCGATTATTATATTAAAATTCCAATTGGAATTTAGCACTCATTTCAGTGCATGTTCATGTAGAATTTTGGTTCTTTAGCCGGGGGGGGGGGGGGGGGGGGGGGGGGGGGGGGGGTGGGGGGTGGAAGAAGAAGAAAATTGTAGAATTTTGGTTGGTGAAATAGGGGCGTAAAAGATGGGACATGATGAACATGCTACTTTCAAATGATAAAGAATAAAAGATGCTCGTAACAATAGTCAAAAAAAGAGCTCTAACCCTGTATCATTTCTGTCGTAAAGCTTTACAAAATCCCGGATTAAAACGCTGTTCTTTAAAATCTATGGTGATTTTATGGTCAACACACGCTTTTTAATTAGTACGCACGTCACTGAAAATCCATTCATGCATAGAATCTTTTTCATATTCAGTGCATTCATAATCAGAAAATAACAAGTTTTGCGTTTTTTTTTTTTTTGACTTGAAACAGAATTGTTTTTTTTCATGACAGAAATTATTAAATACTGAAGAACGTCACTTTTTAACAGAGTAATACCCTTTATGTTAAGTTTAACATCTTTGGGACCAACTAATTTATGACGTTTAAAAAAAAACATATAAAAAATTTGTTACTTATAACTGCTATTAATCGATTGACTGTTCTATATCTAATCATCAGAATGTTAGAATAAGAAACCTAAATCTTTAATGGAGAAAATCCAATTCATCCAAGATCTACCATGTCAAATCATCAAGAGAATGAAAGCGGAAGCGTACCTTGATCCATGAGAAAGAGACGATTATGGGTTACGGATCTTCTAACTCAATACGATTTTCCTTAAAGCAGAATCTCTGTATTCTTCTTGTTGGGATGTTAGAGAGAATAAGAATGATAATGTATCGTATGAATTGGGGACCATAACATTAAAATAACTACAGTAGTTATTTTTTTTTCATATTTCTATTTGACCTATCATAAAAATAGAAATATGAAATAGCCTCTACACATAATAAACCCATATTATAATTAATGGCCAAAGGCCAATAACATAAATTAACCTTATTTAGACTACTTTAAATGGGCTTACTTTAAGATAGTCTATAATACATATTTAATTATATATGTAGGCCCACATATTCAATTATTTTCTTACAATCTCCCACTTGGGCCACATATGTTTCCTTACATAAAATATGCATACCTTTATGAGCTCAAAACTTTTGCTATCATGAACAAAGGTATTTTTAAACAATCTCATCCATCAATTATATCAATATAGGATCAAAGCGATTTTCATTACATTTAACGTAACTAAATCCATCAATGGTCACGTATATCGATATAACCAAATGATATAGATCAAGTATGGATGTGTAACATGAAAATTACTTGCAATGTGATCTAAACATGCCTGTTTCCAATTGGTCCAACTTTATTCTTTAATGAGATCAAGTTAAAACAAATCAGAGAGAACATAAACTGAATTCTTTATTTCTGCAGAAAATATCCATAAACATAAAGTATTCAAATGAAATGAAATTAGCATCTAAACACAAACTCCCACTAGATTAATATATCATCAAATGATATGATACCTATATGAGCAGTGTGCTCATGAAAGACCTTGGGTGGAAGTCCTTTGGTAAGCGGATCCGCAATTATGGAGTTTGTACCAATATGTTCTATAGACACCTGACCACTCTGAACTCTTTCTTTAACAACTAGGAATTTGATGTCTATATACTTTGACTTCGATGAGCTCCTGTTGTTGTTAGAATACAAAACTGCTGACTTATTGTCACAAAATAACTTTAATAGTCTTTCAACACCTTCTAAAATTCGCAGCCCAGTGACAAAATTCCGCAGTCATATTCCATGGTTGAATGCCTCATAACATGCTATAAATTCTGCTGCCATGGTGGAAGAAGCTATGAGTATCTGCTTGGCACTCTTCCAAGATATAGCTCTCCTGGCCAGCAGGTAGATATAGCCTGATGTGGATCTTCGACTGTCTTGGCATCCAGTAAAATCCGAATCAGAATATCTAATGATCTCCAGTTGGTCTGATCTCCTATATGTGAGCATGTAATCCTTTGTTCTTTGTAAATACCTCATAACCCATTTGGCTGCTTTCCAATAATCCATCCTAGGGTTACTCAAATATCTGCCTAGCATCCCAATAATGTATGCTATGTCTGGATGTGTACAAATCTGAGCATACATTAGACTCCCAACAGCTGATGCATAGGGAATCTTCTGCATTTCATTAACTTCAAGGTCATTTTTAGGGCACTGATTGAGATTGAACTTGTCTCCTTTAGCAACAGGGGTGTCACCTGGTTTACTATTCTGCATGCCAAATCTCTTAAGTATCTTTTCGATATAGCCCTTTTGTGATAACCCAAGTATACCCCGAGAACGATCTCGATGTACTTGTATGCCTAATACAAAAGAGGCGTCACCAAGGTTTTTCATTTCAAATTTCTTTAATAGAAATCTCTTGGTTTCGTACAACAAGCCTATATCGTTGTTAGCAAGCAGTATGT
Organism: Ficus hispida; assembly: GCA_025413025.1. Taxonomy (NCBI): domain Eukaryota; kingdom Viridiplantae; phylum Streptophyta; class Magnoliopsida; order Rosales; family Moraceae; genus Ficus; species Ficus hispida. The sequence goes on along the minus strand of CM046369.1, from coordinate 1,756,046 downwards.
CATCGACATATAGTACCAGAAAGATATGTTTACTCCCACTGAATTTGTGGTATACGCAATCATCAACTGCATTCACATCAAAACCAAACGAGACTATTACTTGATGAAATTTATAATACCATTGACGGGAAGCTTGCTTAAGTCCATAGATGGATTTCTTTAACTTACATGCCATCCTCTTTGGGTCTCCTGACACAAAGTTTTCCGGTTGCACCATATAAATTGTTTCATCAATGTCACCATTGAGAAACGCCGTCTTTACATCCATCTGATGTAACTCAAGATCAAAATGTACCACAAGTGCCATGATAATCCTAAAAGATTCTTTCGTTGAAACCAGAGAGAAAGTCTCTTTGAAGTCAATGCCTTCCTTTTGAATAAAGCCCTTTGCAATAAGACAAGTTTTATATCTCTCTAAATTACCCATCGAATCCCTCTTGGTTTTAAATATCCATTTGCAACCAATGGGCTTCGTACCTTCAGGTAATGAAATGAGATCCCAAACGTCATTGTCTTTCATAGACTTAATCTCTTTATTCATGGCCTCAATCCACTTCTGAGAGTTAGAACTTTGCATGGCTTGATGAAAGCTGATTGGATCATCTTCCATCACTCCAATGCCATCCTCATGTTCTTGGAGAAAGACTATGTAGTCATCTGGAATCGCATTTCTCCTTTCTCTTGTAGATCTCCTCAATGGCATTTGTTCTTGAGGTTGTTGAGTTTGTTCTTCAGGAACAATTCCTTCATCATGTGTGGGGAGTTGTTCAATATTGTCTTGATGTTCTGGACTTGCTACTTGATCAATGTCAGGAATAAAAACTTGATCATTGTCAAAAGCAATTGTAGGAATAGAAACAGATTCTTCTTCAAAGACAAAGTCTTTAAGCTTATTCTCTCCCAAAACTCAATATCCTCAAAGAACGTTGCAGTTCCCGTTTCGAAAATGGACTTAGTAGTGGGATCATAAAACTTATAACCCCTTGATCTCTCAGAGTATCCAATAAAGTAACAGCTTATTGTTCTGGAATCCAGTTTCTTTTCATTTGGCCTATAAGGCTTGCCTCAGCTGGTCATCTCCAAATGTGAAAATACTTCAAACTAGGCTTCTTGCCCTCCAAAGCTCATAAGAGGTTTTGGCTGCTGCCTTAGTTGGTACTCTGTTGAGAATATAAGCTGCAGTTTTTAGTGCTTCTCCCCATAGAGATTCTGGCAAGGTTGAATGACTAATCATACTCCTTACCATGTCCTTAAGTGTTCTATTTAGTCTTTCAGCTATATCATTCATCCTAGGAGATCCCGACATGGTGTACTATGGGACTATTTTGTATTCCTCTAGGAATTTAGTAAAGGGTCCTGGACGTTATTCACCTGATCCGTCATATCTGCCATAGTATTCACCACCACGGTCAGATTTAACGCCTTTAATTCTTTTGCCGAGTTGGCTCTCAACTTCAGCATTGTAAGCCTTGAACACGTCCACTGACTGAGACTTCTCATGAATGACGTACATGTAGCCATAACGTGAGTAATCATCTATGAACAAAATGAAATATTGTTGACCATTCCAAGAAGCCGTAAGGAATAGTCCACAAATATCCATGTGAATTAGTTCTAAGACATCCGAAGCTCTATTGGCACCTAATCTCCTTATGTTTGTCTGTTTCCCTTTAATACAATCAACACAAACCTCAAAGTCTGTGAAATCAAGGGAATCAAGAATCCCATCAGACACAAGTCTTTCAATTCTACTTTTGGAGATATGACCTAAGCGCTTGTGCCATAATGAAGCAGAATTCTCATTAGTTAATTTACGTTCATATCACATGAATTCACATGCAAGGTTTCATTAAATGAAGCAACTGTATCAAGCAAATATAGGTTATCATAAATGATAAAGAACCGGTACCAATAATATTTGAATTCAAAAAAGACTAAACTGACTATTTCCAAAAGAACAATAATAACCAAATTTGTCCAAAGCAGAAATAGAAATCAAATTCCGTCTGAATGATGGTACAATATATGTCTCTTTTAAATCCAGATAATATCCAGTCTTAATTGTTGGGGTTAGACTTCGTCTTCCTTTAAAACGTTAGCTTTAACAGTTTGCTTGACGAACGGTGAACTCCCGGATATAGTTGGGTCAGCCCCAACCCAATGATCCGTTCGAGTCTCGTACGTCGATCGCTCACACAAATGGGACAGACCCATACAACGATTCTAAATCATTTTGATATCTGCGAACGTTTATAATCGAACATCGAACGTTCATATCAAACATGATTTTTCGTTTGATTGAATCTCAAATAACCACGAACGATGGATTATAAGGACAAAGCCTTGTTTCCTACTTACCGTTCGTCGCTTGTTTCTAATACAAGTAATAAGGAGCAACTCCTGTTACCATCGAACCTATGATGGATAATGATGTGCCATATCTGTTATGGAATCTGACAAATATATAACTACCAATGGCTGCATATCAGTAACCGCTGAGTCCCACTATCTGCGATTCATACGGGTAACTGTCGAATCCATGTCATGACACGTGTCCCCAGGATAATAAGCAGTAACCGTTTGCTATCAGTTACGGGTTCAGGCCCACCGATCTTCCTCTATAAATAGAGGAAGACCCCCCTTGACAAGGGGATCTCTCTCTCGGAATTCAGAATTCATACTTCTCCCTCAAAAACTTAGTATTTTTCCCTGTAATCAAAAGCATTCAAATACAGTGAAGAAACATCGATTACAGAGGACGTAGCACTCGTTGGGCGAACCTCTCTAAATTGTGGTGTTGTTAATTCTATGTTGATTTATTCATTGCATCATTTTCATATCGTGTTGTTTTATGAATTTCATTGACAATTTCCAAGGGCCAATATTTTCTGATTTATCAGTGTTGACTAACTCCGGTTAAAATTGACAGTAGATATCAGCATCTACAGTTTGGCGCCCACCATGGGGCCCTTGGACATCTTACACTCGGAATTCATAAAGCAACAATGGCTGAAGAACAAGAACATCAAGAGGAGTTCTCTCAAGAAAGTCATGTTCATCCCCAAGAGGCTTCTACATCGGAAGCCAATTCCCAGATCGCAAACCTGACGCGATTGGTGGAAGATCTCTCCAAAAAGTACAGTGCCTAACAGAGCCAAATGGAGAACATCAACGCTGAGAACCAGATTCTCAAAAATCAGTTGATGACCATCAACGCTCAGGCCGCTTACTCTTACTATAACCCATACGTCGGGTACTCCTCCGGTGCGAGCGCTGGGGGCTGGCAGCAGGCCACACAGTTCAATCCTCAGCAAACAAGGAACAACACATACAGCCCCATAGCCCGAATGCAACCACTGCATACACCTGGATACCCGACTTCGGGGAACGAAAGACGAACACAACAACAACAACAACAATAACAACAACAACAACAGCAATAGCAACGACCAGTCCATGGATTTGATACAAGGAGGAACACCACTCAAGCTCGGCGCTAGACGTTCGACGTCCCGACAACTCCTGAGCATCCAATTCCACAAGGGACAGTGAATGTCGAAGACATGATGAGAAATTTCATGTCCGAAGAAATGAGGACACTCGAAGCCCAGATGAAACAACGCTTTTCCTCCCAAATCCATCGTGCAACGACCTCCACTCTGGGGTTCGACGACCTCGCTCGTGGTGTCAGAGAAACGCCTCTGACGAAGCGAATCACAGACACCATTACTCCGAAGTTTGGCAGCATCTCCTTCCCGAGATTTGACGGAATGTCGGACCCTCACGACCATCTCTTGCAATATAAACATGTTGTTTAGTCAACGAATATTCCCACTAGAATGCTCGATGACATGATGTGCAAGCTGTTCGCGCAGAATTTGAAAGGAGCAGCTTTAAGATGGTTTTGTAACCTACCCCCAGAGTCGATCGATTCATTCGACGAGCTATCGCTCGAATTTATGCGTAGCTATTCAGTCCACATTCAGTCGGGGAAGACGACCAAGGACCTATGGGGGGGTGATACAAGGTCCGCATGAATCGCTTCGCGCTTACATTAAGCGCTTCAGTAAGGCGATTTCAGAGATATCTGGGCTCGACGATGGAACGGCGAGAGAGGCATTGAAGAAGGGCTTGAGACACAAATCCTTGTTCAAAAACAAAATCTGCACTCGATACCCTCCAACAATTCAGGATGCCCTACACAGGGCAAAGGGATTCATTGAACTGGAGGAGGAGAATGAGCGAGTTGATCGCGATTTGGCTCGGACGAGGGAAGAAGTGTCGAGGGTTCGCGAAGAACGAGAGAAGGCGGTCAGACGTGAACGCACATGCCCTCCACGATGAACGGAGAACAGAGCAGAGCGAATGACCAGGCGTGACCACAAGCGTCCACTATCCCCACCAAAGTATGCCCTCGGCATTAGTCCTTCAGAGCTCGTCGCTCATCTCAAGCGCCAAGACTTTGTCACATGGCCAAAAAAGCTACCAGAAAATCCTGCAAAGGATATGACAAAGTACTGTGAATTTCACAGAGATCATGGCCACCATACCATCGACTGCAGGGCGCTGAAAACAGAGGTCGCAGAACTTCTCAAGAAAGGCCATCTTCGAGAATTCCTTACTGAGAAGGGAAAAAAAACTTATGGACTTGGCAACGAGTCCAAGGAACGCAGAGTCGTGCAGCAGATCGAGGATACACCTTCGCCTCCACCAATTCGTAAGACTATTGGAGTTATTTGCGGGGGCTCAATTTACAGTGGAGAAACTGTAACTTCCATCAAGACCCACCGAAGAAGAGCCACCCAACCGATCGCCGCGACACTCCCAGATGATCCTGTCGAGCATTCAATCACGTTTCATAGCAGCTAGGCTACAAGCCTCAGCCGACCTCACGATGACGTATTAGTTTTGACTCTTAACGTGTCCAATTGTGAAGTAGGTCGGATTCTCGTGGAAAATGGTAGTTCAACAGATGTTCTTTTCCTTTCAACATTGAAGGAGATGGAATTATCAGAGTCGGACATCGAGAGCTCGACGACCGTATTGACCAGCTTCAACGGAGAATCGACCGTTGCTGTTGGAAAAATTAAACTTCCTGTTTTTGCAGTAGGAGAGAACAAATTAACCACCTTTTTAGTTTTGGATTGCCCTTCGGCCTACAACATTATTCTTGGTAGGCCATGGATTCACGCCATGAAGGCTGTTCCGTCCACATATCATCAGAGAATCAGGTTCCCAATGAAGAGAGGTGTTAAAGAGATCAAGGAAAACCAAAAGGTCGCACGAACCTGTTACCTCCATTCTCTGAAGATGAAACAAGTTGATCGTTTATAGCAACTAGAGAAGAGTAAAGAATCGTACGATCAAGTGTTACCGGACGTGGAACAATTAGATGAGATCCAGATAAACCCAGCCCAGCCAGATCGAGTCATCAACATTGGCTCTCTGCTCGAAGACACTGTTTACACAGTTGCTAATTCCTCCAGAATAACAAGACTATTTCACATGGTCACATAAAGACATGTCAAGCATTGATCAAGAAGTGACAACACATCGACTCAACGTCAATCCAAGCCACAAGCCTGTCAAACAGAAACGAAGGAAACTTGGAATCGAACGCAACAAGATCGTCAACGATGAAGTACGGAAGTTAATCGAGGCTGGATTTATCAAGGAGGTGCAATATCCAGAGTGGTTAGCGAACGTCATAATAGTCAAGAAGAAAAATGGCAAATGGAGAGTCTGCATCGACTTCACAGACCTAAATAAAGCCTGCCTAAAGGATTGTTTTCCCCTGCCACATATTGATCGATTGGTTGATGCAACCGCAGGACATGAATTGCTCTCATTCATGAACGCGTTCTCAGGGTATAATTAGATCCTCATGCATCCCGATGATCAAGAGAAGACGGCTTTCATCACAGAGAGGGGGATCTATTGCTACAAAGTTATGCCATTTGGGCTGAAGAATGCAGGCACGACATATCAGAGACTTGTTAACGACCTAGTTCGCAGACCAACTAGGTCGAACGGTGGAGGTGTATATTGACGACATGCTGGTTAAATCGTTAAAGGCTGCAGACCATATTGAGCACCTGTCTGAATATTTTTTAGTACTTAGGCAACACAGCATGCGCCTGAATCCCGATAAATGTTCGTTTGGCGTTACATCTGGAAAATTCTTAGGCTACATTATCATGCAACGAGGAATCGAAGCTAATCCGGACCAGATAAGGGCAATTATTAATATTCCATCTCCCAAAAACAAAAGGGAGATTCAGAAGCTAACTGGTCGGATTGCAGCTCTGAACAGATTCATCGCTCGTTCAACTGACAAGTGCCAACCCTTTTTCAAGCTACTCAAAGGGAACAAGAAGTTTGAATGGAATGAACGTTACCAGCAAGCCTTTGACGAATTAAAAAAGTATCTATCTAGCCCTCCTATTCTGGCCAAACCGCTCATTGGAGAAAATTTATTTTTGTACTTAGCCGTGACAGAGGAAGCAGTAAGTGCCGTTCTTATTCGAGACTCGAATGGCGAACAACCGATCTACTATGTCAGCAAGTCGCTCCTTGATGCGGAGATGCGATACCCGGTTGTTGAGAAATTAGCTCTTGCCTTGATAACGGCTACAAGGAAGTTGAGGCCATATTTCCAATCACACTCGATCGTCGTATTGTCAACCTATCCCCTACGAGCCATTCTGCATAGTCCAAACTTATCTGGACGTCTGACAAAATGGGCGGTTGAGCTGAGTGAATTCGACATCGAATATCGGGTCAGAACCAGTTTGAAATCACAAGTACTTGCCGACTTTGTAGCGGAACTCACTCCAATTCCTTCCACAACGAAAGACGAAGGAGAATGCTCATGGACGCTCATGGTGGACGGGGCATCAAATTTGAAGGGATCTGGAGTGGGAGTATTCTGTAAGTCACCAAACGGAGAAATAATCGAGCAGTCGTTCCGATTGGGATTCAACGCATTGAACAACGAAGCCGAATACGAAGCATTGATCGCTGGACTACGCTTGGCCAAAGCACTGGGGGCTCGAAGCCTTCACATCTATAGCGATTCACAACTCATTGTGAATCAAGTACTCGGAGAATACACAGCTAAAAGCACAAGAATGGAAGCATAGTTGAACGTTGTTTGTTCGCTTGTTCAACATTTTGAAGAATACAAGATTCAACAAGTTCCACGGAACTCAAATGCACAAGCGGACGCCTTGGCTGCGTTCGGTTCTATGTCCGAGTCACATATGCGTCGAAGCATTCCAGTAGGATTTATTGAGGAGCCCAGCATTCAGATTGAGGCCACAATTGCTTCAGATGAAGTAAAAGAAGACTGGCGAACGCCCATCGTAGCTTACTTGAAGAAGGGACTGTTACCAGACGACAAACAAGAGGCACGAAAGATCAGAACTAAAGCTGCAAGATTTTCACTGATCAATGACGTCCTCTTTCGTCGTTCATTTAGCGGTCCCTACGTTCGATATCTCGAAGACAAGGAAGCTACTTATGTGTTGAAAGAAATCCATGAAGGCGAATGCGAAAATCATTCTGGGGGATGATCTCTATGCAACAAAGTCAAGCGTCAAGGCTATTACTGGCCGACAATGCTCCAAGACAGCGAAGACTTTGTCAAGCGGTGTGATAAATGCCAAAGGCACTCCCTGTTTTCCACCAGCCATCCGAACGACTTTCGAGCGTTGCATCACCGTATCCATTCATGAAATATTCAATGGATATAGTGGGTCCATTACCAAGGGCGAGCGGTCAATGCAAATATCTACTCGTACTCACTGACTACTTCACAAAGTGGGTTGAGGCAGAAGCATTTGCGGATATTAAAGATTCGGACGTCGAAGGCTTTATTTGGAAGAACATCATTTGCAGGTTCGGCTTGCCTCAGGAGATTGTCACAGATAATGGATCCCAAGTCATCTCGGGCAACTTCAGAAAATTCTGTCAAGGATGGAAGATCGAGCTCAGCTTTTCAACCCCAAAGTATCCCCAAGGGAATGGACAAGCCGAAGCTACCAACAAGACTATCGTTCAGAATTTGAAAAAGAAGCTCGAAGCTCGCAAGGGTCGATGGGCAGACGAACTTCATGGAGTACTTTGGGCATACAGAACAACCCCACGAAGAGCGAACGGAGAATCTCCATTCTCACTAACCTTCGGTGCTGAAGCTGTTGTCCCAATAGAAATCGGTGTCCCTACACTCCGGCGTGAATTGGCTTTTGAAAACGAAAGTCAAAATCAAGAAATGCTCAATGACAGTTTGGACGTCCTTGATGAAAAACGAGATCAAGCCTTGATTCGCATGGCAAACTACCAGCAATCAGTGGCGAAGTACTACAATTCGAAAGTTCGACTGAGAACTTTTAACGAAGGAGATCTCGTACTTCGAAAAGTATTCCAGAACACAGCCGAGCCAAACGCAGGAAAATTGGGAGCAAATTGGGAGGGTCCTTACAGGATCTTGAAGGTTATTCGACCAGGCGTATACCGTCTGGAGACGAGCGATGGAGTAGAAGTTCTCCGCAGTTGGAACGCGCATCATCTCCGTAAATATTACTTGTAATTTTGTATTTTTCAACCAAGACTTCTAAACTTTGTCTTTATTCTTGTAAGGGCTAGATCCATTACGGCGAGCGTTCAATCCCGTAGGTCTACGCCTCAAGACTTCACTGCTCTTACACAATGTACGAGCTACCCCTGAACTACGTTCGACTTGATCCCTAAACATTGGGTACGTAAGCGGCTCGTATATGCTTGTACGAGTTCAGTCGTAAAATTCGAACCTAACTGTATTGGAACTACGAATGACTTGATCCCTAAACTTTGGGTATGTAAGCAGCTCGTCACATTTGAACGAGTCCAGCTACATTCCATTATTAAAAACATGTTTTCTGACAAAGAAAACATGTATTTTTCAGTTACATTCTCGTTGATTGCGAATTCAACATTTTCAATCATTAACGCTGGAACATATAATGTTCGTCTTAACGAACTTAAAAACATATTATTGTATGTTTCCAGTGGACATTACAGATCGTTCGCTGTTCGATTCAACACATAATGTTCTCAGTGAACTTAACGATTTGTAATCGTATTATTTTCGTAAATTTTTACAGTTGATTGCTGTATGATTTATCTCAAACATTCATTTATCGAACTTAACATTGCATATTTGTTGTAATCAATAACAAATGTGTAAATCAAATATTTTCATTCTAATACAATAAAATTTCTATACAATAAAAATTCATTGTCCCAATAAAAGAAAAAATTACAAAAGAAAAATTAATTATCTGCTTCTTGAAGCTCAGGGACTCCAGCTATGGGCTCGACGTTCGGAGCATTTGATTCAGTAGCAGGCTCGACGTTCGGAACATCCGATTTAGCTGCAGGAGGATCAGGAACAGACGATGAAGTTCCAGCTTCGCCAGTTGGATCTTCATAGAGCTCAATTTCTTCATCGACTTCAGCATCGACGAGCAGCCCTTGTCTGTACTCCTTGAGTATGTCATACCGGGCATTAAGAGTAGCTTTCTCGAACGCATCAGTGATCTGGGTGACGAGTGCAGAGTTATTAGCCTCGAGGGTTTGAATCTTCATTTTCGCTTCATTGTATTTGTCAACCATGATTTTCATCGCGTTGTTATTTTCTTCGCTCGACTTCATTACACTTTGAAGCTCCGAAATCAAATCCTCAGCGCTTGCCTTCACGCCACTAAAAAGTCGTTCGATGTTCAGCACCCTCTCCTCCCACTGTTTGTTCCTTTCCTCGAGCTGCTTGTTTTTGTCCTCGAGCTGCTTGTTTTGGTCTTCGAGTTGATCGATCGTAAGCCTCTGCTCGCGAATTCTATCCGTTGTTCGATAGAAGAGTCCCATCGCTTGAATGCCAGCCTAAAACATCACAGCAGATTAGAAAGAAAAAAAAAAAGAGGAGGTCATAAATACTTGCCTTCAAGTTGTTCCACAGCATATTGTTGAAGTGAATCTAAACTCGACCTTCGTTCAGAGTGTCGGTATCCACTTGAGAAATGAGTTGCTTCATAATTTGGACGCTCGCCTCTTGATCGTCAAGAAGACTCATGTTATCTGACAGATCGACCTCCACCAGGCTGCCTTTCTGAGAAGCGGACGGTTCGACGTCCTTCTCGACGGAGGGGACTTTTGATTTCTTGTTCCTCTTTGCAGGAACTTTCTTTTTGCCTTTCTCCACAGCTTTTCTCTTCCGACTTGGGGACGGCTGTTTCGCGGGAGGCTTAGGAGAAGATTCGAGCACAGGCAAAGGCGCCAGCTCGTTCGTTTTTGCTGCATTTTCTGTTGCAGCAGCAGTGGCCTTCGCCTTCGCAGCTTCTTTAGCTGCCTTCCTTTTGGCGAGCAAGTCCTTAGGAGATGGAAATTCGATGTTCATCGTATCCAAAGCGAATTCTGCGATCAAAGCCTCCTCGTCAGTTAATGGTTCGATGAACAGTGGAGTACCGAAGAGTCTCTTCAACGCTCCCCTGATCACGAACGACCAATCTACCCAGGAAGGAACTCGTTCAGGAATACCTGTTGGGAGTTCAATGAAGTCCTTCCAAAGGCTCGAGGCTCGTAGTCGCCTTGAATTTTGAATCTCGTTCCACTCTCTGTTTGGGAGCGCGAGCAATCGTTCGAGTTTCTCTTCGAACAAGAGAGCTTTCGGTGGCGGTTTCTTCGATTCTTGGCCTGCAATACAACAAAAATGAAATTAGATTCATGTACAAGTGTCTTTATAACATGTTCGTGTTGGAAAAAACGGATCCGATATCGGAGTTACGGTGCAGCGGAAGTTTTAAAAATTTTTATGCCGTTTCGAAAAGAATCTCATGATGCATATAACAATAAATTAAATTCATGATCAAGCGTACCTTATTTCTCGGATTCCGGAATCACTAGAGCGTTTGACCAACGTGTCTTCTCTACTATTCTCGAGTTCCACGTCTCAGAGTGTGTGTGGGCACACGTTCTATGAATCCAAGCGACCGGTAATGTTTTCCGAAGTCTAGATCCCTCCTTCTCAATCCGATGTTCCTCGTTGAGAATACGATCCAACTTCTTTCTTCAAAACTACAAAACAGGAACCGGTTAACCTCCTATGAAAATTATCACTTGGTTTAACCTTCCTCACAGTTTTGAATCAATGGAATTTTCTCTCTTTTTCTTTCTCACAAGATAACCGAATTTTTGAAGCAGAAGAAAACCAAATTATTTTTTCTTCTCTCCTAAAAAACGTTTTTCCCTAGAAAAATACCAAAAAATTAGTTTTCAAGAATTCCTAGCCTTTATATAGAAGTCTAATCCTTTTCAAAATTTAATTCCTTCTTGAAAAATAATTAATAATTATTTTTCTGGATAAATTTTGAACCAAAAGATCATATAACTTTAGGGCTAGATTCATTGAACCTAAAAACGTTTTTCCAAGGAGAGAATCTCCTCTAAAAAATTCGACCACTATAGGATAAATCTAGATTGGTGGTTCAAATTTTAAATCAAGAATCTAGACTAGTGGAAAGATCCTAGTCCTATCTAGATTCAAATTTCTTTTAAACCCTTTTTGAATTTAAATAAGATTCACTCATTTTAATTAATATTTTCCACAAACATCAACCATATTAATTAATTTAAATAAATGGAATATTTGAATTTTTTCTTCCTCAAAAATCGTGCATCACATTTAAAGGATAAAAAAAATTCATCAAATAATCTCCATTATTTAAATCAATTAATAATTTAATGTTAGGAATATATTTGAACAATTTTGAAATAAAATTTTCTTCTCTCCACCTATTTAAAACCGTGCACCTCTTTTAGATTAGGAGAGAAAAATTTTGTTTTCCAAAATTAAATAATTCAAACACAATCTTATTTCCAAAATTCAAATTAACCAATCACATGTTGACAAATCATATTATTTGTCTACACAAATCCTACATGTCCAATCCTTTTTCTGGATTGCATGTTAGAGAGTACCATGTCTTAATAGACATTACAAAATTCCATTTAAATTTACTGATCTCTTTAGGAAAAATCCCGAGACGCTATTTAGAACTATATGAGCTATAGAGGAACCCGATGGAAATATGTAAAGAGGCTCCTATAATTGTGAAAAATTAATCCCAGACTAATTATTCATCAATTATCAACTTCAAAACTATTCCACTAAAAGTTTGAAGCTGAACTCCTGTTTACATAGCGTATTACGAAAGCTCTCTCACGCAGTGCTTCTTCCATGATTTATTCATCGCTTGTTTAATCCCCATATGTTATCCATGATTGAATTAAGGACTTTTTCCGTTTTACCTTTTCAATCATTTTAACTTAAAGTTCCATTATTCTCCATTGAAAGAACCACCAATTGTAAAACCATACAATTGGTAAACCATCAGAGAACACAAAGTAAACCGATGGCCAAGATCTTGTTATACTATCTTTCAATCCCCGAATAATGCCTTTAAGTAGATAACATGTACTATCGTTAAGATAGCTATGGATTCCATATCTATGAATCTTGATTTCTCTATCCATAAGTCATGCACCCAAAACACAAGTATATTGACCATAAATTAACAGTGTCTCACCTGTAGTGCATTAAAGTACATAAGTCATGGATACGAACTCAAGTAATCATTTCAGGATTAAGATTAATACAGGATGATAATCAAAGCTTCATTGATTCTTATAAACAGAATTATTAAACCGAATCAATTAAGACTTTAGGTCCAGTCCAATGTCATACCTCAATACTAGTATACATTAAAGTTTCTACTCGGAACCAATCCGATGGTCAAGACAAACCATCCCTCCAAGGAAGTAGACAACCTGTACAATCTTATCATGAATAAGATCCCCAAATCTCATTCCATCGATTCGGACTATTTATTTTGACTGTTATCAAATTACCATGTCTTCTATGTATACCCCGTACACATATGGTAATCTGATATATTACCAACAGTCAAGGAGTATTTTATGTTTGCTCAAACATACAATCAACAAATGAAAGTAAATAGGACGTAACTTATTAAACATGAATAATATCCTCTTATTAATATCAAAATGTCATATTTACAGAAAATCCCTAATATTGATTTTCTATCCTTATGGCACATATAGATCCCAACAATCTCCCACTTGCCCTAAGCGAGTAAATGTGACATATTATGTATCCCCATGCCTTCAACGTGTTCTACGAATCTTCTGGCCAACAAAGTCTTCGTGAACAGGTTAGCAAGATTGTCCTCTGATACGATTTTGCAAACCGTCACATTTCCACTCTCAACAAAGCCTTTGATGATGTGATATTTTCTGTCAATGTGCTTACTCCTCTTATGATGCCTAGGATCTTTGGTATTAGCTACTGCTGCACTGTTATCACAGTAAAGCACCATAGCTTTATACATACCAGGAACGACCTCAAGGTCATTAAGGAACCTGCGGAGCCATACCGCTTCCTTTGATGCCTCACTGGCTGCCACATACTCGGCTTCCATGGTCGAGTCAGCAATGCAAGATTGCTTAATACTCCTCCACACAACGGCACCACTTCCAAGGGTAAAGACAGAACCTGAAGTCGATTTCCTTGAATCCTGATCTGATTGAAAATCAGAATCTGTGTATCCTACAGGAACAAGGTCCTGACCGGAATACACTAGCATATAATCCCTTGTTCTCCGTAGATACTTGATTATATGCTTGACCGCAGCCCAATGGTTCGGTCCTGGATTCGACTGATATCGACTTACCATACCAACTGCAAAACAAATGTCAGGCCTTGTGCATAACATAGCGTACATAAGACTACCTACCGCAGATGCATAAGGTACATTTTTCATACGCTCCCTTTCTTCCGATGTCTTGGGACAGTCATCTCTAGAAAGCTTGATTCTAATCCTGAAAGGTTGGGCACCTTTCTTGGAATCTTTCATAGAAAACTTTTCAAGTACTTTATCAATGTACGAAGCTTGGGAGAGTGCTATCGTTTTGTTCTTTCTATCTCTAAAGAGTTGAATTCCAAGAACATAACTAGCTTCTCCTAAGTCCTTCATGTCAAACTGTTTGGCTAACCAAACTTTGACAGATGATAACATTGCCACATCGTTTCCAATAAGCAATTTATCATCCACATAAAGTACTAGGAAAACCACTTTCTCGTTCTTGATACATTTATAAACACATGGTTCATCAATGTTTTGTTCGAATCCATAGGTTTTGATTGCTTGATCAAATAATATTCCAAGACGAGATGCTTGCTTTAATCCATAAATAGATTTCAGCAACTTGCATACCTTGTCTTCTTGGCCCTTTGCCTTGAACCCGTCTGGTTGTATCATATAGATATCTTCCTCAAGAGAGCCATTCAAGAAAGCTATCTTGACATTCATTTGCCAGATCTCATAATCGAGAGCAGCCGCAATGGATAAAAGAATGCGGATTGACTTGAGCATTGCTACAGGTGAGAAGGTTTCTTCATAATCGATTCCTTCTTTCTGCGTATAGCCCTTTGCTATAAGTCTTGCCTTGAAAGTTTCACTTTCCCATCCACACCTCTTTTCCTCTTGTATACCCACTTACACCCAATCGGTTTTATGCCTTGGGGTAAGTCTACAAGTTTCCAGACCCCATTGGAATCCATAGATTCCATCTCGGTGTTCATAGCCTTTTGCCAAATACTAGAATCAACATCCTCTATAGCTTCTTTATACGTAGCCGGATTATCAACATATTCTATAGATTCTGCTTCAAAAACTTCACCATTGAACATGTACCTTTCAGGTTCCCTGATAATCCTCCCATTACGACGAAGCTCCCGTGGTTGTTGATTCTCTAGTGGTTTTTCCATAGGGTTTTCTGTGACTTTAGGAATATCCAAATCCGAAGTCATCTCCTCAAGCACTACTTTGCTACGAGGTTTAAAGTCTTCCACATAACTTTCCTCCAGGAATGTTGCATGTGTAGAAACAAAGACTTTATTTTCCTTCGGATTATAGAACAGACCACCTTTTGTCCCTTTTGGATAGCCAACAAACAAGCATACTTCTGATTGTGACTCCAATTTCTACGCTTCCTTATCCAGGACGTGTGCCGGATAATCCCAAATTCGAATATGATTCAAATTAGGTTTCCTACTCATCCATAACTCGTAAGGAGTTTTAGGAACCATTTGGAGGGAACGTTATTCAGAAGATAGCATGCAGTTTGTATGGCGTGCCCCCAAAATGACAAAGGTAATGTGGAATAACTCATCATAGACCGACCATATCCAATAGGGTCCTATTTCTTCTCTCAGCTACACCATTCTGTTGAGGAGTACCAGGTGCAGTTAACTGGGATTGTATCCCATTCTCTATTAAATATCCTAAGAACTCATCCGATAGGTATTCCCCACATCGATCCGATCGAAGTGTCTTAATGACTTTCCTAATTGTTTCTCCACTTCAGCCGAAATTCTTTGAACTTGTCAAAGGCTTCGCTTTTGCGGTCATCAAATAGACATATCCATACCTTGAGTAATCATCAATAAAAGTGATATAATACTCATACCTACCACGTGCTTCTATGTTCATGGGACCATAAACATCCGTATGCACAAGTTCTAAAAGTTCCTCGACACGACTATCCTTAGCAGCAAAGTGCTGTTTAGTCATCTTACCCTCCAAACAGGATTCACATTGTGGCAAGTTCAACCTCATACAAGTCAAGGCTTTCCTCCTTTACCATCCTTTGAATTCTGTTAAGGCTTATATGACCAAGTCGTAAATACCAAAGATATGATTTGTTAGAGTAAGAAGACTTAAGTCTTTTAGAGTTCTTTTCCAATTCTGTATCAAGCAGTGAGTGCATCTTAGGTTTGATAAAATAAAGATTTCCATGCATCCATCCATTACAGATAAGAGAATTGTTTTTCCTAATAACAACTTTATTATTAAAAGAAACTGAATAAGAATCTTTAATCAAACAAGCTACCGAAATTAGGTTCCTCTTAAAACTAGGAACATAAAAACAATGTCTCAAAACAATAAACCTAAATTCATCAAAATAAAGATGCACTTCTCCCACTACTTCAACTCGCACCAACGTCCCATCACCGGTTCTTAACGTGAAGTTCTCCTCACGCAGACTTCTCGTTACATTGAACCCCTTTAGAGAAATACAAACATGGTTAGTGGCTCCAGAATCTATAACCCAATTGTCCTTAGATTCTTCCACTAAACAACCCTCAAGATACAGGACATTGAAATTACCTTTCTGCTTTTTCAAAGCTAGGTATTCTCGGCAATCCTTCTTGAAATGTCCTTTCTTCCCACAGTGAAAGTACTTAACCTTTTTGGGATCCACCTTTCGCTTCTTAGTCTTGGTAGACTTCTTAGAAACAGGTGCATTTCCCTTGTTCTTCCCCTTTTCCTTCTTCCTTTTAGGATCCCAGAACCCCTTATAACTGTTCTCAAAGGCTTGCAACTCTTTCATCAATTCCGTTAAAGACATCTCCTTCCGGTTAAGGTTGTAGGATGCCTGAAACAAATCGAAATCCTTGGATAAGGTTTGGAAAACCATAACCAATTGAGTTGCAGTATCGATCTCAGCCCCATTTGTCTGAGCCTCAGACAAATAAGCCATGACTTTCATCATGTGCTCCTTAACGGGAGTTCCAACCTTCTGCCTGCAGTTCATGAGACATTTGATAGTATCAGTCTTAGCCTGGATAGTTTGTTCACCAAACATCTCCTCCAAGTTATCCATGATCTGCCTAGCAGTTTGATGTTCCTCATGCTGTTTCTGGAGTACGTTAGACATGCTCGCCCGAATATAGCACATGACACTTAGGTTAGAATTGTCCCAGCGCTCAAGCGCTACAAATTCCCTATCAGGAGCATCGATTGCAGGCGTAGGTGGTCTAGGTTGGGTTAGGACAAAATTGTGTTTCTCAAAGTTTAGGACGATAAGCAAGTTCCTTTTCCAGTCATTAAAGTTTTCACCAGTTAATTTGTTTTGCGTAAGTATCACAAATAAAGGGCTCGACATTTTGATCTATAATAAGAAAACATGTTATAAGTACGAGCAAACATCCTATCATTTTATAAAATATGATTTTGTAATGAAACATAAAGATCTATATGCAATCTAAATGTTCATGTGTAAAACCCTTAAAACACATACCTTACAACGATAATTCCTAGCTTCTGCTTTCTAAGCTACCGAGGGGTAGTCATAGAATAACTAGCCAAGAACACAGATCCCTTCCGATTAATACATATTCGTCCATGGAGCAAACTCCATTAAATATATATTAACTATCGTTTATTTGGCCACTACTTTACATATCCGAGCCTCGAGGGAGGATTAATAAATAAAGTAGCATGAGTTTATAACCATCGTTTCCAATTTTGAATCCATATTTTACATCCGCCACCGAGGGGTGATCTAAACATAAAATATGCCCAAAATTGTTATCCTTTCGGAAATCCAAATCAGTGTGCGCTCTAGGTAAGATACCTATCCGAAGGGAATTCCCGGGTCAAAATCGAGTAGTAGGCACTACCATGCGTAACTATTGGACCAACGATGGAGACCGTAGGTCTTAGTGTATAAAACCTTCTCCCACTCAATCTTTTAAATTAGGGTTTTTGTTTTTCATGCATAAACAATATTTATTGAGTGGCACTCCCTAGTCTATATGGCATGTTATCAATACATCACGAAATAGTATAACATATTAATCTAGCAGCACATCATCCATGGTTTGCAAAATATGTAAATAGCCGTGGATCATGATTCCATCCTAGAGAAAAGAAAATTGTAAAATTTACAAAAATTAACCGAAACATATATCGGCCTTCATTTGTAGATCCATGCCTTGTATCCTTCTTCAATGTGTCTTCCTTCTCCAATGTCACATCTTTTTCAATTTAAATTTAAAATTCAAATTTCAAAAAGATTATATGTGATTTTTAATTTTAATCAAAATTACAAAATATCAAAATTTAAATAAAAATCCGGTTTATTAAATTTTAAAATTCAAAAAATTTGAAATTTGAAATTTCAAATTTAAATCTCAAAATTTTAAAATTCATAATAATATCCATTATATTTAAATTTAAATTTTTTAATTTTGATTTTCAAATTATCAAGATCACATATCATTGGAAAATTAAATTTTCAAAAAGATTTTGTGTTTTTTTTTATTTTTTATTAAAAAAATGTTTTTTTTTATTGAAAATAACAAAAAACACAAAATCACATCTTTGAAAATTTACATACCTTCGTTCATCTTCAATCTCCTCGAATCCATTGTATCCCGAATTTTACAAAAAAATTCCTATGCCGTTTCCAGCTTACAAAAATTCTAGGAATTGAAAGAACGACCTAGCGGTGATAATAACCGCATCTATTACACTTGAAAAACTTAGATACAAATTCTAACCTCTATGGAATCATGACAGCAAAATTGAACAAGCATCATATATTATAAAATAATATAAAGCATTCAACCATACTTCAATTCATAATATATTTAACATACACAAAATAAAACCTAAAGTGCCAACTCTCTAAAATATTTCATTAATGCATAGAGAGAAATTTATTTGATCAAATAATTTATGTTATATGCATAATCATGAGTTGTCTCTGATACCAATTGTTGGAAAAAACAGATCCGATATCGGAGTTATGGCGCAGTGGAAGTTTTAAAAATTTTTATGCCGTTTCGAAAAGAATCTCATGATGCATATAACAATAAATTAAATTCATGATCAAGCGTACCTTATTTCTCGGATTCCGGAATCACTAGAGCGTTTGACCAACGTGTCTTCTCTACTATTCTCGAGTTCCACGTCTCAGAGTGTGTGTGGGCACACGTTCTATGAATCCAAGCGACCGGTAATGTTTTTCGAAGTCTAGATCCCTCATTCTCAATCCGATGTTCCTCGTTGAGAATACGATCCAACTTCTTTCTTCAAAACTACAAAACAGGAACCGGTTAACCTCCTATGAAAATTATCACTTGGTTTAACCTTCCTCACAGTTTTGAATCAATGGAATTTTCTCTCTTTTTCTTTCTCACAAGATAACCGAAATTTTGAAGCAGAAGAAAACCAAATTATTTTTTCTTCTCTCCTAAAAAACGTTTTTCTCCTAGAAAAATACCAAAAAATTAGTTTCTCAAGAATTCCTAGCCTTTATATAGAAGTCTAATCATTTTCAAAATTTAATTCCTTCTTGAAAAATAATTAATAATTATTTTTCTGGATAAATTTTGAACCAAAAGATCATACAACTTTAGGGCTAGATTCATTGAACCTAAAAACGTTTTTCGAAGGAGAGAATCTCCTCTAAAAAATTCGGCCACTATAGGATAAATCTAGATTGGTGGTTCAAATTTTAAATCAAGAATCTAGACTAGTGGAAAGATCCTAGTCCTATCTAGATTCAAATTTCTTTTAAATCCTTTTTGAATTTAAATAAGATTCACTCATTTGAATTAATATTTTCCACAAACATCAACCATATAATTAATTTAAATAAATGGAATATTTGAATTTTTTTCTTCCTCAAAAATCCGTGCACCACATTTAAAGGATAAAAAAAAATTCATCAAATAATCTCATTATTTAAATCAATTAATAATTTAATGTTATGAATATATTTGAACAATTTTAAACAAAATTTTCTTCTCTCCACCTATCTAAAACCGTGCACCTCTTTTAGATAAGGAGAGAAAAATTTTGTTTTCCAAAATTAAATAATTCAAACACAATCTTATTTCCAAAATTCAAATTAACCAATCACATGTTGACAAATCATATTATTTGTCTACACAAATCCTACATGTCCAATCCTTTTTCTAGATTGCATGTTAGAGAGTACCATGTCTTAATAGACATTACAAAATTCCATTTAAATTTATCGATCTCTTTAGGAACAAATCCCGAGACGCTATTTAGAACTATATGAGCTAGTAGAGGGACCCGATGGAAATATGTAAAGAGGCTCCTATAATTGTGAAAAATTAATCCCAGACTAATTATTCATCAATTATTAACTTCAAAGCTATTCTACTAAAAGTTTGAAGCTGAACTCCTGTTTACATACCGTATTACGAAAGCTCTCTCACGCAGTGCTTCTTCCATGATTTATTCATCGCTTGTTTAATCCCCATATGTTATCCATGATTGAATTAAGGACTTTTTCCGTTTTACCTTTTCAATCATTTTAACTTAAAGTTCCATTATTCTCCATTGAAAGAACCACCAATTGTAAAACCATACAATTGGTAAACCATCAGAGAACACAAAGTAAACCGATGGCCAAGATCTTGTTATACTATTTTCAATCCCCGAATAATGCCTTTAAGTAGATAACATGTACTATCATTAAGATAGCTATGGATTCCATATCTATGAATCTTGATTTCTCTATCCATAAGTCATGCACCCAAAACACAAGTATATTGACCATAAATTAACAGTGTCTCACCTGTAGTGCATTAAAGTACATAAGTCATGGATACGAACTCAAGTAATCATTTCAGGATTAAGATTAATACAGGATGATAATCAAAGCTTCATTGATTCTTATAAACGGAATTATTAAACCGAATCAATTAAACTTTAGGTCCAGTCCAATGTCATACCTCAATACTAGTATACATTAAAGTTTCTACTCGGAACCAATCCGATGGTCAAGACAAACCATCCCTCCAAGGAAGTAGACAACCTGTACAATCTTATCATGAATAAGATCCCCAAATCTCATTCCATCGATTGCGGACTGTTTATTTTGACTGTTATCAAATTACCATGTCTTCTATGTATACCCCGTACACATATGGTAATCTGATATATTACCAACAGTCGAGTATTTTATGTTTGCTCAAACATACAATCAACAAATGAAAGTAAATAAGACGCAACTTATTAAACATGAATAATATCCTCTTATTAATATCAAAATGTCATATTTACAGAAAATCCCTAATATTGATTTTCTATCCTTATGGCACATATAGATTCCAACAGTTCGATGCTCTATGCTCGATACTTAAGAAGAAACCCCCATAATGGGAAAAACGAATTGGCGAGTCCTCCCATTGACTTTTCATTTACAACATGAAAAAGTAATGGTCCTGCCAGTATCAATCAGCGTTCTTCATTTCACCGACCACTTGCTTCTTCTTCCTTGGATACATCGAGTATCGTCCTTGGTCTTTGAAGTTTTCTTGTGGATAGTAAATGGCGAGAACATCGTCTACTGATAGCTCGACGCTCGCTTCGTCGGCCAATACTATCAAACCTAAGAAAACTCTCATCCTGTTCGGCATCAACTGCGGAATGGCAAGCTGGTAGTGATGCATACACTCGATGAGAAGAGGAGGAACTGGAAGCCTCAGACCATACTCGAAGTAGATGGTATACATGCATATCCATCCTTCGGAAACAGTGTCTGCTCGTTCGCCTTCGAGTGAGAGACGGAGCTGAACTTCGTTTGGGAAACCAAACCGACCTCGAATCTCTGTCAGGTCGTCTTCCGTCAAGACTGACCTTGGGTTCGACGTTCGAAGAACATATTCGGTACTTAGACGACGTGGTGGTTTCGTCAATCGAGCAATAGGGGGAATCGTCAAAACATCGATCCCTGAAGTACTGCCGGTCGATTCCTTTCGATGCCTGATTGCTCGTTTCAGCATCCTTTCGATCTTGTGCAATTTCATGCTCGATTCTCGACTGACGAACTGCTGATGCCCATTCCTCGTCGTCAGAACTGTTATCACTGGAGTCGGAGCTCATCCATGCTATTTCGACGTCTTCGACAATCTGTTTCTCCTTATCCATGGTTTACAAACTGAATCGTGGGCGAACGATGGAGAATTTTCAAATCTAATATCCTACCGTTTCAAAACTTTCTTGAAGTTTCGGATGAACACGAAGAACAGTGGCTCAAAAAACCAAGTAAAACCCTAAGGGAAGTCTCAAAAACCTCACCAAAACCCTCAAACCAGAATATTACCTGAAGGAAATGCAGAAAAATGACCAGAAAGATTTGAAAACACAGCAAATGAAATTCTACCAAATCAAAACTACTCGAAACGAAGAAAAACAGGAGGAGAAATCTTGCCTGAAGTTTCGGACACTCTTCGAAATCTCTCGGACGCTCTGAGTTCTCTGATGCTCCGAATGAAAATAAAAGAGGAAATGATATCGTATGAAGCATTATATAGCCTCACTGTATAACCAACGATCCGGATTTTCAGGGAATTTTTGATCAAATGGCTGGGGTAACAGAACCCTTCAAATTCCCCCTCAAATGATCGTACGTCACATCGTGGCAAACCCTAAAATCTCGCGCACGCCAGCTCAGACCTGCGCCATAACGGTAGGAATCCCAATGCCGTTTCAGAACACCCAGTCAATGCACGCCACGTGTATAGAGATTTCATCTCTCACTGGGCTCGAGATTTCCCATCGAGTAATTCGTCAGTCCGTTCAGATTTTCCTGATCTGATGTAACAACGACTGATGCAATTTTTCGAGTATGATCAAACACTCTATCGAGGATCCATCGCTCGATAGATTGGGGGGCTATCTGTTGGGGTTAGACTTCGTCTTCCCTTTAAAACGTTAGCTTTAACAGTTTGCTTGACGAACGGTGAACTCCCGGATATAGTTGGGTCAGCCCCAACCCAATGATCGTTCGAGTCTCGAACGTCGATCGCTCACACAAATGGGCCAACCCATACAATGATTCTAAATCATTTTGATATCTGCGAACGTTTATAATCGAACATCGAACGTTCATATCAAACATGATTTTTCGTTCTGATTGAATCTCAAATAAGCCACGAACGATGGATTACAAGGACAAAGCCTTGTTTCCTACTTACCGTTCGTTGCTCGTTTCTAATACAAGTAATAAGGAGCAACTCCTGTTACCATCGAACCTATGATGGATAATGATGTGTCATATCTGTTATGGAATCTGACAAATACATAATTACCAATGGCTGCATATCAGTAACCGCTGAGTCCACTATCTGCGATTCATATGGGTAACTGCCGAATCCATGTCATGACACGTGTCCCCAGGATAATAAGCAGTAACCGTTTGCTATCAGTTACAGGTTCAGGCCCACCGATCTTCCTCTATAAATAGAGGAAGACCCCCCTTGACAAGGGGATCTCTTTCTCGAAATTCAATATTCATACTTCTCCTTCAAAAACTTAGAATTTTTCCTTGTAATCAAAAGCATTCAAATACAGTGAAGAAATATCGATTACAGAGGACGTAGCACTCGTTGGGCGAACCTCTCTAAATTGTGGTGTTGTTAATTCTATGTTGATTTAATTCATTTCATCATTTTCATATCGTGTTGTTTTATGAATTTCATTGACAATTTCCAAGGGCCCAATATTTTCTGATTTATCAGTGTTGACTAACTCCGGTTAAAATTTGACAGTAGATATCCAGCATCTACAATAATAACCTAAAATTTTCTATAGTCTCAACTTCCACTGAATTGCCATCGCCCACATAGACGAATCTTTCAGCATCAATTGGCTGTCAGCAACTTAGGCAACCCTGCATAGACACACTTATGTGAATAGTAGCACCATAATCTATCCACCAAGTGTGTCTTGGTACCGAAGCTAAATTAACCTCAGAACAAACCAGAGTGAGAAGTGTACTTTTTTTTGCACGCCAAGCATGATATTTGGTACATTCCTTCTTTATGTGTCCATGGTTGTGACAAAAGTAAGAGCCTGATTCTTCATCTTCATTTTTTTGCTGTTTCTTTTGAGTTGGACTACTTGCAGCTTCCTTATCCTTCTTCCTTTTCTTGTTCTTGTCCTTAGATGTACTTGCCAAGTGAGCACTTTCGGTCTTCTCTTACTTTAGCCTTTCTTCCTCTTGCATACAAAGAGAAATGAGCTCATTTAGAGTCCATTTGTCCTTTTGGCAGTTACAACTGACCTTAAATTGACTGAATTGTGTAGGAAGCGAAATCAAAACTAAATGCACAAGCAAATCCTCAGACAGCTCTAACTTTAGTGTCTTTAGTTTTGAAGCAAGATGAGACATCTCCATGATGTACTCCCTTATATTTCCTTTTCTTTTATACCTTATTAAAATCAAGCTCGCCAAAAGCGTACTTATTTCATCCTTATCGTTTTTAGCAAAACGCTTTTCAATTTCCTCAAGAAACTCCTTAGCAGTAGTAACCTTTTTGGATACAGCGCCCCTAAAGGCTTCTGGAATTCCACGCTTTATGATCATGAGACTCATGCGATTTGAACGATCCCACCTTTCCATGTCCCGTTTTTCCTCAGTGGAACT
This sequence comes from Ficus hispida, assembly GCA_025413025.1. Taxonomy (NCBI): domain Eukaryota; kingdom Viridiplantae; phylum Streptophyta; class Magnoliopsida; order Rosales; family Moraceae; genus Ficus; species Ficus hispida. The sequence goes on along the minus strand of CM046369.1, from coordinate 1,731,677 downwards.
TATGCCCATAAGGTCAGGGGTCGTTCAATTCTTAGCGCAAGATCTAAATCCATACACCCGAGAACTATCATGACGTTCTCTTTCCAATCCTTGAAGTTGGTCCAATTTAGCATGGGGATCGAATTGATATTAGTATATATAGTAGAAGCAGATGCACTAACTAAACAGAGAACAAAACAAGCAAAATAACATGTTCACATAAGAATCCATATCATACAATCAATAAATTCAAATAATGGTTAACCCCATCACAAAATACCTAGCACAACATTAATATTTAGTCTTTTGACATAAATATTAACTTGTAAGTGGTACTCTTGGTGTAGTAATCAAATATTGACAATAAATCCTATCAAATAATATGTCAATTTTTGAATCGACTTATTACTCATACGGAATACCTTATAATTGTCACATATTTATTACCACAAGTGTGCATGCAATTCGGTCAAATATTAACCTTCCTTTGGGCCGGTCAATATCTGTATGAATTACACACACATAACCATCTTAATATTTCAAATAAATTAATCTACACAAGAGAGGTTATTTTTGTAACATGTTGCTTCAATTAATCTATTTTAGAATATTAGATATCCAAAAAATATAACCAACAAACCAAAATTTGAATTTAATAATAAAAAAAATTTAATCAAAAGGTCAACGGTCAATGATCAACGTGAAAATCAACAGTCAACGGTCTTGGTCAACTATCCGTATTGATCGGGTCGGGTCAACCCAATCCGGATCCTAATCCAGCCTTGCCCAGCCCAACCCAAAAGAAAAGAAATTGGGCTCAAGGCCCAGAAAACTCTAATTTTGTTTTCTTTTCTTCTTCTTCCTTCTTTGCAGCCGCCGGCCATGGCAGCAACAACACCAAATTGATTCAAATAATATCAAAAAAAAAAATAACAGGTAGAAATCCTTTTTCTTTCTCAAAATCAAATCGGAAAACATAAATGCTTAATTTTAAGAAATATATAATCTATATATACTTGTCCAAAAAGGTTGAATGCAGAAAATTTAAAGAAAATCAAAATCAAAGAATCCATAATCATAATCATTCTTAAATCCAACAAAACCAAACCTAATTTAGGAAGATAACTTAATTCTTAATGGTTTAACATGGAGAAGGCTCTGATACCACTTGTTAGAATAAAAAACCTAAATCTTTAATGGAGAAAATTCAATTCATCCAAGATCCACCATGTCAAATCATCAAGAGAATGAAAGCGGAAGCGTATCTTGATTTCTGAGAAAGAGACGATTATGGGTTACGGATCTTCCAACTCAATACGATTTTCCTTAGAGAAGAATCTCTGTATTCTTCCTGATGATAGAATTCAGAGAGAATAGGAATGATAATGTATCATATGAATTGGGACCATAACCTTTTAAAATAACTGCAGTAGTTATTCTCTTTTCATATTTCTATTTTGACCATCATAAAAATAGAAATATGAAATAGGCCTCTACACATAATAAACCCATACTATAATTAATGCCCAAAGCCCAATAATATAAATTAACCTTACTTAGACCACTTTAAATGGGCTTAACTTTAAGATAGCCTATAATACACATTTAATTACATATGTAGGCCCACATGTTCAATTATTTTCCAACACAGAACACTATTATGCTCATATTATTTTTTCTTTTGAAATGGGTTTTCATATTATTTTGATATTAAAAGTTTATTTACTTTCCAAAATAAAAACAAAAGCTTAATTAGAAAAAACTAAATATTGTGTTTGATATAAACATTAGTACTTACCACTCAAAAAAAAAAAAAAGAACATAAAATAGAATAAAGGTTGATTTCTAAAAAATTCAATATAACAAAACCTAAATATAGTGTTTGATATGAACATTGGAATATAAGAAAATAGAATAACTTATCAAAAGAGTAATTTTTATACTTTTTAGTGTCGAATATAACATTCACGTTGGTACTACTATTTGGATTGAATATGGTCTAACCTGAGAAAATAGATATAAACACAACGTTTAACAGAATATATAATGTGATAGGTAGCATGGAGATGTCGAGTCTATATATATGCTGATTGATAATATATCTGGCAATGCAGTGACCGGTGATATCAAACATATATATATATATATATTTTATATATGACATATCAAATGATCTATCATAGCACTGCAAGCCGATATAACGAAAAATATATGTATATATATATATATATATATATTTGATATGTCATACGAAGGAACAGTGATGAAAATTTTGAGCAAAAAAATTTCTGATAGTTTACATGAACTTGTCATGTCACTATGCAAAAATACATTTTATTTTAATACTACATGTACGACATTATCAATTATAAAAGCCGTCGAATTAGTTGGGTTTTTAGCCAAACAAGAATGAAACTAGTTTCCTTCAAATTTAAATTTACATACTATCTTTAAAAGGTCAATGTCTCCTGTAGAGGTGTTTGAGAATGAGACATCTTGCTCATAAAATTTAGAAAAATCTAAATCCGTTATCAATATCAGAGTTCCCAATATTAGATTTTGCATATTTCTTTTCACAGATTTCAAAAGATTAGGCTTAAGATTTACATAAAGGTTCATTTTTACACTATTTTCATTAATTAATTACAAAATTAGAAACTAAAATGAACATATCATATTAAATTCAAGAGATACATATATTCCCTGATAAACTAAATTTATAGCATTATAATCCAACAAACCAACTTCAACTTTTAAACTCCAAAGTTAACCCTAAGAAAAAAAGGGATTTTGCAAATTGGAAAAATATTCGATTTGCAAGCTAATCCAAAACCATGGTATTAAGATTTTCTAAATTCCGTTATGAATTTAAAAGTTTCACAACCCAACCCAACCTAGAATATTGATTTGGATTAGACTCATTGATAATATTGGCAGATTGAATACACACCCCACTCCGTGGCCTTGTCTACGCCAAAGGCCTACATGCTTGTGTATGTGAGACTCACATAAATTATGGTACCAGATACCACTAATATCCAATAACACTAATTTTATTACAATAATCCTGACATGAATACGGGGTTTTAGCAATATTCACCCACAAACCAATTCAAGAGTAAATAAAAAAGAAACAGCCTTCTGGTTGGTTAACTCTTAGACCCAGCGAACCAAGTTCAACGGCTTGACTTTAAAAATCGAAATAAATTTGGACATGTTTTTGCCAAGACCTACAATGTCGTTTTCGTAGTTGGTTCCTAGTTTAGTCGTTTAAAACATGGAATGTCGTATTGACTAAGGCCAAAAGGGAACAGAAAGACACTGGGGCTTATCAATATATCATCTTCATTAAGGCCATAAAGTTTGTATCGACTAATAATTAGTAAAAATGAATAACATTTAACAAGGCCAAAAAAGAAGAGAGCTAAGAAAATTATCTAAATATCAAGCCGTAGAAATGGCGATCGCAAACCAAATATAAATGCAAGGATGAAATACTAGTAACAACAATAATAGCCACAGGAACAGGCTATTTATACTACTGTTGAGCACACTGAACGCGCGGCATAGATGGCTCCTCATCATCTTCGTCGTATGCCTCCTGGTACTGCTGTTGCTGCTTCCTCCTCATCTCCTCCTCAATGTTGACGTCGTGCAAGGTGGTCTCCTCGCACTCGTCCACCTCCATGTCTGTTAAGCGCTTACTTGGCCCGGGAGGAAGAATCGTCTCCAAAGTCCGGCATTGGTCCGGAGATAGAACACCGGTGTCCGGGAACTCCACATTAAAATGGATGAAAAGCCGGCCCTTCATGAAAGGCCTCTGGTGATGAGGCATCCCCTCATCGTTGATTGCTTTGTATTGCTCTGCGATGCATTGGGACAGAATATTAGGAAACTTTATGCAAGAACTTTGCGCAAGGTATATGAATCTATAATATCATTAACATACCAGGCTTGATGATTTCGCCAGGATTTGATTTGATGAGGAGCTGCCTTCCATCGAGATGGTTTAAGGCAAACTGAAAACCGCAAAGAGCTTCTGTTAAGCTGAGGGTGTGTTCTACGTAAAGATCATCATACTTGCGCTTAAACCTGGGATGCTCCTTCACTTGCAACACCAAGACGATATCTCCTGTAATAGTATCAGGCTGCAAAACCAAGGAATGACATATACAACAATGCCAGTCAAGCCTCGTATTTAAAGGAATACATGAATTTTACTACAGGAAATAGAATCCAAACCACAGAATCATCTCAAATACAGAAGCTCAAATTCACTTACCGCTTCATCTGCTTGCCCCTCATACACAATCTTCTGGCCGTTCTGCATCCCTTTCTCCACGTGCACCTCCAGTACCTTCTTTTCCTGAGTAACCTTGTTTCCTTTGCACTGTGTGCATTTATCTCTTTCGCTGATGGTTTCACCTGTGACAATAAGAGACGAGCTTCAAGACAAGGCACTAAGAAAAAACAGAAACTTAACATAAGAGCCTCTTTTCGTGAATTACCAGAGCCTGCACATTCCGGACAGACATGTTGCATCTGTTGAATCATGCCCAGGCCAATCTGACGTGTCGTAACTTTCACACCAGTACCGTGACACCCGTAACATTTTCCAGCTGTTCCACTCTTACAACCTTTCCTGAATTATTATTTGATTTCACAATCAAATCTACATTCACATTTTCTTTCCTTGCAAAGAGCAGCATATATTCTTTATGCTATTAATAAGGGAACTTGATTGTTAATCTGATATGCAAGTGGTTCCCATAAAAGCACCAATATATTGGCAGTAACCACGGAGGATTCTTGGAGAATGCAACTTTTTAGGAATTTAGACAACGTGAATATAACCATTTAGAATTATAGTGAGCAAGGACGTTGGAAGATCCAGAGTGTGCAACAATGATAACAAATCATGGCCTCTACACTTAGGCCTTCCTTTCTCTTTCTAAAAATCTCATAACTTGCTTGATAGAACGAGATATACAACATACCCTTTACATTTTGTGCACAAAATGTTCCTAGACAAAGAGAGCTTCTTAGTTGTACCATTGTACAAGTCCTCCAAAGAAACCTTTAAAGTATGAACCACATCTTCACCTTGTTTCTGTCTTCTTCCTCGTGAGCTAGGACCACCTATAGAAATAAAATTGTATTACAATGGATGTTTGAGTTGAGAATATGAGAAAAAGAGAGGTAGACAAATAGAAAAAGTCAAAAGGATACAAAAACATCACAAAACAACTCACCACCAAAGCCGCCACCTCCAAAAAATGACTCAAAAATGTCAAAGGGACTGTGTGAGGGGCCACCTCCTCCCATTCCTTCTTTAAGAGCATCTTCACCATACTGGTCGTAGATTTCTCTTTTCTCTGGATCATTGAGAACTTCATAAGCATGAGCAAGCTCCTTGAACTGATGCAAGACACGAGAATATGGTAAGAGCAATCAGACAGAGAACCTTCAGACCAAGAAAAGTACAGGTATAAGGAAACTCGGACCCCTCTTTTGAAATTTTTTAATATAATTTTGAGTCATTCACTGCTTAATAAATTGTGAACATTACAACAAAATCTTCTTTTCCCCCTATTCCTAAATTTTCATAAGACTAGCGAGGTTCAAATCATATAATGCATCTAATGAAAGGTACAAATGTTGGACTTGGCCATCTTAGATCTGTGTTACTGACATCAATCGGCCATCTGGGTTTTCAATGTATTTCACACTGAACCATTCTAGATGCAGACAGACCGTTCCAACAGTATCTTTGAACAGCAGAGAATGTCATTAACATAGAGATCTCGTCATCTACAAACCTTTTCAGGGTCCCCTCCCTTGTCAGGATGATTTTTGATGGCGGCTTTCTTGTATGCTTTCTTTAGCTCTTCTTGACTTGCAGTCCTGGAAACACCAAGAACTTCATAATACTTGGTGTTATTGCTACTCCTCCTTGGCGCACGGCCGAACATGATTCCAGCCCTTAGGTAATAAAGTTGTTACTGCAGTAGGAGGACAAATACCACACAAACTATACCCAATCAGTATAGAGGAACCAAACAAATTAAGTTTAAGGTTGTAAAAAAAAAAATCCTACAACGTCAAAACAAACTGAAATGTAATTCGACGTTATTCGAATGGCAAATTCCATAAATAGACACAATAGATTCCAGGAAAAATATATATACCCAAATGATGCCGGACCAAGATAGATTAAAGGAAGAGAGAGAGAGAAGAATTTAGAAAGAAGAGGGAATAATATCTCGATTAAAGGGAAAGAAAATAAAAATAAAAATTGAACAAATAAGAAAACATGCACATAGATATGAAATTAAAGAAAAATTCAACAATGATCGCATCAAACAAATTTTGACCGGACAACAAACAAGTGGTCATCTGAGACCTCTACGGAAAGGGCAGCACACCGTATAATTTCCCCCAAAATAAAAAATAGAAAGGGAACAAGCTTGACAGAAAATATTCCCTTGGAAAACAGAATAAAAAAATTTGAAAATAAAATATCCAAAAATATCTTAAACTTCTCAAACACAGAATCTAACATAAAGTTTGACATCAACAAAACCCACTGAAAACCTAATCAGAAACTATATATACAACTTTTATCTCATTAATCAAGAAGCTAAATTCGAAATTACCAAAATGGATGCGAAAAAACAAAAGAACCCTAAAATCAACTAATCGGAATCTAATCGGCCAGTGCGCCAGTTAAATTAAAGATTTTGAAAGATCGATCAAAAGAAAATTTGAACAAGATCAAACGAGGATCTTGAAAGAGATTACCTTCCGAGGTTTTTTAGAGAGAGAAAGCTTCGCGACGCGAGGCTGAGAGAATTTTAGAGAGAGAGAGGGAAAGAGAGAGAGAGAATGGAATGGTGTCTTTCTCACTTCTCTCAGGTTCTCTCCTCTGTAACGCTCTTGAGAGTTTACCCTATCGTTGACGGTGTTGAATTGTATAGCGAAAGGAATTACTATTGCCAATACAAGATTTGATGCCTCCACTCCACGGAGGCTTTTTTTTTTTTTTTTTTTCCCTGGCTGCTTAAACTTTCGTTTGTTTCCTCTCAAAATAAATAAATTATTTATAATTATATTAACTTATAAAGGAAGGAAAACAAAAAACAAAAAAAACTTTTTCCTTTGTTTCGTGCTCGTAGCCAATTTGGGTCCTGGCCGTACTGCGTTTCCCTTGGGAGAAGAAAAAGGAGCCTCGATCACCTGTAGGCTGTAGGTGACGGACCTGGTGGACCCTCGTCTCCGATTGGTCCACTCAGTAATATCGTCTTTTGATGATTTTTTTTTTTTTTGGACTTCTTAAAGATGAGATTTTCGTAGGTCAGAAAATTTGGAATATTTTATTGAAATTGTCACCTTATTGTATTCTCTTGGATGAAATGCAGTATAATTTAAAGGGGAAGTATATTTTACGATAAAATCAAGTAAAATTTACTGTTAATTTATAAATCAATAATATATAATTGATTTTCTCCTTAAAGAGAAAAAATCTCGATGTTAGCATATGTTGGGTAAATTATTTCCAAAAACAGGAAAACTCAACTCATTTTTTTTTTTTTTAAGTTAACAAGTATTTTAATCAATTTATGAAAATTCAAACAACTTCAATCCAAATATTAAAACTCAAATCTAACAACCAAACACATGCAGTTCCTAACAAAATGAAGCTAATTTGTCTACATTTTCTAGTAAGTGGTTAAAAAAAAGTCCCTTTTAAAAATAAAAATTGAGGTAAAGGTTTGAACTATATAACTTATGATAGAATCAAGTATAAAATTAATATTTTTTTTAGATTAATAAAAGAGAAAATTGTGAAAACAACACTTCAAAAAATCTAAAATTATTATAATTAAAACAATAATTCAAAGAGTCTTTCTGAAAAACAACCTTATAAATCATCCTCAACAAAAATAGTTCTTTGTATACAATATGTAAATAATATTTTTAAACATACATTATTAATAATAGAGTATCCCAACACAAAAGGATCCAACTTATTTATTTATTCATTCATTTATTTAAATGAAAAGGATATAAATTATTGACGTACAATTTTTTTATTTTTTATTTTTGAGAAGATTGATGTACAATTTTCATTCAATCAAATTAATTAGAGAAACAACGCAGTTACTACTGCACATCAAATGAAACTAAAAATGAAAAAGAAAAGGAAAAAAAAAAAAAAAAAAGGTGCATGTGCACGTGGAGTATAATTTGGGGGGAGGAGGTTTGTAAGACATGTAAGCGCGGTTCATTGGAAAAAACCTACGGTACCATGTCTCATGATATTTCCAAGTCGGTTCCTTAGCGTGAGTGACATTGGCGGCTGGTGAGCTGGGTGTGAGATGGCTAACGGTCCTAGCTTTTGGTCTTTCTCGACGGCTAGGAAGCTACGTCCACAAGGGTCAATACTCCGCTTCTTCTTCTTCTTCTTCTTTTTTTTTTTTTCCCCCTCATTTTTTATGATAAGTGGAAAAATGGTCTTTAAATATCTTAGATTTTGTTAAAATTTTTAAAAATAGTTGATTAATAATTGATAATTTGAAGGTCAATCAATTAATGATAAAACCTTGGTTTATCGGATATGGTGTTTATGTATGTAATCAGTCATTTTTCTTTAAAAAAGAAAACAAACGTTTTGACTTTATTCAAAAATAAAATAATAATAATAATAATAATAAATGTTTCCAATTAGCATAATTTCTCCTTCATCTTTTGCCTCTTCTTTTTGGAAAATTTTTATGCTTTTACATTTCCAGCTGTCCGGGCCTACGGCGTTTTTTTTTTTTTTTTTTTTTATAATTTTCTTGGACCGTACCGTTCTGCCTTTCTCGTACGCCATAAAACTTCTATTCATCAAATCCAACTCGTTTTTTGTTAAAATTTCAATCACACAGAGCAAGAAACACTGTCTAATCATTTATATATATATATATATATATTCTGCTATTAGCAAAGAAAGAAAAAAAGAAAAAAAAAAAAAAAAAAAAGACATAACTCTGCAATGTCATTCTAGTAATCTTTCATGACATTGGTTTTCGGACTTTTGTCCTCCATAAATGTCAAGAATTCCAAATCAGAACCAATCATACCTTGCGGTTGCGGAGGCGGCTTTTGTTGTCTGGTGAGGTATGTATTTACTGCCGATCTGTCATTATTATTACTTTATTTTAATAGTTAATCTAAAATGGAAATAGAATGCTAAAGACTGTAATTAGGAAAAATGAAAGAACTGAATTAGGTAAATTCGATCTTTGTTTCCAAAAAAAACAATGTGGATATCTAAGTCCCCGAGAAAAGGAGGGCATCCCGGTAATTTCAGTGGCTCCGATAAGTCCTCGAGAGAATCATAAGAAGCCGGTACTCCATCTAGTTTCGACAAGTGGAAGAATAAAAGACAAAGACAGCCTGAAAGTGTCATCAAAACCACGATCCTTCCCCTCCTCTATTTCACCAAAATGCATGCCTCCCAATCCTACAGTCACCTTCATACATAGTAATCTCCCCACGATGTTCAGTTCTTCATCTTTAGAGTCGGAAAATCAACGGCAAGTAAAGTGCTATCGCTTGTTCCCGGTTCTCCAAGAGGCACACCCTCTAAAAATCCTAAACACTGCATAAAGAGAGAGAGAATTTGTACTATCTTAAAACTTTTACATATCAATAATTTCTTTTTTGACAATAATATAATGTTTGATTATTATTATTATTATTATTATTATTATTACACTACTTTTTGGAATGTAAGCACCGCTTGTATATCTTATGATGTCTGATCAACATTGTCAAATACATATTTAATTAGGTCAGGGGGCATATGCCCTCCCTTAATTTTTTGAAATTTAAATTATACTCTTATTTTTTTAATTTTTTCAAAAAAAAATTTTTCCCCTCAAATGTGCCCTCACTTGAAAGTTTTTCCCCCTTCAAATGTGACCTATAATATTTAACTTATTCTTATATTAAATTTTTTATCCTATAAAGTTATTAATTTTAAAATTTTTCTCTTTATGTGTCCCCACTTTAAAAAATTTCTGAATTTATCACTGATTGTTGTTTAGAATATATATATATATATATATATATATATATAGAGTTTTTACTATCTTGAAACTTTTACATATGGATAATTTCTTTTTTGACAATAGTATGATGTCTTTTACTATCTTAAAACTTTCACACATCAATAATTTCTTTTTTGACAATAGTGTAATGTTTGATTATTATTATTATTATTATTATTTGGAATGTAAGCATCACTTGTGTACTCTGTGATGTCCGATCATTGTTGTCAGGCAAGGAGTTACATTAGGGTCAAGGGACACGTGCCCCCTTCAATTTTTTGAAATTTAAATTATATCTATATTTTTTTCTTAAAAATTTGTAATTTGTCATCGTTCAAAAGTTTTTTTTTTTTACTCAAATATGTCCCTACTCAACTTATTTTTATATTAAAATTTTTATTTTATAAAATTATTAATTTTAAAAATTTTCCTCTTATGTATGTCCACACTTAAAAGAAAATTTTGGATCCGTTAATTATTATTGCTTAGATTATTAGCCATTATAATAACAAAAAGGTTATCAATTATATATATGTTTCTTTTTTTTTTTTTGGGGGGGGGGGGGGGGGGGGGGGGGAGAGAGAAACGAGGTCAATTAGATATTGGAATGTGATGCAAGTTTCGAACGTAATCGATGGACCCTCACTCTTCACGCTCCTTCTACTATTTAAGTGGGGAAAAGAAAAACACAATAAGAGAGAGAATGGAATAACTTTTTTTTTTTTTTTGATAAATGAAATAATGAATGGACGACCTAGAGTCTTTACAAGTAAATGCAACCAAACCAAAGGCCAGTTTAGTATTTCTGTGAATTTTGAAAGAATTACTTGCCGTGCTGAAAGGAAAAACAACTCTGAGATAAAGTAGCTGAGTGTTGGATAAACTATTTATGCGTTTGGTAAAATGGTTTGAGTTGAAATTTTTAAATTTGAATTGGTTAACTTTTTAAAAATTAGTTATAAATTTTGTTGATTTTTCAGAAATAGATAAAAATTAAGATAAAAAAATATAGTTTAGTTGGAGTTAAAACTTATTCTCCAAATGTGAGCTATGTGTAAAAGTGTTGTTGGTTTCAAAAGCAGTCCAATAGTGTTTGATAAACAGACATGATTGGAAAATTTTAATTTTATTAAAATAAATGATAATACGTATTGCTTTTCAATTCTTCGGTCATAATTTGTATTTACTTATGTAAAACATAAAATGCACGAAACAACAAAAGTTGTGAAGTCATTTTATATATATATATATATATATATATATTTAAAGAAAAAGAGGAAGAATAAAGTAATAAGAAGACTTAGATGTCCAATTTTCCTCTCTTTGTTTTTTTTTTTTTTTTGCCCTTTACTTGAATTAGCCCTACCAAAAAAAAAAAAAAGTGCTACAATATTACTCAATCAATCATGAGTCAACCGTCATTAGTATCAGTAAACCGCGTTTGGTTCAATCAGCTCTTCAACACATGGACAAGCAAACCCAAGTCCAGATGCAAACTCAAACTTGTTTGTTTGGCCCCATATCTGTACTTCGTTTGTTTAATTATTCTAACCAAGTAGCGTTTGTTGCTTTCATGTGGGTCACATGCTTTGTGCACGTCGTCTCTATGTTGTTTCCTTCTTGTGGTAACGATAAATACTAGAGTCGAAAATATATCACGCAAAACATTTCAAACTACAATAAAAGCATTAGCAGTTCAAACTTCATGAAAGTAAGAAGCTTTTAAAGCATTATCAAATTAAGTATCAAAAATAAAAAAAAAGGTAAGTGAACAAAAAATGAACAGAACCTGTTTAGCAAAAACTGAACTAACAGGAAAAGAAAAGGAGAAAAAAGAAACGGCAGAGGTTATTTATGTTCTAATTGGCGGTCATATTTGTTTCAACATGGATACTAACTGGGAGAGTGCCCTAGTGGAAGATCCATCTTCGCCTAGTGCCTTGACAGCCAAGTCCTTGAGGTCCTTCATACGGTTTCTCACAGTCCTACACTCTTCACTGGTACCTTCCATCAGAGCCTTTACAAGATTGGCGATTTCCTCTCGTCGAACGAGGCCATCTTCATCGTCAGCTTTTGGTCTCAAAGCCACTTTGAGCCTCTCAACCAGCAGCACCGCATTCATTTTCTGCTCCGCAGCCAGTGGCCAAACTATGAGCGGCACACCATTGACAACACTCTCAAGGGTCGAGCTCCAACCGCAGTGGCTCAAGAACCCACCAGTCGAGCCATGGCCCAGCACTCTGACCTGTGGGGCCCAATTGGGCACTACCAGGCCTCGTCCTTTGGTCCTCTCCAAAAATCCATTCGGCAAGAAACTAAGAGGCTCCAAAGGGCCGAGACACGTGGCATTAGGTGGTTGGGTGTTGGGTTTCCTCACGACCCATATGAACCTTTGCCCACTCCTCTCCAGGCCAAATGCCAACTCAGTCGTCTGATCAAACGAGAGGGTCCCACCACTCCCAAAAGAAACGTATAGGACGGAGCCACTTGGTTGACTGCCCAACCAAGTCAAACACTCTGAGTCCAGATTGGTTTGACCACTAGAACCAATATTTACGATGGGTCCCACAGGATAAATAGTCAATTTACCACTATTTTCCTCTTGCAAAGCTTGTACCGCCTCAGATTCAATATCCCTTACGCTATTAACGACAATCCCCTTAAAATCCTCACCTGAAACGAGCCGTTTTGAGAACTGCAAGAACTTTTTATACATGTAGGTTCTCCGATCTTGAACCCCGCTGAAGAGATCTCTACCGTGGAAAGAAGGGCAACCCGGTAATTTCACCGGCTCCGGCAAGTCTTTGAGGAAATCATAGGAAGCCGAAATCTCATCTAGTTTCGACAAGTGAAAAAACACAGACAATGAAATAGCGTTCATGGGGTAGAAAACGTACGAGGAAATACCAAGTCCTTTCGCGATGTCCAACGCGTCAATCGCAAAGAGAGAGAGAAAGACAGCAACTAACGGAGGAGTAGTAGTAGTATCACTCGAAGCCAGCGATTTCAGCACGCGGTGAATAGAGGGCAGATGATGAGACACGGTGAAGGCCAATTCGGCGGTTGGCCGGCTGTCACTTGGAAGGTCGTCGAATCTATCGGGAGGGAGGAATATGCTGCGGGTGTTGCGCTTGGGAAGGGATTCGAGGACGGATTTTGTGAAGTCTGATGGAGGAAGATCATCTGAACATGGAATGATGATGGTGACGTGGAGGTCGTCATGAAGAAGGAGACGTCTGGCTAACCCTACGAGCGGGATTAGGTGACTAATCGCCGGACTTGGTAGAATGGCTATGTGGGGTGGTGTTTGCTTCATTGGCAATTATATATGGTGTTAATCGATCTCTTTATTTATGTAGAAACGACTGATGCTATTCATATACACACACATATGTTATATATATCTGTATATTAATTATGCAATTACATATATTTTTATATAGCTGGCCGGCCGCTAATAGTTATCGTTTTATGTAAGCGTTAACTTGGAAAGATTCTTGTCCGCGTAAAACAATAAATACATAAATAAGTGACAAATGCTAGGGAGGTGACTTTAGTTATATGTTGACTTCGAAGAAAGCTCCAAATGACTGAACTGGCTAATTGAAGCTATACGCTAATCATTTCCGTAAATTAAGTAGGCCGCACATGGAAGAGAAATTAAAAACAAGGCATGAAATAAAAATTATTTTAAAAAAACCCCCGTAATTCAACATCAACCAAAAATCTTGCATCATCGTGATCATACCAAAGAGCGCCTTTCGACAAGAAGAAAGAAAAATGCTTGTATAAAAGTTAATATAACTTCATAAAATTGAATGGTTGAATATTAAATTATCTTGATTCTCATATATGTAAATGACCCTATATATAATTTTTTTTTTTCCTTATCCTATTATACAATTTTCTCCATTACTCTTTGTCCTTTTCTTCTCTTCCCATCCGTTTTTTCCTATTGTGTTGACTATATTAGTTGCTTTTTATAGCTTAAATCCACGTTATCAAATTGAAATATGCATGAAAAAATTTATGAATTAATCCAAATTTTGAATTATTTAAAGTAATACTAGGAGGAAATAATTAAATCAATTGAATGATAGATTAATAGATAAAGGAGAATTCAATTGCACATATAAAAAAAGATACAGTTTTAATGATACATTTCAAAGTCATGAACACTCATCATGTGGGTTTAATATCAATAGCTGTCAACGTACTAATTAAATAAGAAAAAAAAAAAGGGATATTTTTATTTTCTAATTGGCGGCCGTAGTTTTCAATGTCGATGCTAACTCAAAGAGTGTCCTTGTGGAGGACCCATCTTCACCTAGTGCATTGACAGCTGAGTCCTTAAGGTCCTTCATTCGGTCTCTCACAATCCTACCCTCTGCATTGGAACCATCCATCAAATCCTTAACAACTTTGGCGATTTCCTCTCGTCGAATGAGACCATCTTCATCAGCTTTCGGTCTCAAAGCCACCTCCAGACTCTCAACCAGCAACACCGCATTCATCTTCTGCTCCGCAAAGAGTGGCCAAGCAATGAGCGGCACACCATTAACAAAACTCTCTAGGGTCGAGCTCCAACCGCAGTGGCTCATGAACCCACCGGTCGAGCCATGGCCCAGCACCCGTGCCTGTGGGGCCCAATCGGGCACGACCAGGCCTCGTCCTTTGGTCCTCTCCAAAAACCCATTGGGCAAGAAACCAAGAGTCTCCAATGGACTGAGACACGCGGCGTTAGGTGGATGGTGGTTCGGTTTCCGCACGACCCATATGAACCTTTGCCCACTCGTCTCCAGCCCAAATGCCAGCTCAGTCATCTGATCGTACGAAAGGGTCCCACCGCTCCCGAATGAAACGTATAGGACAGAGCCACGTGGTTGCTTGTCCAACCAAGTCAAACACTCCCACTCCTCATCGTGTTGACCGCCTGTTTGGACGATGGGTCCCACAGGATAAATAGTCAACTTACCTGTCTTTTCCTCTTGCAAAGCTTTTATCGCCTCGGATTCAATATCCACGAAGCTATTAACGACAATCCCACTAATACCCTCACCCGAAACGAGCCGTTTCGAGAACTGCAAGAACTTTTTATAGATGACGCCTCTTCGATCTTGAACCCCGCTGAAGAGATCTCCACCGTGGAAAGGAGGGCAACCCGGTAATTTTACGGGATCCGGCAAGTCTTTGAGGAAATCATAGGAAGCGGCAATCTCATCGATCTTGGGCAAGTGGAAGAACATGGACAAAGATATAGCATTTATGGTGAAGAACACGTACGAGGAGATACCTAGTCCTTTCGCAACGTCCAACGCATCGATCGCAAAGGTATCGGCAAAGAAAGCAACTAACGGAGGAGTAGTACTGGTATTCGAATCGAGCATTAATTTATTAAGCACGTGGTGAATAGAGGGAAGAGAGCGAGAGACGGTGAGGGCGATCTTGGCCGTTGTGGCGGTGGCGGTCGGAAGGTCGTCGAAGCTGACGGGAGGGAGGAATATGGTGCGGGTGTTGGGCTTGGGAAGGGATTCTAGGAGGGATTTTGCGGCGTCCGATGGAGGATGATCATTTGAAGATGGAATGAGGAAGGTGACGTGGAGGCCGTGATGAAGAACGAGACGTCTGGCTAACTCTACGGACGGGATTAGATGACTAATCGCCGCTCCTGGTAGAATGGCTATGTGGGCTGTTTGCTTCATGGTTGGCAATGGATTCGATGTTGGTGTGGATGACTTGGAGTTATTCGATCTGTTTATGTAGAAACAGCTAGTATATATATATATATATATATATATAGAGTATAGCTGGCTAATATATATTTAATTTTGTAATGTATGTACTCGCTTGGAAGCATTAATATTAACGATTTTCTTGTCTGCTTGGGAAGTTGGGCTCTGATAGGCCGATTATTTTTGCTTATTAGAATATTAGATTGGTTTGATTACTCAAAAATGTGAATTAGATATTGTAATCTTGTGACGCAAGTTCAAACGTAATTCTTGCGGGTCCCGACATTTTTCCCTTGATAATATTTAATAGCGTGAAATCTCGTTGGAGGAAACTTATAAACATGTAATTTTTTTCATCTATCTTTTGTAAGGTTTTTGTTTTTTGTTTTTGTTTTTGTTTTTTTTTTTGCTGGATGAAATATTAGTATTATAGTATGGCACTCCTCATTATATAATGTGTCCCCTTACCAAATAAAGAGGAAAGGTTAAAGAAAGAAGAAAGAATCTAAAGGCACGTCTTATCTGATTTTCAGCAATTCCACACACACGGACACAAATATATATATATAGGCTCATTCGTGTGAATGATATGTTGGAATTGCACGTCACATGCATGGAAGTTGAGGTGAAGAACACGAGATTTGGCAAATTTGCCGAATTATGGGGTTAGGTACCCCTTTTTTTTATTTCTTTATTTTTTTTTTTTTAAGTGGGAATGGTTGGCTTAATTATTCGGAAAAAATAGCTTTGTCCGTAATCATTTGTTTGTTTGTATTGAGAAAGCAATATTAATGTACTATCCTAAGCTTTTCAATTGAATAAATTGCACTGGTTCGGAATTAAATTTTTAGGTTAAATTAGTTAAATTTTTAAAATTTAATTATTATTTTTCTTGAATTTTTAGAAAAAGATAAAAATTGAAAGAGAAATTTTAAATTTAGAATGGTACACCATACGTAAACTATGTTTATTTTCGGTCTGCTTATTAATATTTCTGCGGTTGACTTCTTTTCCAGTTAATGGGCTAGATTCTCGTTGATGTTTGGCGAAGGGGAGGCATCCGATGTGTGGTTGTTGATTTCCATTTGGACTATTATATATTCAGTCGTCCATGCAAGATGTTTTTCCTCAGAAAAATAAAAATAAAAAAAAATAAAATAAAATAGCACTGTTACTATATATCCCAATTCTAGAAAAAATAGTCAATTAATTTAATTACAAATTCTCCATCATATACCATTTTGGACACTTTCATCGTTGAGTATAATAAAGTCACTTTCGACCTTTTTCCACACGCAACAAATTAAAATGAGTAAATAAATAACTTAGTTAATTGATAAATACGTGACAAAGGCCCTATTTATTTGACTTTTTGCAAAGCTCCAAATGAGTGACAACCGACTAATTAAAGCCAGATAAACTAATATTACTTTGGTAAATTAACCAAGCCACATGTGAAAGAGAAATTTAAAAATATGAAATTTAAATTATTGTAGGGGAGTGAATCTAATTGTTGTGCAGATATCATGATATAATTGTCATACAAAGTTTTCAGAGGCACGAACAACACTCATCAATGACAATCATAATATGTTTTTTTTTTTCTCATTAGTATGCCTCACCTGAAGTCTAGAAGGTCATTGCCTATGAGATGGCTAATTGGGCTTGTCAACTTATCATTTTCTGTCGGCATACTAATTAAACAAGCAACCAAAAAAAAAAAAAAAGAAAAAGAAAAAGTGATACAAAAAATATTATGTTCTAATTGGCTGTCATACTTTTCAACGTGGATGCTAACTCAAAGAGTGCTCTTGTGGAGGATCCATTTGCGCCTAGTGCCTTGGTAGCCGAGTCCTTGAGGTCCGTCATATGATTTCTCACAATCCCACCCTCTTCACTCGTATCCTCCATTAGAGCCTCAACGACTTCCGCGATTTCCTCTCGTCGAATGAGGCCATCTTCACCGGCTTTTGGTCTCAACGCCACCTTGAGACTCTCAACAAGCACCACCGCATTCATCTTCTGCTCGGCGAAGAGTGGCCAAGCAATAAGAGGCACCCCGCAAACAATGCTCTCCAAAGTCGAGTTCCAACCGCAGTGGCTCAAGAACCCACCGGTCGAGCCATGGCCCAGTATCTGAGCCTGTGGGGCCCAAAAAGGCACGACCAGGCCTCGCCCTTTGGTCCTCTCCAAAAACCCATTAGGCAAGAAATCACTAGCTTCCAATGGGCCTTTGGTCCCAGAGTTGAGATACTCTGCGTTTGCTGATTCATTGTTGGGCTTCCTAACAACCCATATGAACCTTTGCCCGCTCGTCTCTAGCCCAAATGCCAGCTCAGTTATCTGATCAGAAGAGAGGGTCCCACCACTCCCGAAAGAAACGTATAGGACAGAGCCACGTGGCTGATTGTCCAACCAGGTCAAACACTCCGAGACCTCGTGGTTTTGACCGGTTTGTACGAGGGGTCCCACAGGATAAATCACCGAATCACCGGCCCTTTTCTCTTGCAAAGCTTTAATCACCTCGGATTCAACGTCCATGAAGCTATTAACTACAAACCCCTTGATTCCCTCATCCGAAACGAACCGTTTGGAGTTCTGCACTCTCCTTTTGTACGTGTTGCTCCTCCGGTCCTGGATCGAGGCAAAGAGATCTCCACCGCGAAAGGGAGGGCATCCCGGTAATTTCACCGGCTCCGGCAGGTCTTTGAGTAAATCATAAGGAGCTGCAATCTCATCAAGCTTCGGAAGGTGTAACAACAAAGACAAAGCCGTAGCATTTGAGGGGAAGAAAACGTACGCGGGAAGATCAAGTCCCTTGGCAATATCCAAAACATCCGACGACGCGAACGGATCGGCAAAGACAGCCACTAACGGCGGCGGAGTAGAATTAGTAGAAGTGGAAGTTAGAGCAGGAGCCGAAGCAAGCGATTTGAGCACGTGGTGAATAGAGGGAAGAGAGCGAGACATGGTGAGGGCGACTTTGGCGCCGGGGCTGGAGTCTGTCGGGAGGAGGTCGTCGAAGCTGACGGGAGGGAGGAATACAGTGCGGGTGTGAGGCGTGGGAAGGGATTCGACGACGGCCTTTGTGGCGTCTGATGGAGGGTGATCAGTTGAACTGCAAATGATGATGGTGACGTGGACGTCGTGATGAAGAACGAGACGTCTGGCTAACTCTGCGAACGGGATTTGGTGACTCACGCCCGGACTTGGGAGAATGGCTATGTGAGGTGCTACTTGCTTCATTGTAGCAGTTGATGTCTATATCGATCTGTTTATGTAGATAAATGGCTGATTTGTGGCTTCGATTTGATTAATTAGGGGTGTCTCATATATATATATATATATACACACACACACAATTTCACACACACACACTTAAACTCCCTAGACGAAGCGTCACTATCAGTGATTATTTTTGTGTATTGCTTGGGATTAATTTAGAATATTAATAATGTTTGACTGGTTTGATTAATCAAAGATATGAATTAGATATTGGAATATTGTGACGTAAGCTCAAACGTATTTCATTTTGGACCCGATGTTATTATTCCATAGTTTTTTGAGTTGATAATTATGCGGTGAGTCCCTGTTTCTTATAAAAGAGTTGAGAAAGAAGTGGTTTTTATTATATAAGAATTTGACATTATAAAATGAGGTCATAAATCCGCTGAAATAAATATCAGTGCTATATTTTCCCTTTTTTATAATAAGCTTGAAATCTCCTTGTCCTGCACGAAATTTAAATCTCAACAATCATCCGCGTGCATGAAACTCTTTTTTGTTTTTGTTTTTGTTTTTTTTTGTTTTCAGAATTCCACATGCATGAAATTTGTCAAAGTGCAAACTGTGGCAAAAAAAAAAAAAGGTCTTTTATGATGTTACTATATGTTATGCAGAGGACTTAGTAGGTCAGATTTCTCAAAAAAAAAAAAAAAAGAGTTTTTTAATAGATAAATTAGTAAATTATTCGACATGCATCATCAACTTCAGATTTTATAGATCTCTCTTTGTTTTATAAGGAAAGGAATGGACTTCATTTTTTATGAATTTTATAAATTTAAATTCAATTAACAGATGACTACTCCTCTCTTACACCTCTAATACCAATTTTTAGTCAACTAAACATTATCTCTTATCATGGAAACGCTGACTAATGACTGCAAAACCCAAGTGATGACTTCATATTTCATTAGTTTGGTCCTACTTGTCAAACAATAAAGTACAATGAAAACGCCACCTATGCCTGTATACAACACTGTTAATAAACTTTTGACAAAAAATATATTTTTACTCTATATATTTTTAATAAAACATCAAACTGTTAAAAAATTAATTAATTTAACGGTTAATTAAATAAGAATATGATTTCTCTTGTACAAGTTTTACCTATATGTAATTACTATTGGGAATGAAACGAATTAAACCATGAAATGATTGTTCAACAAGTAAAAATTAATTTGGAGAAATTGAATATCAATATCCGACTTAATGTATTTTTCCCTCTGCATTAGCAATCCATGCGAGTTGTTGAACCAACACTAGAAAATATCCAGCAAGGCAACCTTCTGGCCAAAGAGATATATATATATATATATATATATATATATATTTTTTTTGGGTTTAAAAATTTAGACAACATGGGAATTAAGATCGATGAAGGTCATATCTCCTGTCCACAGGTATATATAAATTTTCAGGGAATTAAATTTTGAGTCAAAAGACACCATTCAATTCAACAAAAAGGAATGTTTTCCTCCAAAAGAGAACTCATTTCGATATAAGACTCATTAACACCAAACAGCCACATTTGTTAAGAAATTAAACCCTTGTTCTATAAAAACCCACCTCCCCTTTATTAGCCCCTTTTACTCAACGTAGTCAAACAAATATTTTCTCTCTCTCTCTCTTTTGTTTGAAACACCCCCTCAATGGATCTATCCGAGGAGCAATCTTCTTCTTCTCCTTCCAAGAGTCTTGGTGTTAATAGAGCGAGTGCTAGGGCAGCCGTTGAGGGGGATAAGAGTACGGTGCCGGTTAGCGAGGGAACGGGATTGGTGGGTCCCACTGTTGTGGAACAAGAAAAGAAGACACTCAACCCTAATGCCAAGGCATGGGACCCTAAGGCTGACGGGGCTTCTGAGGAGGATAGGTGTTTATTTCTCACTTTGTCGAATGTTTACGCTCTCTCTAAGGGCCAAATAAAAGATTTCTTCAACCGGTAACCATCTCTCCCATCTCAACTTAAGTCCTTCATTTATGTATTTGTGTGTGCTATATATATATAACCATATATACATGTCTATATGTTTCAATTTGATAAAAATATACTTATTATCGGTAGATTGAACACTCTCAACTATCGTTGCCTTAGTATATTTAGTTTGAGTCGGTCATTAATTATTTTTTTGTAGTGTAAAATGTAGATCTATCTTGGTCGGTTTTGTAAAATTTTTTTTAATGCTAATGATTAAAGTAGGAGAAAACGAACAACACCATAGGTCCATATGCACTTTTAAGCTTAATCACACAATTTTTTAATCAATTGAGTTGGACTTAGCCTATATATGTAAAGAGCGAATGTGTATAATTCTATGTACAATCAATGGTGAAAATTAGTAGTATTTAGATCTCGCTGCATGAAATACATACTTGTGTCGTTATTGCATGGATGATAAAAGTTACGAGAAAAGAAAAACTACTAATTAAGACCCGATTCGGCACCATAACTAGTGCATATTTACAGATTTTACACCTACCATATATACATGACATATGATGACACCTACGGTAAAATTTTTCATATGTATCGAGATATGTTTAATGGTATAAATGATAGAGCTCGACAAAGAGCAAGAAGCTTCAAAAAACGCTACTATATAGCATTAATAACCTTGTTGTTGATAGGGTTACGATGATGATTTGAGTCACACTGGAGTTCGCTAAAAAAAAATCATTTTTTTTTTTTGCTAAAAAAAATTTTCATTGTACATTAACAGACCATATGTAATTCGTGTGTTATATGGTTAAGCAGTTTCCATATATGAAATTGTAATTAAGCCTAATCTACCATTCCTCAATACAATAAATGTATAACCATATTTCTCCAAGCAATAATTCGTTATTTTTTTGGTTTCTCAACAAAAAAAATGTGAAAAAAAATACAGAAAATACGGAAAATGTGTGGAGACTGTGGACTTGCATAACGGGGCTGATCTGGATGGCAAGGGCATGCAACCGCTGTTTGGGAAGGTGATATTCAAATGGTCGTGCATACCAGCAGCAGTCATGGCGGGGGCTACTCAAGTCAACTTGGTTGTCGACAAGAAGCATCTTTGGTGTAAGAGGTTTCATTTCAAGAAAATTGACAGCGTCATCGCACCAAAGACAACCGCCATTTGAGGAATTATGAGTCCGTTTAGATTATAAGTTCAAACAGAAATTTGAAATTCTGTGAGAGAAAAGAATGCAGCAAAAAGGTTTGAATTCTGATTCAAACTACGAACGAAGCGGAGCCTATGATTTTTATTCCTAGCTAAGTGGAATTTTGACAATAAATGGCGGACATTTTTGTTGCTATCCAGATTAATATTTTTGCCCTATCTTTTATCTCTAGTTTATAGGCATGATTTATGGAGTGTTCTTGAATTTATTATGATTGATTAGTTGGGTTTTGTTTATGTAATAATATCTGGGGTGATAGCTATAAATTCACAACAAAAAATTTCAGTGATTTATGACTAATCTGATCCATTTTTACAAAAAATAAAAACAAAAATAAGTACATGATCAGGAGAAGGAATATTTAGATAGACTGCTGGATGTGTCTTTACTTCAATTAATACCTTGCTATGTTTCCTAGGACCTTTGAGACTGTTAACGAGTTTGTATATGATTCTTAAAATGATATCGAGTAAAAGCGTGAAGACATTATTGATTGTAAAATTATATGATTCTCCTTTTGTTTCACATATGGTTTCAGTAGATTCTCAAAATACTATTTTGTAAAAGCATGATCAAGTTGTCATCGATCTTAGGTCATATGGTTTACAAAAGTAGACCATTTTTTTATTTTATTTTATTTTTAGTTGGTAATTATTGTCTACGTTTTTTTTCCCTCCACAATTAAACACTACCTTCGCAAATTGACTATTCCTTTCTCATTGACCAATTACTTGATTGCCACCAGCCAATTTTGTGTAGAATTATTAGTATATATTAAAAAGGAGGAGGGATTTACTGTTTTTTTCATAGTGTACGGACGAATTTGCATCTCACTTAGAGTTTTTTTTTTATCTACAGTGAGCGGACGATTTTATCTATTCTTTATGTTTTGAACGATTTTGTCCTTCTTAGATACTCTAAGATTGATTTACTGCATAGTGGATGGACTTTTATTTTCCTGTAATTCTAGCATATCACGTCTGTCTCTCTTTCCACCGCTCATTTCCTCTTTTCATTTCTCTCCCAAATGTTTGTTCTTTCTCTCGGTTTTTTCGTTCTCTTCCGATGTAATTATACTAATTGTAGAGATTATGTACATATGACACATGCACATTCAGATGCTAATCGAGCTGTGAGGCGTTTTCACGGGATGAAGACCGAACTTGGTTTCGCAAAATTCCTCTCGCTCGAAGCTTTTTAAAGCCGCTTCCAACGGATACCTTGTTCATGACTCGCGCGTGCGTATTTGGGGCGGAAGTTCTTGTTATGAAGCGTCCTTCCAGTTGGGAGTCAGTTTCGTTGCTTCAACGATCTTGTGCTTAAGCCGCTATTTTCAGGTGGAAGCTCCATTTTTTCTCCAAGTTGGACAGAGACTATTTTATGTCCGAAAGTTTTACCGCTGGATTGGAGTGGATTGGTATGCTAATTCAACAAAGTTCTCATCTTTTTTCCTTGTAGTTTTGGTTTTACTTTTCATGTTCTCTGGTTCTATAATCATCAACCCAAAATTAATCTTTGTCAAGTGTTCTTTTTTCCGTAATTGGTTGCAGGAATTTAGTTATCTATCTGAATGGAGACGACAGGGAAAAGGGAAAATTCTTCGCATTTACTTAAAAGACTTATGCGAAGACTCTTTGAATAAGGCAGCAATATATTGCAGAATGCAAAATATGAGTGCTTGACCAAGTCCACGGAAAATACGCTGAATTTTCATGTATGGTAACAAAAACACCATTTTTAATCATCACCATTTTGCGTCACTTATGGTCTTCATACAGTTTTTACACTATATATATATTTTGGTCCTGCAGTTAGCCATTGGTTTGACGATCGATGACGAGTACAGCTGTGGTTATCGTACATTTAAATCGCTGGAGGAGCTGCATAAACCGTCGAACGGGTTGTTGTGAATGATACGTTTGTTGTGGAAGTAGAATTTGATGTCCTGTCGCAGACCAAGGTTTTCCCTAACAGTACAAACCAAAAAAATAGCAAATTATAACCGCGTTTCACCTCCAAGTCAAGAAGACTCATCAAAGTTGAGCCATAACCACTAGAATGCAAGTGCCCATTTGTTTTGTTATTTCAAAGTGAGCACTCTTAAGTTAAAAAATTGTTCATAGTACTTATAGTCTAAAATAAGAGTTCCGACAGTAAAAGGAGCCAAAAAAGATAAAAGAAAAAAGGAGAAAGTAAAACAATGTGTACCCCAAGAGCAATGTCAACATTCTTGACTTGTGCTTTGTATATGGATTGGTAATCTCTTGGTAAGAAGGAATTACCAAAGGAAAGCGATGATCAAACCAATTAAAGGGCGTTTAAAAAATTCGAGAGTGGCGCTTTCCGCTGTTGCCGCCGTTCATTGTAGGGAGCGGGAAGGGACATCATCGTTGAAGACTTGGAGTTGAGAGTGCTGATGGCTTGTGAGCCAAGAATGTCCAAGAACTGCTTTTTAGAGTTTGGCCTGAAGAGCCAGAAGCAAGCATATGTTGAAGACTAAAAGCTTATAATATTTGATAGTTGAGACTCACACCAAGTTCTTTGAAGAACCGGCTTTCTTGCTAATCTTGCTCAGCATCCCTTGCGATGCCATGCCCATGCACAAATCCATGGCTACATTGACACTTTCGTTTGACATTTTAACTCAATTGTACCTTAATTTTTATATCAATTTTTATCTTTTTCTGAAAGATTAAGAACAATTATAACTAATTTTTGAAAAATCAACTTAACTCCAACTTAAAAATTATAACTAGTTTGAAAAAAGAGAAGTTTTTTTTTTTGGGTTCATTTTTATACCTCGTATTTTAATGTTAAAAAAAAAATCATACCTTATATTTTAGGTATTGTATCACATTTATACCTTCACACTTTAAACTCATGTTAAATTTTTACTTTTTCAAATCACAAAGTAAATTTTGACTACGAAAAAGACTCAAATATCCTTCCCCTTTTGGAATATATACTATTTTTCCTTATTCTTTTTTTTTTTTTTTTACTTTTCTTTTTTCATATGAGCGTTTAGGTTTTTTCATTTCGTGGTCAACATTTAGCGTTAATTGAGAAAATTTAAGAATAGAGTATTAATTCAAACCCAATTGCATAACTATGATACAATGTAAGTTTAAGGGTTTTTTTTTTTTTTTTAAACAACCTGAAAATACAAGATACAAAATTATGAAGAAAAAAACCCAGAAAAATGGCGCTATTCGTTTCAGACCATTAGAATTGCGGACATTTTGGTTTTTTTTTTTTTCTTTGATACATTTGTCCTCGATTTTTTCTAAATACTAAAATGGTAGCTTACGATAAGAGGTTTTTTTTTTTTCTCCGTCATATTAAAGCTGAATGGCATACTAGCGTCTGCTGGAAAGTGATAGGCAGTTACCGCCTGTTGATTTCTTATATAGTACTGTTGTCGTTTTATGACATAGCGTATACCGATCAATACACATATTTACCATAGAATCTTTGGATAATTTCCCTCCACACGTTGGGTTTGGTTAAAATCCTCATTTATCTACAACCAAACGATAGACTTTTCTTCTCTTATATATCTCTCTCTCTCTTTCAGACTTTGAATACATTGCTACTTGTTTTCGAGATTAAAGTCCAGAATTTCTATGTTAATCCACCACGTCCCGGGCACTAGTTACAATGATAAAAGCGAGACTTTTCGACTAACTCCAACCGATGATTCTTCTTTTACTTGTCGCATGTATTTTAGTGATCAACGCTAAAAGAGACAAAGAAAATGAGAACTACTGATTTGTTTGAGTTCCAGTAGAAGAGAAATTTTCAACTAATTGATTCTAGGTTGCCACTTAGAGAGAGAGTCACAAGCCGCCATAGTTTAGAAGATAAGGCAAAATTTGATACAGTAGCTTGATGATATAAGATAAATTCAACTTCTAACATGTATATCTTACACGAAGTTTGTGGTGCAAAATAATGGGCTTGTAAAGAACTTATCTGCAAAAATTAGCTTACAGAAGGAGTGTCCAATCCACACAAAGGCAGAGGGAGGGCGCGCGAGTGGGGGCTACAGCCCGCACTCAAATTTTTTGTTCTTTTAATTTTGTTCCAAAAATTTTCTAATTTTTTCAATTTGCTCCCACTGAAAATAAAATATTCTCATATAGTCCCTACTAAAAATAAAAAACTCTTATATAACCCCTACTAATCTTAATTCCGATAAAAAAAAAATTTATACTTTTACTACTTTATCCCCACTAACATTTAAAATTCTCACATAATCCCTACTAAAATTTTATTTTATCTTAAAAAAAAATTAGTATACGCCCTTACTGAAAAAAAAAAAAATTATTGGTTCCGCCCCTGAATCCACATATATAAAAGCTATAACAGGCAAATTCAACTTCTAACAAATTAAGCTTATCTTAGAGGGAGAGAGCACGCCTAATTAGGTGCCGTGTATATAGAAACCGTGTGCGTAGAGGAAGACAAGAACGGAGAAAAAGAGCAGAAGTTTCATTTTGCTTCTGGTTTTAAACCATTTCTGATCTTTTTTCTCCACTAGAAACTTTCAGGTTCTTTCATATTCACTCATGTTTGTTTTTGCTATAATTACCAATGTCTTTAGCCGATAATGCATGGGTTAAACAAAAATTGAACAATAAAAAATCCAATTTTTCAACATATATTTTTGTTTCAAAAGGTGCTACATACATTTCTTTGCTCTGTTGCTTCTTATTATTGCTTGTTGGTCACTAGGATAAGATCATTAAAACCTTGACGAAAATGGAGGGAGAGGAAGCTGGCTCGGCTGCAAGTGCTTCAACAGAAATCGAACGAGACAAATCCAATGATTCTGTCATAATCGACATTCCGGTACACCTGGAATTTGAGCTGTCGTCGAAGTCTTGCATCCAGAGGGTTCCTAGGAAGCTCCGAAGGGTGAAGGAAGCGGCATACACTCCCCAACTTCTTTCAATTGGCCCCTTTCACCATGGCAAGACAGAATTGCTCGGTATGGAGCACCACAAGAGGAGATATTTCGACGAGATCTGTAGACGTACCGGGAAAAAGCAGGCTGATCTCAAACACTTCATCCGCGGTCGCCATGAAGAAATACTGCAAAGTTATGCAGGTACCGTCGAGTTTAGGAAGGAGGTCTTCCTCGACATTGTTCTGATAGATGCCTGCTTCATCCTCGAACTCTTCCTAAGGAACTCCGGGAATCGCGAAGACGATTACATACTCAAAACACCCTGGCTGAGGAGAGACATAGAGCAGGACTTAGTCTTGCTCGAAAACCAGCTTCCATACGCCTTTCTGAAGCAACTATACGACTTTGTTGCCACCCCGGAACCTCAATCTGAGGCCACCGGGACAGAAAATGATAAGAACCCGGAACTAGTCCCTCTCTTGTCAACACAGCACCACAACAAAAATGAAAGCTTTCATCCGTTTTCTAAGCACACCATTGACTTCTTTTCTTATGCTAGTCATGCCGAGGCATCGGAAGTGGATGCAATAAAGCATTTCACAGATTTGGTCAGGCAAGCTCTTTGTCCAAAGAAAACTTTGCCATCGGAGAACAACATAAGCAATCTCTATAGCGCGACGAAACTAGATTTGGCAGGAGTGAGACTAATTCCATATCAAAATCCTCGCTTAACAGAATTAGAGATGGTTTCGGGGAGATTCAGCTTCTGCTGCATACCATGCATACCAGGTTTGAAATCTACACAACTAAAGCTTCCAGAATTTGAGGTACAAGATGGCACCGAATGCATTCTAAGAAACGTTATGGCGCTAGAACAGTGTCAATATCCGTACGAGGCTTATATTTGGAACTACATTCTTCTTCTGGATCAACTGATAGACGATTCGAAAGATGTGGATTTGTTGGTTGAGAAGAAGATCATTGTGAGGAATTTGCTGGGAAGCAATGAATTTGTTGCGAAATTGATTAACAAACTGTGTGACCAAATCGTGGTGACTAACTCGTGCTATTATGAGATGTCTGAGGAGCTGAATGCTCTCACTGAGAATTGTTGTATTAGTACAAAGGCCATGATCAAAAGGGTCTACTTCAAGGATTGTTGGACAGCAAGTTCCGCTATAGTTGGATTTTTTGTGCTCGTTTTCTCCGTCTCCGCCACCATAAAGGCGCTTTTCTTCAATTAAGTTCTCATGTAAAATATATTATTGGTTTCTGTTTCCTTTTTTTTTTTCTTCTTTTTTTCTAGCTCATTGTAATTTTTCTCTTTTACTATTATCTAACTATAGTTCTAGCTCTCTCGGTAATGAATAATTTTGATTATTTTAAGTACTTTTTTACTTAACAGAGCCTGAAGTTGTGCTCTCCTGTTTACACTTTATTTTAGAAAGATGAGATACAAACACACGTTTTTGACCATAAAGAAAAAAAATATTATTATCTTTTGAACATCCTCTAAGTAAGTAGTTGAAAAAATAAAAAATAAAAAGCAGAGGATGAGGAATGAAGAACGGAAAATAGTAAAACAGAATTAACAGAAAACGACAATAGCTTGCGAAGCGACAAAAAACTGAAGAAACGACATAATTCTGCAAACGGCGGGAGCAAGAAACTGACATGGTAGAACTTAACTAGAAATATATCTTAAATGCACACCCGCCGGGTGGATGAGTTGGTAAACGTGAGTGTGTTTACTTGTTTCTCCCCTTTCTCCACTTGCGTTCGATTCCGTAGTCTTTTCTTAAATCTCACTTTAGTTTCGACCGTTAAAATATGATTTTGTGATGGCGGGATAGATCTCAAATAGGCAACTGAGAAAAATTAATATAAACAGCATGTCTTCCTGTCATATCAAGAAAAATGGGTTTATGCTTATGGGGCTAAAAACTTAAAAATGATGGGGTTTAATTTTATATCTGTGTTATTTGTGTTGAATTAATCTAGTATCAAATCTTTATATTATATGGTTTTTAAATTTGTGTTATTTATCGGCTTTCTCGTACCAATCTCATATTGGGCCCTCACTTAAAGCCCAAGATGAAGAGATGCCCAAAACATTCAAAGCCGCACCTAAACCCAAGCACCATGGGCACGTCTAGGAACTTGGAAGCACAGCCAAGCATAGCGGAGAGTGTAGAGGAAAGCAGAGCAGGAGGGTGAGTCGGAAAGTGAATGAATCTGAGACGGCGGCGGAGATGGCGGAGGAGGACTTCCGAGCAGAAGCTGGCGCCGCCGAGAATGGAACCCCCTGGAGGACGTGGGCAGCCGCCAGCGCCGCCCAGTTGGGGTGGGGCATAGCCTCCTTCAGAAAAGGCTACGCCGGACACTCCAACCTCATGCCCCTCAAAGCCTTCGCCGTCGCCTCCCTCTTCGTCGGCGCCGCAGCCTCCGCCTCCCTCGCCGCCCTCCATGCCTCCGGCATCCACAAGGTCTCTCTCTGTCTCTCTCTCTCTAGATCGCATGCTTCCTAAATTTCGTTTCTTTTTCGTTTTCTCTCTCTAGAAAATTAGGAAAACGAACTAGACCTTTCTGCATTAGAATGGGGAAAAAGTGATGGTAGATACTGGGTATTTAATAGATTTCGTTCATATTCACTCCTATAATTGAAAATTTCTGGGGCACTTGAATTCGAAAGTTTTGTTCTTGAGTCCTTGACTCCCAATTCCATAGCTTTTAATGTCACTCTTTTTTCTTTGCGAGGGTTTTGATTGGTTGAGTTTGGATATTAGTTTCACAGGTACTTTGGTTATCTTAGAAGCTTATGTATCATTGAATAAAAGCAATGTCCATTTAATCAATTCTTTGTTATTAACTATGTGTTTTAACGGATGAAGATGGTTTATTTTGGAATTGCATTTTCATATTCTTAAATTGGAGATGTCGGTTTTCGACGTTATATCTTGTCAAAATCGCGTTAAAAATAAGAGAGCATATCAGTTTGAAACAGAGTCCTATTGATAGAGTATTTTTTTTCATTACTTACCATAGAGTTCTCATTCTCAATGTGCACATCTCTAATAGGTGGAGGACATGATGGAAGTTGGTGCAAACATAAGGACTAGTTTGGGCATTCGTCCAAGAGCACGAGACGAATAAAGCATCTTCATTTTTTTTTTTTCGGTGCATTTATCTGAAGATCTTTGTAACAGTACAATAGATATTTTTGGAAATTCAGATGAGAAATTGGTTACCCTGTCTTGTAGGGTTTCCATTACGAAACTGTCGTCGTCCACATTATGATTGCCCCAGAATTCAAATCTTGATAATGATATTGTTGCAGAGATATAGGAGATCATTTATGTTAAATGGAGCTGGGGCTGAGGAGTCAATGATTGAAAGCTTTAAGCCTTTTCCGTTAGAATATATGGACTAGCAAAGAAGTATGTTTGTAACCTGTTACTTCTCTTGCCCAGAAAAGCAATATACAAATAAACGAATCTATATCTACATGTGTGTGTGTGCGTACCCTATGAATGTTGAAATGGTAAAAAACTCTCTTGCAAAAGATTATGGAAAGAAAAGTTCCAAAAGACAGCAAAATCACTAGTAACATGAAAAATTGGAAATGGGGACTGCCAAAATTATCATGCATGTGCATTTGTGGATGTTTATTGTTCACTTTTTTTTTTTTGTTCTGTCAAAATTGAAAATGAAATGTACTTTCATGTTTTCATAATCTAAGCGTTTTCGTTTATTATTATGATACTCCCTGTTTTTCTATTTTTTGGGTCATGTTTTCTCTTCTTTATGTGAAGGAGAATCGCCGTATCATCTTTCAACTAGAACTGAAATTAAAATCGTGCCACTGCCAAATCTTGTCATTCCAAAACTTTACGATCCAAACTAGACTTCACATTTCCATTAAAAAAAAAAGGCAAACTTTTTCACCAAGCTCGGTGGCCTACTCGAGTCTACAAAACTTGGAAATGGAGCAGAACTTCCCTCTGTGTTACCACCATTTCTTGAACCAGTGGGAAGTTGCAGAACTGATTCAAAGTAAAAGATTGACGACTCTACTACCCCCGGCAACTTCTTCGTTGACTTCCCGGCAGACAAGTTCAACCAGATTGAGCCGGTTCCTATCCCAGAAGTCACGTGACTAACAAACCGTTGCAATGCTGTCTTTTCAAACTCTATCATGCGACGACTTATGTCTGTTTTCTGTTTAATTCGTCCTTACAATTAGCTATAATGAGTCGCCGCCAGAAGCCAAAACTTTACTTTTTGTCTTGGAACTCAGGAAAATTTGGATAAATTAGAGACACTAAAAAATTGACCATTTTTTCCCCTCTGAAAAGTTCCAAGACGACTTGCTATGAAGAAACAGAGTACAATTACAACAATTTGGAAACGTGTGAATAATACGTCACAAATGGAGCATAAAAAATAACCGGAACAATTTTGTTTTATTCTTTTTAAATTGAAAGAGAGAGAACCGAACAATTTTGTTTTATTTTTTTTAAATTGAGAGTGAGAGAGCAAACAACGTTGGAAGTTGGAAACAGTCATCAGTCACTCGGAGAGGTTGATCAACATAACGCCTTGATGTGTTTGCACCTTAAGCTCTCCGGAACAAGGACAAGACTCTTCTCCATCAAACACTGGCCTTTCCAACACTACATATGCACAATACTCACTGTCGTACGCTTCAACTGTCTTCTCCTTCATGAACTCCGTCACTGCAACCCCAACTCCTTCCCCTAATCACCATTCCCACAAATCACCAAAAACATCCCACAAAAATTTAAAATAAAATAAAATAAAATAAATAATAATAATAATAAATGGCAGCTTTTGTATTACCATGAGTGACAAGAAGAAGATTTTCATTGGTGTACTTGTCCGCGAGAGCCTTGAATATGTTAGCGTATCTACTCCTCGCTTCTCCAACTTCCTCTGGCCTCTTCGGCAACTGCAAATTCCCAAAAATTAGGGCAAAAATTGATTTAAAAAAAAAATAGATGAGATCTTTACAATCAATATTTACCTCTTTGTAAACCGGTTCAGCCGAGTAATCGACAGTTCCAAAAGGGAACAGAGACTCGAGCTCGGCGACATCGAATCCGAGTTCCCAATTATTCGGAGCTACCTTCGGACGAATGGCAATGTTGTTGAGCATCTCGCTGAGTCCGAACTCAATCGAGACCTTGATTCTAGAAGGTTCGGTTTCCGGATCGGTTTCGGCATCGGCGGAGAGGCCGGAGATGGCACCGACGGCGGTCTGGACGCAGCGGAGGAACGGGGAGACGAGGATCCGGTGGATCGGGAATCCGGCGTCGGTTCGGAGCGTCCGACCAGTGCGGATTGCCCGGGCCACGCCCGTCTCGTGCAGAGGTGGGTCCCAGGGCCTCGTGGCTTGGCCCAGCCATTTGTCATCCACGTTGTCGAGGCGGTCGCCGTGCCTTAAGACGACGACGTTCTGGGTACGGCTTGGCGTGGGTTGGGAGTGGTTTTTCATTGGAGGAGAGAGAGAGAAAATAGGATGATAGGAGAGAGAAACTCTATTCTTGTTGAAGAAGAGGAGTTTTGAGAATCTGGTTGCCAGTGGCAGAGCAAACATTGTTACAAAAAAAAAAAAAAAAAAAAAAAAAAAAACGTAACACAAGAACAAGATACATGTGTGAGTGTGTTATACAATAAGCATCTACTCCAAAAGGTACGGTCAAAATTGGAGCTTTTTTTTTTTTTTTTTTAATTACTTAAAACAAAAAAGAGAAAGCAGATATTATTAAGATATACAGAATCTATTACCGTTGTATATTTATATATATTATATATATATGCAAGAACATATGAGTAGAGAGTAAAGATGAGCTCAAGTGAGATGGTGGATTGGAAAGAGGGGTCTCTTTAAAGGTAGATAAGGATGCCGTTGGAGCCAGCAAATGTTTAAGAGAAATTACGAGGAATGTGAGAAAAGACATCATTTTTTAGATCTCTGACTTGTGAATTTTGTAAGTTGAGATTTCTACCAACACAAAGATAGACATGAATCTAAAGATATGGAGAGGTTACGACATGCTACCTAATTTTTCTCGAGTCTTATCAATTCTGTCCGAGAATTTTTTTACTAAAAGTTGGGCTTTAGTACATTGCATAGTAGACCAAATTCATATTCTATTAAAGGTGTGGGGGTTGGGGGGAATGATGTCGTGAACCATGTGACGCATATGATTTAGTTATTTAGTCACAGCACGTGATATTGGCATGTCGACATGCGGTTTCGGAAATTTCCTTGGAGTTTGTTTTTCCATGGAAATTGCATAAATGGAAAGCCGTTGGCTCATTTTATTTTTTCTTTATTGGGTGGGTGAGGATTTTTACCATGTGGCAGCCGAGTCATGGGATAGACATCAAACATATGCACTTGTTTACCACAAAAAAAAAAAAAAAAAAAAAAAAAAAAAAAAAGACCAGCCTCAGCGCGCCCTCAATACTGTCTTTTTATAAGAGTCAACTGTCTTTTTATAAGAGTCAAGATCGTCTTTTTTTTTTTTTGGGTAAATAGTGTCAAGGACTTCTTACATACTCGAGCATATTGCTGTGAAAGAGTATTTATCAAAACATGATCATTTTGAAAGAGTAGTGCTATGAGTACTAATTCTAAGCGTAATTTTTCAGACTCACCTATCACATAGATTGTTATTCGTTTAGATTATAATTGGTATCTTGATATTTTTCATTTTAAAGTCATCAAGTTAGAGCATCTTAATCTAATTGTTAATGTTAGCCACAATGAGGTAGTACTTCTTTTAACTTAACAAGAACTAAACACAACAAATCAAGATACCGTATATCAAGATACCTTATATCCATACATACATACATATATATATATATGTATGTATATAAAGTTTTTGATCACACATTAACACTGCCTAATGGAGAACAATAGTTCCAATCCAGCATCCATTCAACAAAAATTAGCATCTGAAAAGAAACAACATGAAATAATTGGAGCTTAAATTCTGCAAAAACTCCAGTGTAAGTCGGATGACCCCCATGAGCTGCTAGAAAAGAAAGAGCGACAACGATTTTCCCTTCTGAAAACGCTCTTCTTTAAGATAAATCCACAGCTGCCTGGAATATCCAGTCCATTAAAAAAAAATGGTGTTTCACAAAATTGAACCACATAAAAATCTTTTAAAAAGAGAGAGAGAGAGAGAGAGAGAGAGTTTGTCAAAACAAAGGTTGGACGTGCTGAAAGGAACATCAAAAAAAAGAAAAAAAAAAAAAAAACAAGAAAAAAAGAAAGACCATAATTAGGGAAAAACTACAGGACTGAACTTTCACCATGTGGTGCGCTGGTGGAAAGTGTCTTTTGGATCTTAAAATATTCTCTGCAAGAGTTAAAGTTTATCAGATTATTGCTCCATCAATTAGACTATACATATTACTATATATATATTATATATATGCTGTATACGATCACTAAAGCTGGGATCTTTCTTGTTAGATGCACTATTGTTTTCTTACTTTCTGTTTTCCTTTTTTCTGTCTGTTCAGAGAGAGAGAGAGAGAGAGAATGTTGAACATTAAGGACTAACTAACAAGATTTCAAGTCGAGAAACAACAATTAAACTGCAAACCTGTTTGCATGGTTGGTCAGATCCCAGAGGAAAACCAAAAAAATAAAAATAAAAATAAAAATAAAAGATAAACTAGCCGAGTTGAACAACCCAGGTTTATATATTATTTATATATGCATCCTTTCATTGAAGAAGTTGAAGCGACCACAATTAGGAAGCATGTGGACCGTTTTAGAGAGAGAGAGAGAGAGAGAGAGAGTTAATAAAAAGGATGTGGAACGACAAAAATCTTATCTTTCCAAGGTAGCTTAGAAGATCACGAAACCTCTATATATATTTCTTCGTCAGAAAAGGATTAGATCGAGGGTAGCGACCTTATATTTATACATGCTTTTGGTTTTTTACACCTACAAATACATGACACATGGAGAAAAACACTAACATCATTTAATATTTTTTTTTTTTTTTTTTGCCTAAAACCCCTTCTTGGATCCTAGGATCAAGGATTTACAGTCCTTGAAAACGATAACAACATCATATACCTGAATATTTAAACGACAGTGATTCCGTAAATAACCAGCTGAACCACAACATCTTGTGATCAACAAGACACATAAAACGACAATGTATGGAAAATAGAAGCACATACAGTGGAGAACTACTATTAAAAACACGATAAAAGCTCAACTGAAAAAAAAAAAAAAAAAAAAGACCCCAAAAAAGAAGAAGAAGAAGAAGAACAAGGAGAAGCTTGAGAATGACAATTACTCTCAAACGACAATAAAGTCATTTAACAACATAAAGTGAAAAAACGACAAAATCTTTATACCCTCACTTAGAAAACTACATTATTAACACATGAAATCGAAAATGCGAATGACTTTAATTAAAAAGAAAAAGAAAAGGAAAAAGAAAAAGAAGCTCAATTAATGGCATGTTATCCTAAAAATTAAAAAACCCTCCGTTCTTTATCAAAAAGAAAAACCCCTCCCCGTTACTATCCAGTAAAAGGGGAAATACACAGAGCGGGATCAATGGACAACGGGATGAGATAGCTTTTGGTTGGTTAGGACACCCAATCTTTAGAGATACCAAAGGGTTTGGACTTTATGTAACATCGTATGCGTACTTCTTTTTTGAAACATTTTCAGTTGTTCCGAGGTTCCTTTTAGAATGGCAGGGTCAAAATATAGCATCGAACAAGTTGGTGTACTTGTTGTGTTCTACTGGGGGAATGGGTTGCACACCCATTTAGGAACATATGCAAAGGGGAAAAGAGAGAAGTCAATGGAGAACTGTCAAATGCAATGACTTTGATTTGTTCGTACCATTCTATCATCGAAAGGAAGTACTAAAAACATATATAGTTCATAGTTATGATCACATTAAGTTCTGCCAAATTAGAACAACTTGTCTAATCCACCATCTGTATAAAACGACAAATTAAAACATGATTCAAAACGTGAAATTCCCGTAGAATTTCAAATCAAACGACCTCATGAAATCGAAAGGATTGACCTTGCCTTCGATTAGTTCTGTGCTGATTTCACAAATATAGTCCTTGAAAGATTAAGTCAAGGTTGATTCTGGTGATTCAAAACTTCCTTCGATTAATATTATAATCGACTGCGATGGTGGATCTCTAAGGCCTAGGCGCATAGGTTCCTTCAATGTTACGGAACAATATAATATTATTTGAGCAATGTATATATTTTATGGAACGATTTCTATGCGTTCATAAATGGAAATTAGTATAAAAAAAAAAGTATCTCAAATTTCTGATTAAAAAAAAAACTAATTCTTAGCTATGTATTTGGTAATTTAGCTTGTGTGGATCACTAATTTAATGGAAGTAATTTTTATTCAACTTAAATTTGAATTTAAATTTTTACTTTTAAGAAATTAGTACCACATCTATTTTTCTCTCATCGGGAATATACAATGTAAAATCAAGAAAATAATGTTTATCCGAATCTTAAAAAAATTAATAAAAACAGATAAGGAAACTTGCGGAAACTGTTGTTTCCAAAGATAATTTTTCCTAGTAGTTTGAAACTCATGCACCAATATGCTTACATAAAGAGGAAACCTTTCTTATACCTTAAAAAAAAAAAAAAGGAAAAATAGTATTTTCTTTAAAATTAAATATATAAAATAATAAATATATATTGACCGTACAAATGTTAAAGTCCCTAAATCCAAAAAAAAAAAAAAAAACAAGCAGAAGAAATAAGTCGCGCCATGGATTTCTGTATGAAGTGGCCAAGCAGGTGATACTCAACAATATTAAGAATAATAATAATGTCTCCAAGAGCGTGGTTTTGTCTCCTTTATAAATTAACATGGTCCTCAACATGCTCGCCTCTGGCTCTCAGGCCAAACGTTAGAGCAATTCTTGAGCGTTCTTGGCTCCGAAAACCGCAATGATCTCAACTCCAAGTCTACAACCATGATGTCGCTTCTCCTTGATATGACCAAAAATTCCCCAAACGACACCGTAGAGCCTCCAACGGCGATGCCTTGTCCTAATGACATTCATTCATTCCTTAGAAGTCCTGAAGACATTGAGATACGACAGCAAAGAGCATCACTTTTCAATTTCATCAATGCCCTTTTTGTTGATCATCGTTACCCTTTGATTCCTTCTTACCAAGACATTAATAGTATCATCTACAAAGCACAACTCAAGAATGTTACTTCAGTACGGTACACTTTTTTTTTTCTTTCAAATTGCTCTATTGTTTGTTGCAGGTAAATAATATTTTTCACTTTTGATGCACTGATCATTTATTTCAATAAAGAGGATTTAGGTAGATCAGAGGTAATTTTGATGCGGCAAATTAGGGTTTTTTTTTAGAGTTAAATCTTCTCTTCTAGGCTTTTACCGACAGAGAAAGTCTTTTTTTTTTTTTTTTTCTTTCTCAAACAAACAAAATTTGGTTTCATCGGACACTATGGAAACATGTATTTCAGTTAATAGTAACATATTTGGCAACGAAAGTATAGAATTGTAAATGATGTGTAATACTTTCTCTTTTCAATAGAAAAAACAAATTACTGATCATTTATATACGACCGGCCGAGAAAGTTAAAAAGAGAAGGTGAACGCATGGGCAGACCAGAAGGAGACGAAAGGGCTCATCAAAGAGATCGTGCCACGTACAATGCGAATGACGCACCCGCTCTGTCTCACAAATGCCTTGTATTTTAAAGGTTAGGAGACTGGGTAACGCCATTTGATATTTCCGCGACTAAGCATGAAGATTTTCACCTTCTCAATGGAGAAACTACCAAAGTTCCTTTCATGATGGAGAACAATATGCACTATTTTTATGGAAAATTTGAGGATTTCAAGCTTGTGAAACTCCCATATGAAATTGGACAATGCACGAACAAGAAGTTCTCTATGTACATCTTTCTCCCACATGCAAAAGATGGACTACCAGATGTTATCGAAAAGTTCAATTTCCGATCCATCGCTGAAGCTACAACCTATACTCAATTTTCTCTCAAGTACGAGAGACTTTGCAAGCTATGGATTCCGAAGATGAAATTCTCGTATGATTTCCAACCACAAGAGCTCATGAAAGCAAAAGGATTGACATTTGCCTTTCGATCAGAAGAAGGCTGATTTTGCAAACATGGCTGACTCTCGTCCTTTCAATTTCTTCGTTAGTAACTTATTTCACAAGGCTTGTATTGAAGTCAATGAAGAAGGGACGGAGGCTGTTGCCTTCACCTTGGCTCTGATGACTGAAACTAAATCCCAGTACGAGCCTCCGAAATCGAGTTTGTGGCTGACCACCCCTTCATGTTCGTGATCGCCGAAGACTTTTCTAAACTTGTTCTGTTCACTGGGGCTGTGGTTAATCCCTTCTTAGAATACTGAATGTAGTAGGGTCATATATATCCCACGGTAAATGAGTTATAAACCCTCGTTCATGGTGTCCAGACCTAAACTACTAGAGCCAAGTACTTGCCCTTTTTTAAAAAAAAAATTTTTAATGGAAGAAAGAAGAAAATAACAGTTTTTAGAATACAATTAAAGTAAATAGTATGAGGTAAATGATTCATCAATTATGTCAAGTTACTAGGCGTGATAAAATTTTCATTTACATACTATTTACTATAAATGTTTTTAAAATATGATATTTACTTCAATTATTTTTGTAAAATTGTTATTTACTAAATTTTTTTTTTTTTTTTGGTGTTAATTGGATCTTGGAAGGGCATCTGTGGCTTAAAATTGTTGATGATAGTTTGGAGTAGTCCTCTATCTTTCAATTTCAATAGGCCAACAATATTATGCCTTTCAATAATCATTGCGGCCTGTTATTTATGTTATTAAGCATTTCCATTAAGTAAAATTAACAAAACAATCTCAAACTGATATACATTCATATTGTGGACCTTTGTGTCTATGACTGTAATTCACATGAGTTGGATGAGATCGACTCTACATTTTGTGACGAAGTTGAATATGAAATTACCGCAAAACAATAAATGCAATCACATATAAAAATGATTTCAAATATTTCATAAATCACAAAAACAATCATATCACTATGACAATAATTATGTAATAATGCTATTGTTTATAACATTAGAAAAATTAATATGTAATTGTGCTATTGTTAAAATATTAAAAAAATTACATACTTCATTCGCACTCTTATAAAATGTCAGGTGGTGTCATTTCTCCATATGATATAGCCATTTTATTAGGAACAATTTCGTTCTTTTTTTCTTTTTTCTTTTTCCTATGTGTTTAATTCTCAAGATGTTCACAAAAATGATCCCAATGACTAACTAAAATAATCTTTAGGTGAATGTAAAAGGCAGGTAGACTTTGTGGTAAAAGGGAATATAGAAATTATCAAAAGGAATAGAGTTAAAAAAAACAAAAAAACAAAAAGGGAAACAAATCAAAAGGAACAATTATAGCTATGTATAAAAACAAAAACCTTTCTACACTCTCCCTATGTATATTGCTATATTTCTCCCTATATCTCTCCCATCCGTCCTTTCCTTTGTGTACAAAACCCTAAAACCCAAACCTTAAAACCCTTAAACCCCTTTAAAAAAATATAAAAATATAAAAAATATATATAAAAAAAAAACCCTTAAAACCCTAAGAAGAACAGAAGACATGAATTGTATGAAAGTGGCAAAAGAGGCGAGCTCGACAAAAATTAAGAATAAAAATGCATCGGAGAACGTGGTATTGTCTCCTTTCTCAATCAACATGTTCCTCAACACGCTTGCTTCCGTCTCTGCAGGCCAAATTCTGGAGAAATTCTTGAGCATTCTTAGCTCCGAAAACCACAATGATATCAACCCCAAGTCTTCGATACGACCCAAAATTCTCAAAATGACGACGCCGTAGAGCCTCCAATGGCGAAGCCTCATCGTAGTCACTTTCCTTTGTTGCCTAGTTGGAAAAGCATCAAGAAACAGCAGGGAAAAGCGCTACTTTTCAGTTTCGCGAATGCCCTTTGAGTTGATCATCTATACCCTTTGATTCCTTCGTACCAAGAGATTGCTAATTCAATCTGCAAAGCACAGACAAGAACGTGGACTTTCTTAATGATGAACACTTTTTTTTCCCTTCAATTTTGCTTTATTATTTTGTTGCCAGCAAATATATTTTTCACTTTGAGGCAACTAATCATTTAATTCAATAGAGGGGATTAAGGTACATATGAGATAATTTTGATGTGGCAGACTGTTACTACTTTTATTATTATTGTAATTTTTTTGCAATTTCTTCTGAAGTCATACCTTCTATGCTTTTACCGATATATATATATATGTGTGTGTGTGTGTATAGGAACTCTTTTTTAATTTCTCAAACAAACAAAAATTGGTATCGTAGGACTCACGATGGAAAAACTACCAAAGTTCCTTTCATGATTGAGGACACGGTGGGTGCCACTGGTATAGAAAATTCGACGATTTCAAGCTTCTGAAACTCCCATATGAGATTGGCCAATCCACAAACAAGCAATTCTCTATGCACATCTTTCTCCCTCATGCAAATGATGGAATACAAGGTCTTATCGACAAGCTCTATTACGATCCAGCATTATCACTACAACCTAAGCTATTTTTCTCTCAAACAGGAGAAACTTTCCAATCTATGGATCCCAAGGATGGAATTATCGAATGCTTTCGAAGCACGTGCTATCATGGAAGAAAAAGGATTAACATCGCCATTCGATAGAAGGAAGGCTGATTTAGCCAACATGGTTGATGCTAATCCTTACAATGTTAATAGTAGGACCATTCTTCACACGGCTTGTATTGAAGTCGATGAAAAAGGGACCGTAGCTGCTGCAGCCACCAGAGTCCAGCTTGCGACTACAGCTGCACCGCGCAAGTACAAGCCTCCAACAGAGTTTTGTGGCTGACCATCCCTTCGTGTTCACGATCATCGAAGACTCTTCTAAGCTTGTTCTGTTCACCGGAGCAGTCATTAATCCCCTATTGCATTGAGTAGTAGGCTCATCTATCTAATAAGACTCTTGGTTTTCAAGTCTATCTAGCAACTTTTCAAGATGTTTCATGTTTTGTTCTAACTTTGGAATTTAGTACTTAATTAAATTCTTTTATTTGCAAACATCACTTCATTTTTTTTTTCTTTCTCGAGTATTGGATTTCCACGTGCTTTTCACTTGACTCAAGGAGAGTGACAATCTAAGGCAAAATCTTAACTGCCAAGTCACATAGCCCTCAGCCTTTGCGTCGCTTAATATTTTGTTTTATTATTAAATTTTTTTTTTTTTTTTACCAAGCCCAATGCTCTACCAACTGAGCTATACACCCCAAAAAAGATAAAAGTAGTAAATAAGGATTGGTGCGGAAAAGAAAAGATGGTGGCGCCTCTTCTTCTCATCATATTAAAGGGGTGCCACTTCTGTATGAGGCTCGTATAACGCCTATGGCTACAATCTAATAAAGAGAAATAAAAACACTCTCAAATTTCAAACCTAAGATCTCCCCACCTGCTGAGCTAGCCCCGATGGGGTTACCTCAAACATGAAACACTTGCAGCAGAAAAATAGACAATAGGGCAAAATGCAAATAAAACGCAACAACCAAATTGAAGGAGAAGAGTATAGTCTTCATTTAGTTATTTCCTTTTTTTATGGAATGTTTTACAGTGAAAAGAACATGGAAATAAAAGGATAGGCTAACCTGCATGTTCCTCGTAATCCTAATTAAAGTTCTTTTACAACATCAATCATTAGCGGCCTATCTTCTCTATTGTGTTCGACGCATCTCAATGCCAGAATTAGAAAAGCTTCCAATTGCTCTTGCTGTTCTTGAATTATCCTTGTTCCTTCATTAAGAATCTTATGGTCGACAGTCTCACCGAGCCCTTGGTTTCTTACAGAGTCTAATCACATAATCGCAAGTATGCATTTTCTGCTTAGGCTGATCGCGTTCGTAGGCCCTTCTTCTGGTTAGAAGGACAAGTGAAAATATTCCGAAACTATAAACATCACTCTGCTCCGAGACATCTCCTTCAAGCACATAAACGGGGGGGTCAATTACACTCGCACCAATTCATCCATTCCCTCAACTTTGACTACACTTTCACCTTCCGGAATTGTCATTGAGCAAGAGAAATCAGACAACTTGGCGACCGGATTCTAATCCAAAAAGACATTTTCAAGCTGTATATTCAAATGAATAATTGACCTGGGAAATGCAGTGTGGAGGTAGGTTACCGCATTTGCTATGTCCTTTGCAACTTTCATTGTCATCTTCCATGGAAGTGATGAGCCGTCAGATCCAAAGCACTGTCCCCAGGCATTGAGAGGTCCCTCATTTTCCACATATTCATACACCAGCGTTGGATTTGGTAGCTCCAGACAACAACCTAGTAGCTTGAGAACATTGTTGTGGCTGCTCATCAGCGAACTTATGGCGAGGTCATGGTACAGCGACATGTATGATTTTTGGTGGGTTTGGGCATTTGATTGCTTGCTACTGCTACATCTCTTGATTGGAAAATTAGTTTTTGGATCTATGAATAAGCTTATGATGAAAAGTCCTTCATGATCATCTGACTAGATAGAAACATTGACCACCAAAGCCAATAAAGCCCTTGGTCTTTAAAGAGGTATGAGACTTCAATTTCAGTCAGTCTCTCTCTCTCTCTCTCTCTCTCTGATTAATTGGACTCTTTTTTTTTTGGTTAATTAGATCTTGAAATAGTCATCTACGGCTTATTTTGTTAAATACATATATCTTTTCCTTGTAAAAGCTCACATACTTTCCTTTTCCTAATCATTTCAACAAAGCAGAGTGACAATCCAAATATGTCACTGCCACGTCGCATAATCCTAAAATTTATATCAAACAAGCACTTTGGTTTATAGGTCGTACCATATATGTATGTGTGTGCGTGTGTGTGTGTGTCTGTTCATGTTTCTCGGTTTTTCAAGTAAGATTACATTACAAGTCACCATTTTCTGGCAGAAACTGAAATTCTGACACGTGGAGAATTTTATGAGGCATACAATTTTGCTTCACCAATGGCCATGATAAGACAATGAACTTTGTGATTCATAATTCATACGAAATAAAACGATTAAAATCGTTCGTGTTTAACTAAAAGATAATGGAAAGCTAATATGACGAACAGCTTTTCTTTCTCAGATTTTCAAGGTGCAAAGCTACATTAAGCTTGTTCTCCTCCAAAGCACACATTACCAGAGTTGATCTCAACCAAAGCTTGCATTTTTGCAACAACTCCCCACCGCTCCAAAACTCTCACTTCAGTTTCAACATAAAAAACGTAAAAATCTGCCTCGTGCCAAAATAGTCCCTTTTTGTCATGCAAGTGATTCTGTAAAAAGAACAGTTTCGAAGATGCACAAACAAGTTAAATGATCATTCAAACCCAAATATGTGCAATAAATGCGTATAATGATCATTTTAAAGGTACAGCAATGAACTGCATTGTAAAGATTCCCACTGCTGGTATTGCAAACAAATTGTGAGACGCGACGACAATATTACCGTTTGGCAGAAGCTTCCCAAGTGCCCACAATTCCTTGCTCAACTGAAAACAGTCATGCTGATGCGTCTTTTCCTGGCTTTCCAGAGAATTCCATTGCCGCTTTAATGATGAAGTGAAATAGTGACATGAGATCTGCTTGGTGCCAGAAAACATAGAACATAATATCAATGTTCTTATGTATGAATAATGATCTCAACATAGGATCCTCAGTCGCTCCAGTTGCTGCACAAGATTGCTAGCATTGACCATTCTTAGATGGTGAAAAGAATTCTGTGTCAGTATATTAGCTGGGGAGTTATAGTTTTGCAGCATTTTTTCACATCAGAAACACTCAAGATATAGTTTTGCAGCAGCCGGGTGAATTTTAAGAAGTCGAGCTAAGAAATTCTTTTCAGTGGCGGAAAGCAAGCTTGCAATGGAGTATTTCTTGGTAGTTAAGCCTGTCTCTCTAAGCCAAACATAAAATCTGTATCTGCGTTTAATCCTGGTATCCAAGTCAAACGACAAATATCCCGGGAAACCTTCGAGGTATTGTATAGAAGATCCTATTTCCTGGCACAAAAATTTCACCTTCCGTTCTAGTAGTTCCGGGCTTATACCAAGGATATGAGGCTCCATTTTTATCATCAAACAAACCTTTGAGTGTTCAATACCAAGGCGAAGAAAACAGTCAAACCGTTCATGCAACTCACAACTAGTCCCGTGCAAGTACTTTAGAACCTTTACAGTTGAAGCGTTCTCTCCAAACCCGATTCCTTTCAAGAAATCCACTTTACCCATTGCATGAGTTGCCCACCTAGAACATTCGATCCTTTTCAAGACATTGACGAATTCCATATCAACGTCTTCATCAGAGCAACTAATGGCATACGTTGCCAATAACTGACCATTAGAACTCCGAATCTTGTCGAAGCACCATTCATGTAGACTCAAAGCCTTCATCACATGAGGTAAATTAGCCATTTCATTTCTTCCCAACACATGAGGGTACTTTTCACCAACAGACTGCAATTCTTTCTTGTCCAATCCAAAGTGTTCCAACAATCCTAACACCGATATCACTGGCATCTCTAAGTTAAGATTCAAAATTCCCGGACTCTCAAGAAGCAACAGCCCCACAGCATCCTTTCCAACTCCGAATTTACAAAAGTACTCTGCTTTTCGAAC
This sequence comes from Ficus hispida, assembly GCA_025413025.1. Lineage (NCBI taxonomy): Eukaryota > Viridiplantae > Streptophyta > Magnoliopsida > Rosales > Moraceae > Ficus > Ficus hispida. The sequence continues at coordinate 1,686,732 of CM046369.1, read as the reverse complement.
CAAAACCTCTTTCGGACATGGAAAAAGAAGTTCTTTCCTCCTACACATTAGTTCCCCTACCATCCCCTTCTCGCAACCCAACTCATAAAACACCCGAACTTTACTACAAAGCTCATACCAAGCATCCACATTTCCCTCCACACAACTACTTCCCATTTCAAAATTCTCAAAAACCCTTTCCAAATCCTTGAAAATCTCCTCGATACAGCCGCTCAATTCGCTTCCCGCACTCAACAAGTAAGGGAAAGCCAAGCATATACCAACAACACGAAGATTATCGATCCCAAAGTACCGCTTAAAAACACGAAACCTCTCAGTTAACTCGTTCGCAGACAAGCTAAAAATCGAAACTTCCTCCTTATACAACACCCCGAGCCTATTCCACGGAAACCCATATTGAATAAGCGCTAAAGAAGCATCTAGAACATTCGAATCCTCGGAAAAGAAAAACTTGTTCTTGGGCAAAAAGATAGGAACTTCATCATGATTTATACCGATGCTTTCGAGGAAAAACTCGAATTCGTTAATGGGGTGGTACCTGAGGAGGGTTTGGAAGGCGTCGGAGAAGGTGAGAGCCGAGAAGTGGATTTTGCGGATGAGGTTGGAGAGAGAGAAGAGAGAGTTGGAGGCGATTTGGTCGGCGAAGACGAAGGGCAAGCCGCGGGTTGAGTGGAGGTAGTCGGTGAGGGCCTTCAGGGCTTGGGTGAGGGCTCTGGGCTTGTGAATGGGGTGAATCTTGTTGATTCCTCGGATTACTGGAAGCTTCTTCGCGGCGGCGAGGGGGAGGAGGAAAAGAAGGTGCGCGAGAGTAAGGTTGGGAAGAGAGGTTTCGTAAGGGGCATGGTGGTTGGGGGAGTGGTTTTTGTGAAGGAGAGAGAAAGAGATTTTTAGAGAGAGAAAATGAAGAAGCTTGAGGTTGCAGAAGAGAGAAGTTGAGTTGTTTGAAAGACATTGGAGGAGGCGCCGTAGAAGTACTTCTCCAGTTCTCCTTGTCCCCTCTTCCCTCTTTAATTCCCTCCTAATAAAAATAAAGGTTGGTTGTTATTATTATTTTCATGAAGTTATAATTTAATCCTAATTATTTTTTGACCAGATGCTCCCAAAACTTTTTTTTGTTTGTCCTTTTAATTAGGTACCACCCCCTAAACTCCTTAAAAAATATGAAAGATCCTTTTGTATTCATAAACATTAAAAACTTAGCGTAAATTATCACATGAATTATAAATAATTTACTATTTAAGAAATGATTAAAGAAAAAATATTTACATGATTCAAATTTATGTATGTCATATATATGATATGTTCCTTTAAATGTTAATATGTTTTAGTAAAAAAAGATTTTTTTACACTCTTTTAAAAAGACTGAGGAGTTTTAGCTTAAAAAATGATAGGGATCACATTGCTACTTTGTAAAAAGATCAGTATCCAATTAGTTTTTTTTTTTATTAGCAAAAAAAAAATATTAGACACGGATTATTGTCTCAGCTAAACTTTGGTGATTGTACTGTTGTGGCCTGTGTGTGCAAAAATATATTGTGGTGTGATTATGTTGTCGTTTTAGAGTGATTCAGATTGATGTGTACTTGTCGTTTTCCTGAAGATAGCTTTTTGGTCTTCCAACATGATGTCGTTTTCTATTGACACAAAGCTGTCGTTTTTGACAGTAAAGTTGGTCAAAAGAACTTTAATCTGAGCAAATTTTCACAAGAACTTTAAATTCACCGGGAAGTTGGAAAACACTTGATAAAACATGTTATTTAACACTGGAAAAAGCATTACAATAAACAAACATACATACAAACCGTAGATAATAAAAGATGACATTTATTATTAAAAAAAAAAAAATACAAATGTACTAAACTTGACAAAACAGAGGAATTGAAAGAAACTGAGCAGAGAAACAGGGGACAAACAGCCTCATAATCTCAGTTCATGTGTTGCCTAATGTTCCTTCTTGGCGGAGTTCTTCTAAAAGCCTTGACAAACCAACCCGGCTTTTTTGTGATCACCATGTCACCGAGAGCAACTCCGACGACAAACCCACTTATACCTCCCGCCAAAACAAAAATCCAATCCAGTCCAACCGGAGACCCCGAGCCACCGTCTTCTTCGACAGCCGAAGGTGGTCGTGGCAAGGCCTTGAAATCATCACATTTCCTGGACAATGGAATCCCACAAAGTCCTGGATTACCTTCAAAAGAAGTGTTCTCAAAAGTACCGAATTGGTTCGCTTGTGGAATCGGCCCCGTGAAATTGTTGTGAGAGACATCAAAACTTTGGAGGAACGTGAGTCTTGTTAGCCCCTGAGGGATCTCTCCTGAGAGCTTATTATTAGAAAGGTCTAATGATTCAAGCTCCGTTAGGTTGCTTAAGGATGAAGGAAGACAACCCGTGAGAATGTTGAACGAAAAGTTGAGCGAACGAAGAGCTTTGAGATCTCCAATAAACCGAGGAATCTCTCCAGTGAACTTGTTGCAGGAGAAGTCGATCTCGACAAAATTTTCTTGGATTACCTCGTAGTATCTTTCGACGCCTTTGTTGACAATTGTGGTCGAATAAACATAATCCCCAGAGACCGATACGGTCCCATCCAAATTGGTAATTAGTTCGCTTGCCTCCATGTATCTTGAGTCATTGGCGTCAATAGTTTTCATGGCATTCCAGAAAAGTATGTTGTCGGACGGCAAGTTACCTGTAAAGTTATTGTTGGAGATGTCAATAACACGTAACCGTGGGAACTCAGAATCATGCTTCCGTTTCTTGATAACACCACAAAACCGGTTGTGTCGGAGACTGAGAAGCTTCAACTCGGGAAGAGTCCCTAGCCAAGAAGGAAAGACGTCAACGAGTTGATTGTTCGCTAAATTAATATACTCGAGCATCCTACAAGCCGCCAATGATCGTGGTAATTTCCCTTGGAGTTATTGTGACTGAAATCCATCATCCTCAAGTTACTCGAATGCGCGCATACCTGAGGAACGGCACCATGCAAAGAGTTGTTTCTCAAATCGAGCACTGACAAAAGATTATTAATTTTCCCAGGCATTGTGGAACCATGCCGCTAAAATTGTTAGAAGACAAGACAAGTACGCGGAGAGAACTCAAGTTGCATATCAACGGGGAGATTTCGCCACTTAGCCGATTGTTGGAGATGTCATAATTTGTGATGGATGGTAGAGGAATTGGCAATTGTCCTTGCAACATATTAAAACTAAGGTCCAACTCCCAAAGACTGATCTCCGGAAAGAATCTTGTTGACGGCTCGTGAAATCCTTCTAGCGAGTTCTTCTGAAGGTTAAGAAATCTCAAAGTTTCTGCACTTGTATTCCACATCCAGTTTGGAATTTGGCCCTGAATTTTGTTAGCCGAAAGATCCAACCAAATCAGCTTGTTTTGATGCCTAAGAAAATCCGGGAACTCACTTAAGTTGCAAGAACCCAAACCTAGATGCGTGAACTTTGAAGTCGTTGCATTCATGCTTCTTTGTTCGAAAACCACGGATAAATTGTTATTGCTCAGCAACAAGTCAACGAGGCTTCTCATGTTGAAGAACATGTCGAATTCAACAACACCACTGAGATCATTATCTTGTACATGAAGTGTTCAAGATTCATCAGTTTAGACAACGAGTGGGGGATTGAACCATGCAGATCATTGCTGTAAAGATAAACGTGAACGAGACGGGTGAGGTTTCCAAGCCAAGATGGGATCGGACCAATCAAGCGGTTGGCACAAAGGCTTAAATAACTGAGTTGGCTAAGGTTTTGGAAAGAAGAAGGGATATAACCATTTAGATTGTTGTCTTGAAGGCTCAAGGTCTCAAGTTGATTGAGATTTCCCAACCAAGATGGGATTGGGCCGGTCATTTGATTGCCATCAAGTTCAAGAGACGTGAGTCGGGTAAGGTTTTGAAGAAAGAGTGGGATATAGCCACCCAAATGGTTCTCACCAAGGTCTAGCCAAATAAGTTGGGTAAGATTACTTAGTGAAGAAGGTAACTGCCTTGAAAAATTGCACCTGCGAAGATATAATATCTGTAACGAGTCTAGTTTTCCGATCGAAGGAGGTATATTTCCAGAGAAACTTGTATCCCAAAGTGACAACCACGTAAGAGGACTTGGCTGGTGAAATTCAGGCAAATAGCCAGTGAGATTCTTGTTCCATCCTAGATCAAGATATTCGAGGCTAGGCGATATTTGAAAAATGTTTACGGGAAACTCACCATAAAGCCCACAATTTGCCAAAAGAAGCCATTTCAAAGAAGAGAAATTAGCAAGGAATTCAGGAACCGTGGATGGCACGTAAACAGACTCCAGATGAAGCCACTCCAAGCTAGTTAAGTTTTGGATTAGGCTTCTTAGATTGGGATTTTGAAGTTCCAACAACCATTTCTTTGAAGGTCATCATAGCGGGAAGATAGGTCGAGGAAAGTTAATTTGGACAAATGGGAAATTTGTAATGGTACTTGCCCAGAAAATCTCGAATCCGAGAGGTCTAGACGCGTCAAGCTCCAAAATCGCCCAATGGCGGAAGGAATGGGAGAGAAGTTGAAGTGATTGTCAGCAAGATTCAACTTCCGGAGATAGAAAAGGCTAAAAAGGCTACTACTGGAGTTCATAGAACCAAAGAGACAACTACTATTGAGATTGAGACCAATAACATGACCCGTCTTCTCGTCGCACTCGACGCCGTCCCAAGCGCAGCAGTTGCTACGTCCTTCTTGATCAAGTTTCCATGATGAAACCTTGGGATAAGCACCTTCGTAAACAGAGACGGATCTATCGATGACGAAACTTTGCTTGAACCGCAACAATGCACTCTCTCATCATCATGGCAATTAGACAACTGAAAAGAAGTATCGAAAGAGTTAGAAACCACAGAATCAAGCAAAAAGAAGTTCAAAAGTGAATAGCACACCAATGGAAATAATTGCTGAAACAACCACATATTGAAGTGATTTGAGTACTTTTTTTTTTTTTTTTTTGGGGGTGGGGGGGGGGGGGGTAATTTTTGTGTAATCACTGTGAAAAACACTGCAAACTTGGAGATTCCCCCCAAACAAAAAACAAAAAACAACAACTTTGAAAAAAGTAAGGCACCATTAATTCAACACGTTTTCTCTTACCAATTTTTTTCTACCCCGTTGTAGGGGTTAGAAAACCTTGGGTACATTGAAGAGTTTTTGTCTACAAAAGTTGACTGGGGAAAGTGAAACACTGACTAGACACTTTCATAGTTTGTGCACACAAAGTCAACAAGTACTGCTACTGATTTTAAATAGTTTTCAACAACAATGGCAAAATCACAAGTGCTAGCTGGTTTATTTATAGAGTAATTCAAAATACTGGTTTCTGTGTAGTTTTGTGTTTAGGAACAAGACTTAGTTAAGCTTGATTAAAAATTATCTCAATGTAGCTCGTGAGTAATTTAAGGTCGATTAATTCTCGCACCCATTTCAAACTCATGCGGTATGTCACGATGTCCAAGTTACAATGGATTCTTGCAAATTTTCTATCAACAAGATTTCATTTTGATATCGTCATTTGGGGCTAGCTTAAGTGGTTGGGTGCGTGAGTCTGTAATTCAGAGTTTGAATCCTGGATTTTTCATTTAGCAAAAAAGAAAACGATTTCATTTTCATATCCCTTAACCAAGTCCATTGTCACCTACCTTTTTCCTGAGGTTGTGTGGTGTTAGTGAAGTCTAATCCTAGATTTTCGATTGTTTGTCTTCTAATTGATTCTTCGACGTAGACACCGAGTGTTGCAAGTTTGACAATATTTTCTTTTTTAATTACTAAGATGACTTTCTCAATGTCCATGCTTGTTTGGCTTGAGGAATGTACCAGAACAATACCTGCACTACATTCATGCTGCTACATAAGAATAAGAGCGCCACTAAGAGTTTCTCATTAGGCATAACTCAATGGTAATTTCACACTTACTTTATTATAAGATTTACAGTCCAAATACCTCACCTCAACTTCAAGAATAAAAAACAAAAACAAAAACATGAGTTTCCCAATATTCATTACAAACACATACATACATAGCAAGTTCGATATCGATATGTATATATATGTAATGTATACCTGTATATAATATATATAAAAGAAAACACACCATGATCCAAAACCAAAGTACATAACAGCATGGACAGCAGAAAATTTAACAACCTTATAAAGAACAAAATTTCTTGCATTCTCTAACTCGTCCTTCTCAGTTGAAGTAGCATCCGAGATGTCTCTTCGTGATCACACTACTACCAAGAACCACTCCAACAACTAGCCCGCTCGCGTATCCCATCACAACAAAAAACCATAAAAATTCAACTTGAGACTCCGAGTCATCATCATCAACTGCTGAAGATGGAGGCAGAAAGGCGTTCGGATTCTTGCAGTAGTTGGCTAATGGTTTTCCACACAATCCTGGATTGTGAACAAACGAACTGCTGTCGAATGTGCTTAGTTGCTGTCCCTCAGGTATTGGCCCGGTGAGCTCATTGTAAGAGACATCGAGACTTTGAAGGAATGTGAGTTGCGTTAGTTGTTGAGGAATGCCTCCAGAGAGCTTGTTATGAGAAAGGTCCAATGATTCAAGCACTAATAAGTTGCACAAGGACGGCGGGATATGACCCGTAAGCATGCTGTTTGAAAAGTTGAGAGAATTAAGACCTTTTAGGATTCCTATAAGTTCAGTAATCTCTCCACTGAATTTGTTGCTCGAGAAGTCGATGAATGCAAACACCTCTAGAATTTTCTCGTAGTTTCTTTCCACGCCTTTGGCCACAATTGTGATCGAGTAATCGTACTCGTAAGGAATGTCTGAATACTTTCCCTTCAGATCAATTATTTCAGTTGTATTTTCATACGATAAATGCTTATTGTCGGTAAGTTTCACAGCATTCATGGCGAGTACGTAAGCAAAAGGCAACTCACCTGTAACACATGCGTGAGAGAATTAGTTCACGTATGATGAATTTTCATGATAATAAAATAATAATAATAATAATAAAATTGTAATCAACTGAAACTGACCTGTGAAATTGTTGTATGACAGATCGATAACACGGAGATTTGGGAGCTCAAACTGCTCTTCAGGTTTCCCTATCACACCATAAAATCCGTTCTTTCGGATGCTAAAAAGTTTTAGCATATTAAGAGTAGCCAACCAAGTAGGGAAGACATCGATGAGTTTGTTGTTCGAGAGGTCAAGATACTCAAGATCGTGGCACCCGCCCATGAAACTGATTGCGACCAAAATCAACCATCCTCAAATTGCTTGTCGGTGAACATGTTTCTGGAATTATGCCATGAAAAGAGTTTCTTCTCAAGTTCAACACGGACAGCGAATCACTGAAGCTCCCTAAACATTGTGGCACTGTGCCATCGAGGTTGTTTGAGGACAAATCAAGGACCTGAAGCGAACTCAGGTTGCACAGCAGTAGTGGTATTTCTCCAGTCAAATTGTTGTGCGAAACATCGTAATATGTATGGAGGAAGCGGTACTTGTCCCTGCAGCATGTTAGAATTAAGGTCTAATACCCGCAGATTGACCCAAGGTAGCATTGAGGAAGACTGGTGAAAGCTTGTTAGAAAATTACCAGAGAGCCTTATGAACAGCAAAGTTTCTAGGCTTGTATTCGACATCCATTCTGGTATCCCATCATGGATTTTATTGTTAGAAAGATCTAACAACTCTAGTTCATTCTGATACCTAAGGAAATCTGGGAATTCTCTCAAGTTGCACGTAGATAACCGTAGACCCTTAAATTTGGAAAGTGTTGCATTGACATTTCTTTTTCCGAAGAGCAATGACAATTTGTTGCCACTTAGGTAGAGGTAGATGAGATTTTTCATGGAAAAGAACATGTCAAATTCCAAAATACCCCCTAAATTGTTGGCAGCTAAAGAAAGAGCTCTAAGATTCATAAGGCTCGATAACGATTGTGGAACCGAACCAATCAGGCCATTATTCTTAAGCTCTAGTTCAAGTAGATGAGTAAGGTTTCCCAACCATGATGGGATTGGACCGGTTATGTTATTGCTATCAAGTCTTAACGTATCCAGTCGCGTGAGGTTTTGAAGGGACGACGGGATATAGCCATTTAGATGGTTTAACCCAAGGTCTAGAAATTCAAGTTTAGAAAGAAAACCGAGCGAAGATGGTATAGGGCCAGAAAGTCCACAACCTCTTAGAAAGAGGCCTGTCAAAGAGGATAAATTTGACAAATCGGGCACCGTGGACAAGATGTCTACAGCACCAAGGCCTAATTCCTCTAGGTGAGTTAAGTTTTGAACAATGCTTTTCAAATTGGAAGGTTGAAGTTGCAACAACTTTGGGGCTACTAGTAACTTTTTTATTGGTTTATCGACATTCAGAGACAGGTCAAGCGAAGACAAATTAGACAAATACGAAATCTCAAGTGGGATTTGTCCAGAAAATACCGAAAGAGAGAGGTTGAGATGCGTAATCGCTGAGAATCGCCCTATAGCAGCAGGAATCCGAGAGAAATTGAAGTGATTATCAGCAAGCTAGGTTCAGCCTTCGAAGATGAACCAGTCGGAAGAGGCTGCTACTGGAGCTGATTGGGCCGTGGAGACAACTGCTACTCAGGTCAAGACCGATCACACGACCCGTCTTCTCATCGCATTCGATGCCATCCCACAAGCAGTTGCTGCCTTGATCTCCTTCCTGGTTTCTCCAGTGCAAAACCTTGGGATGAGCATTATGAGGATCCGATGCCAATTCATCGATGATAAAGCTTTGCTTGAACTGCAACAAGGCGGATCTCTCATCGTCATGGCACGAAGGCTGCATAGCATTGGCAACCACAAGTTGTGGAAACACCAAAAACTTTGACAAGCATAATAAAATCAAGAATGAGCGCAACGATAATAACCACCCCGCCATTGAACTCTAATTATCTTTATGATTTTAGATAAAGGTTGGAAGTTAACTGCAACTACTATGGAGTGTTCTTATATAGAGAGCTTCTATGCACAGATCTAGAAAACAGAAAGGAACAATTTGAATTTCGTTCACATCTTCTCTCCCTCTCCTTATTCGACGCCGGCTAAATTGGCATACAAAATGCTTTCAAACATGAAAATCATTAGTGAGACCTTATTTTCTGTGCTGTCATATGCTGTTTCTAGTTTCCTGTTCATACTGTTTTCCCATTAATTCCTTTCATTTCGTTAAAGACAAGCTACTTGAGTAGGCAAAAAATATATTCAAAAATGTGTTGGCAGAGCAATACAAGTTACATCACTTTTTTTCCCCCTTCTCTCGTCATCTTTCTTTCTGATTTTGAATGTGAAAGTTATGTAATAATAATTCGATCAAGAAATACGAACTTTAGGATAAAAAATTACCTTTGAGAAGTATAGGTGCATCATATCATTAAAAATAAGTTCTACATATTGAATGTGATAGTGTTTCATTTATCACCAACGTTAATACTTACATTCTTCGCTTAAAATTCAAGGTTGAAAATAAAATTTAATACAAAGTTAACAATTTAATACGAAGTTAACACTTAATCCGATTTTGTATGCCACAAAAGAGAATTAGTTTACTAATAGGTTAATTGTTAATAGGTTGACCACTAATAGATTAGTACAGCCATAAGAATTTACATGTCAATAGGCCATGGGGTTGTTGAGAATGTGATGGCAAGTAGGAGTGGAGCCATCTGCAGTTGAATAAGGGCTGCCGCCCCCTAGATTTTTATTTTTCAATTTTATTTATAACTTTATATTTTTATCATTTTGTCCTACTAAAAATTGAATATCACTGTACAAGTACTCTAAAAAACTTTATCATTAAATGTACACCCCTACTAAAATAATAAATTGGTTCACCGAAACGACAAGTATCGAAAATAAACTATAGACTTAAATTAGATATTTTCCTTTTTATTAACGGATACCTAACCCCCGTTTGGTTTATAATTATGATTCAGGGTCTAGTATGGAGCATTGTATGACACACCAGAGTTCAAGACACAACAACTAACAAACCCGCCAATTTAGAGATTCAAATAAGCAAACTGAGTGCAATGACCGAGCAACTTTGGAGCTCAATAGAAAGAAAATGCTTTCACCTTCTCCAGCAAACAAAAACCAGAGCCACTCTCCTCCAAATCCACGCTTTCATCCTCCGAAACGCCCTCGAAACGAATGTAAATCTCCTCACCAAGTTCATTTCCACTTGCACTTCGATTCCCCTTTCAGCCTCACATGAATCGCTTGCTTTGCTTAAACACGCTCGCCAAGTGTTTGACAAAAGGCCTCAGAGAGACGACTCCTTCCTTTGTAACTGCATGATCAAAGCCCATGTGGGTATGCGGCAGTTAGATGAATCTTTCGCTCTATATAGAGATCTTAGGAGGAATACATGCTTTGTTCCTAATAGTTATACGTTTGTGGTGTTGGCGAAGTCTTGTGGTTCGAATATGGCCATCTGGGAAGGGCAAGAGATACATAGTCATGTTGTCAAGACAGGGTTCTGCTCAAATTTATATGTTCTAACCGCGTTACTTGATATGCATTCCAAGTTTGGGAAGACGGGTTCTGCGAGAACGTTGTTTGATGAGATGAGTGAAAGAAGCAAAGTGTCATGGACAGCACTCGTTTGTGGATATGCTAGGTCGGGAGATATGATTAATGCGAGGAAGCTTTTTGACGAGATGCCCGAGAAAGACTCGGCTATATATAATGCAATGATCGATGGTTATGCCAAGTTGGGGGATATCGGCCCGGCTCGATATTTGTTTGAGGAGATGACAGACAAGAATGTGGTTTCCTGGACGAGTATGATCTTCGCATGTTGTCATAGTGGTAATGTGCTGTCTGCGAGATCTCTATTTGATGCCATGCCTGAGAAGAACCTCATTTCTTGGAATACAATGATATGTGGATATTGTCAAAACAAACAACCCCATGAAGCCTTGAAATTATTTCAAGAAATGCAGGCTACCACATTGTTGGAACCAAATGAGGTAACTATAGTAAGCATTCTTCCAGCTATTGCAGATTTGGGCACCCTGGATTTAGGTTGTTGGGTTCACCAATTTGCTCAAAGGAAAAGGTTTGATGGATTAATCAAGATACGCACTGCGCTTATCGATATGTATGCAAAATGTGGTGAAGTTAAAAAAGCCAAAAGAGTTTTTGATGAGACGCCCGAAAAAGAAATATCTACTTGGAATGCTTTGATAAATGGTTTTGCAGTAAATGGCCATGGCGAGGAAGCTTTGGAGCTATTCTTAGATATGCAAAGCCAAAATATTAAACCAAATGAGATAACAATGCTTGGTGTTTTATCTGCATGTAACCACAGTGGCTTAGTAGAGGAAGGGAAAAGACGGTATAAAGCTATCGAAGGTTTCGGGCTTATCCCACAGATTGAACACTACGGTTGTATGGTAGATCTTTTGGGGAGAGCAGGATGCTTGGAGGAAGCTGAAAAATTGATAGAGAACATGCCGTGCAAGGCTAATGGGACAATTTTGAGTTCTTTTCTTTCTGCGTGCAGTTATTTCAAGGATGTTGCGAGGGCTAAGAAAACATTGAAAAGTGCAGCCAAATTGGAGCCAGGAAATGATGGGAACTATATCTCGGTGAGAAACTTGTATGCCGCGGAGAGGAGGTGGAGTGACGCAGAGGAAATTAAGAGGTTGATGAGAAAGAGTGGAGTAAGCAAGGAGGTTGGTTGTAGTGTCATTGAGATTGATGGTACAATCTGGGAATTTGTTTCTGGAGACGGGTTGTATCCGAACTGGGACTCAGTAGAATCAACCTTGCAACGGTTACGGAAGCACATGAAAGGAGACATCACTTGATAAAAGCAGAGAAACGAGCGAGATCGTTAAAAGAGCATTCTAATTACATTTTGTTAACAATTCAGTCTCTGCTCTGTAAATTATCCTAGAATTGACAAATTGATTACCATTTTGGGCTACTTCCTCAAAAGGCAATCGTGCTGAAGGGTTATGTTATGGACCCGGCTATTCATCAAGCCATGTGATGAGGTATATTTTTCAACCAATCGAAACCCAAATACTTCAGCTATTTATAGACAGATCAAATGTAAAGGAGGAGTAAAATCGCTTTCAATCAACCAGCTTCTTAAAGGTTTAATGCTTGTCATGAAGCATGAGTTGTTGCAATCTTTTTCCTAGTTGATTCCCAACCATATGCTTGCTCTTCAGGCTCATCTTCGAAGTTAAAAGTCGGTTTCAAGCGAGGAATCAGATGTCATTGCAGAGAAACTGAGGAAACGACAGATACCTTGCTTACCCTGATCATGCATGGCGTCCTTTTATATGTGTACCGACTACACATATTTTTGTACACCACAAAGAAAAATAAAAAATCCAGGTTTTGGCAAAATGGGGATGATTATGAGTTTAATGGGAGGAGGTTGGTTGCTTTCTTTTTCTTTTTTCTTTTTCATTTTAATTTATTTCTGAAATCTGCATGTTTAACATGCACAATTCTTCCTCGTTTTCTATTTCATTCTTTTACAATAATGTTTATGCTTATAATGAGAATTTGATATAACCCTAATGATTGACCATTGTTATAAACCGTCATATTTGTTTCAAATTATGTCAGTTTTGCATATTTTGACCAAACATTGTGGTTAGAAACGTGCATTACCATGAAACTGATTAATAATGTTCTTGAGTTGTGCGTTTGAATGATAGGGGCAATGTACTCGCAGATGGTGAGTTTAGTATCAACAGCCGTGTACGACCGGTTTAAAGCGAGCGAAATAAAAAATTTTGATGATTTCCACGTCTCCATTCTTGATATTTTCAAGTAAGGGCTTAGACAAACACATTGTACTTTCGAGATTTATCATGTTCCTAGATTAGAAAAGAAAACAAAACAATGACGAAAATGTGTATACTTTCTTCTTACCGAATTAAAACAATCTTATCCAGCAATTTCAACTCTGCATTGCCCGGTAAACACTTCGATGCACCACCGCGCGAAGAAATAGAGGTAACCAAACCAACTTCTCAAATGCAACTTCAACTTTCCCGTAATTTTGTCTCTCTTATCAATGCTATTTCGTAATTAACAACAAGCAGGAGGCTTTCAAACAATGGCAAGAAGAGGCCGATCCGATAAAAAAGAAGGAAAATTTCGTTGAGTTCCTGAAAAGAAGTGTTAAACTGAGCAAGACCGACAATGCAACCATGATCACAGGAGTAATGACGCCGCCGGCTGCCATGGCGGCAAAAAGATACATCGAGAATGTGCCACAGCTTAAGTTAATGAAAGCATTCCCTGATGCCGTCTTTGTGCCGACAGCAACGGTGTTGGGTCTCTTTTCTGTTCAGATCTCCAGAAAGATTCTTATGGGAAAAATGGTATCTTGATTATATCTTCTTTGTAGTGTGTGTTCTAATATATATATATATATATATATATATATATATATGTATATATAAGCCCAGACGATTATAAGAGAAATTTCAACATCTTGTACATGTGAGATTTCATGGTCAAAGTATTGTCTAGCTTAATAAATCAAGGTGGTGTGAACACTCCAAGAAAGAATAAAATGGATACCCATTAATACAATTTATATTGTTCATTTTATTTAGACGAGGAAACAGAGAACGGATTAAAAACCCAAATAAGATTATATATTTGTAAACGTAAGGGAGAAACCCAAAAAATTAAGGACATCCAAAAGGATTTTACAGTGTATTTTTCAGCATCCGCAGCATGTACAGTTCAAATCCTTTTTACATCATGAGAAACTGACAAGAGACACAATTTACAGCAGAAAAAAACATATTTATAAATAAATATATATATATATATATATAGAATATACAATACAGAAATTGAAAAGATCTAGCCGCTGAATTCTCTTCATGCACAAAACTCTCAGTCCAAAGTTATCTTCCGAATTACCTCTTAAAGCTAATCTGAAGATTACCAACTTCATCTTTTTAAGCAAGGCCGTCGCTTGCCACCATATCTTGTCTTCATAGTAGGTCTCACAACCACCTTTGAAGCCGAGTCAGCTTCCGAAACAGGAACAGAAGGGGTTTCTAGTTGCTTTTCTTCCGAAACCTTTGGCTTCTCCGTGAGTTGATCTCTCAACTTCTCAAAATCATGCAACTCTTCCTTCGCATGCTCGTTATCTATCAGCACTTCATCTTCGGTCTGCGCATGTGAAAAAGATATGATAAGCCCAACTGAGACAAATAGCTAGCGCAAATTTAAAGTGAACCATATTTAGACAATTTTCTTTTGTAATATCATTATCCACTGTGAAACAACTAATCACCATTAAACAATAAGCCAAAACAAGGGCAGTTTCATTGAAGAACGACCTACATTTCCAAGTAAGTTTCCAACCTGAAGCCGAACTGTGCTTCCAATCGTATCAGAACGAGGGGTCACCTCTCCGTGACTTGAAGCTGCACTCTCAGGCATAAATAGATCGCCCATATTGCGCTCAGATTGTGTGTGCTGAGTTGGAATACACAGAGAGTCAACTTGCAATCCTTTTCCGCCTTCAGGAGGAGCAGGATTTTCAGCAGTACTGCCACATGCATTAATTGGTACAGTGCGGATAAACCTATTAATGGACGAAACATTACCCAAGTTTCCAGAAGCCACCTTTTCCACTCGGGAAATCAACTTCTGGACTCGTAACTGTATCGCATCAATATACCGGAAAAGAGCATCAACAGAACTATCACCATCATCGAACCGGAGAGAGAATCCATCATTTGTCCGGAATTCGTCATTGTGATCAGTAGTCTTACCTACAAGGTCCATAAAGATGCTTTACTCCAGTGATAAAAGGTAGTTTGATTAACAGGTAAACTACGTAACAGGCTTGCTTAACCGTCACTGTTTTGCATTAATGCATAGGAATAAGAAGTAAAAAAACAAACATAGCCCATACCCAGATTGCCAAAATCATCTTCCATGGAAGCGATGTTAGGAACAGACCTCTTATTTTCTGGAAAGAAAAGAGAACAAAACACATAAAAAGATAAATCAGAAATTAACTCGACAAATATAGCACATAAACATAATAGCAAACAACATACCAAAATAGGAGAACAAGTTATGCTGCGACATGTATGACGCTATATCAACTGCCTCTTCGACCCTCTTCCTTTTCTTCCTCCTCATGACTTTATTTCTTCCAATTTGACTCAATAACGGACGTGATTTCGCATCAAGACCTTCTGAAGCAGACGTTCCACACTCAAACTGATTTCTTTCCTTATATTCTGCAAGCTCTTTATCATATTTCAACGCTTGGGACTGAAGCTCCTTAATTTGCAGCTCCATCCATTTACACCGCCACATTAGGGGATGTATAAACTTTCTCCAATGAGCTGTCAACTTCTTCTTCCTAGAAAATTAGATACACGAGTGAAACAGAAACATTATTCGATCAAGCAAAGCCAGAATATCTTTACGTTAAACATTGGGTGGGCCCTGAAACTAAAACAAGGGTTTTTGGTAATATTATCCCTGCACTATTACCATTATATTTTTTATGCAAATTAGTCCCCTTTTTGGCATTTTCTTTCATAAGCATAAAATCAACGATGCATTTATTAAGTTTAACAAAACTATAAAATAATTTCACACAAATTGCCTACATTGGGAAAGCAAATGGTTTGGTTCTATCCATTACATTTACGATTAACTTATATACCAAAGAGACAGATTTTGTATCTACACTCACCTCATTAAAAAACCACCCAAACGCGTGTCATACATTGACACCGAAGCATGGTCACACAGCACCCGTGACTGAACTTCATCATCATTCAACGTCGAACCATTCTCTGCCCCAGATACTGTATCACCAAAAGAGCTTGAATACTCAATTTCATCAATGTGATCAGTTTGAACCGCCCCAACATTCGGAGATTGAGCAATGTCGGTTACGTTGAGCTCCTCATTCTCAGTTACATCAGGTGGGGTGGTCCCTTTAAGCACCGGTGATACTTCCACGTCAAAGGTCTCATCCTTGCAATTACTCACACAGGGCAAAAGCTCATCTCTTGGGTCCCTATGGAGACTCGGGTTCTCCTTGTGAACCGAAGCTTTCATTGAAGCTTCTGACTTTGGCTTCAGATCCAACTCAGGGCCCATCCTATAGTTTCACACACAAAAATGAATAAATAATTTCGAGTTTCTAGGTTAGAAAAATCAACGAAAACCCATAAAATAGCAAGATTTCTCTTTTTATAAGTCGCCGAATTCTACGGTCTAAGAAAACCAGAAAATTTTCATCATGAAAATTAAAAGAGAGAAGACATAAAAGTTTCAGAAAACATATTTGGATATTTCCAAAAACAGATAAATTAAAGAAAATGCAGAGAACAGAAAGATTACTCTTTTTCCAGATATTCCGTATTTCACAGCTCAGTGCCTACATATGTAGAATATCAGAAAATTGCTCGTGCAAAATAAATAAATAAATAGAAAAACCCCATAAAAATTCATAGAACAAAATTGGATATTTCCATGCCAGCAGAAAAACACTCTTTAGACAATTCCACGATCAGAAAAATCAAACAAAACCTAGAGAATATAAAGATCACTCCTTTTCTTCTTTTTTTTTTCCCAAACAATACTCGATTTTTCATTGTTCATATGTAAAATCAAAAGGCATGGAAAAACATTCTTTAGAAAATTCCAAGATCAGAAAAATCAAACAAATCCTTAAGAACATAAAGATCACTCCTTTTCTTCTTTTTTTTTCCCCAAACAATACTCGATTTTTCATTGTTCATATGTAAAATCAAAACTACCACCAAATAATTAAGAAAAAACCACAAAAAATTCAGAACAACAAAAATTAAACATTTCCATACCAGAAAAAACGAAACTCTTATCTTCAATCGAGATATGAAAGCAGAAAACGAAACATAAACAGCAAAACTTGAAAAACCCTAGAACAAAAATCAGAAGCTAGAGAGAGAGAGAGAGAGAGAGAGACCTGGGGTTTTAGGGGAGTCTTTGGAGAAGCCTAAGGCCGGGGCATGGTACGCACCACCGGCGGTGACAGACAGACAGTCGGAAGCGTCTCGACCTCTGACCGGTTTTCGGGAGGAGAGAGAAAGCTCTGGTGTCTGGTCTGAGCTGAGAGAGAGAGAGAGAGAGTTTTATGGTATGAGTATGACCACCTTACCATACTTGGAAAAGTCCAATATCGACCGTCTCATCTCATTGAGATTCGGTTCGTCATATTGGACGAGTGATGTTAAAGGGGTGGTCCAATAGGAATGCCTGCGGCGTTTCATCTCTGGTGAAAAGGATCTGTTTGGAATGCATGCACTTTCCTTTGTAGGAGGAGGTGTATCCTACAATTTGTGCATTTATTGGGGGTCTTTTTGCAAATATTCCTTTTTTTTTTTTTTTTTTAAGTAATCTTTGGTCGCGTGTTAATATTATGTAGTTGTTATTACATATGTAAACTTCGAATCGACCGCTTTCAAAAATAAATAAATAAATAAAAGTTTATGGATGGATTTTTAATTCCATTAAATCCGTTAAGTTGTTTATGGAAAAATCTTGAATTGATTGAGAAGATATAAATAGGATTTTCTTTTCCATTACATTTGTAAAGTTGATGGAGGAAATATAGTACATTGATCCGACATACTTAAAAGTCACAAGCAGACAAATGTCGATGATCGTGGGGGTGGGTGGGGGGAACACCAAGAAGTCGCTTGATTTTAAGAAAACGACACAACGTTTACTACATTATACAGATATCGCAACAGAAGAAAAAACAAACATTTCCTTTAATATGAAGTTCGATTAAAAACGACAAGACGACAACTAAAGTAACACGCAGTAACAACATGTGTTTTCCTTACAAAAAGACAATTACTAAAAATGTCGTTTAACGCAAACGACAATCAGAAGAAATGATAAGAACGAAGAAAAACAAAGTCTATTTTGAAGAAGACGATATCGATTGAATTTGAACCCAAAATACGACATGTTGCTTCATATAACGAGAACAACTATAGAAATAATGCGGCAACAAAATCAAAAAAATAACATAAAATTAAAATTACTGTAGCTATTAAATAAAAGACATTCAGCATCCAAGGAGAAAACGACAAGGATTCATGTAAAACAATATCAAATTTCATATGAACGAAAAGACGACAAAGATGGAGAACGACACGTAGACAAAATAACTTTAAATATACTAAAGAAAAAGAAAAATGACTAGTCAATTATTATTTATTATTTAAATCAACTTAGGCCACTCTCATTGGGAAACGAGAATTGAACCAAAAAACGACATGTCTTTTCTTGGAAAAAACGACAACGATTGCAAACGACATTCATAGTAGCTAACAACATTCAAGATAAACGACAACAGATAAAAGAAACTTTAGCTTAAATGAGGAAAACAACACTGATTGTAACTCACACCAAGAAGCTTTAATAAAACGAAAACTACAACAACATGCCGCTTTATTGAAGAACACCACAACGATTAGAAACCTCACTCAAGACGATAATAATTAAAAGAAAAAAAAAACGACAGTCATCATAAACGACAGCTATGGCAAACTACAGCTCGTTTCATACGGAGGACGCACCACTGAAAAAACGACATGTAAAACAAATAAGAACAGAAAAACCGACGTAGAAAACATGGAAACTGCACTCGTTGAAACACACTCAACGAAAAAGGCAATCACAGTAAGCGGTTATTTGAAGTAGTTATTACTTATAATATTGGGAAATAAAAAGCAAAAATAATATATTCTAGGGGATTAACATCGTTAATATTTATTCTTTATTAGAAAAAGAAAAAAGCAATAATAATCTTTAATCGTCATAATAAGTCAAGTCATTGTCTTTTTTTTTTTTTAAATGTTATTGTCATCTTTTGTGGAAGGATAATTATCTGAGTAACTTTGAAGTCTCGAGAGGTAGAAAATGTAATCCTAAAAAATACAAGACTATTTTCAAGATAGTCATCTCTCAAATACACAATATTTTTATTCTTTTTTTTTTCCCTAAATTTAAAAATTGACAATTCATATTTTACACCTTATAATAGAATTAGATGGGGAATTTATTATATATTATCAACAAAATCTTCCACAAGGATGACACATGAGAGACTTAAAAGGTAAGGTCTTAAAAAAGATAAAATAGTAAAGAAAAAATTTGAAAACAAAAATCCTAAAAATAATTTTTTTTAAAAATTGAACTAAAAAAATGGCTAAACCAATCTTTTTTTTTTTTCCAAGTATTTTTTCAAATCTTTTTTTTTTTTAAAGTCATTTAACCATTTTTAAACTCTCACCAGCCATTCTCCTACTAAATCATCTTTTAAAATAAGAAACAAACGAACAAATAAACAGTTTAGCAATTTAGATATGCTCCTTGAACTTTTCAAATTTAGAATTTTAATCCCTAAACTATTTTTCCTGACAATTAACCTCCTGAATTTCTAATTTTTGACAATTCAGTCATTTTTACTTAAATTAATTACAACTAAGACAAATTTTTGCTCAATACTTACACATTATAGTTCAAAAGGGACAATGCTAGTCATTTTTACATAAGTCCAATTCAAATTTATTTTAAAAATTTAGGTTTAAGTTTGAGTATAGTTGAATTAAGTTCAAATTTTCAAAGAAAATTATATTGAAGTTAAGTAAAAATGATCAACAATGCTCTTCTTGGACTATAATATACAAGTTATGTGTTTAAAAATCAATTAAATTTTAATGAATTTGAGCAAAAAGGACTGAATCGTCAAAAATTATAAATTGAGGAACTTATTGTCAAGAAAAAAGTTTAAGAGCTAAATTATCAAATTTAAAAAATTCAGGAGGTATATGTACAAATAAGTCTATTGTAAAAGCTGGACCTTTAAAAGTAAATATGGAAAATGAAAAATGAGACAATTGATATCTTCAGGGGACATTATGAAAATATCTCGAAAAAAAAAGGACCATTATGAAAATAAGCGAAAATACAATGCAACCTTCTCTTGATTGACTGCCAATTCAGGGACATGAAAAACAGACAAAACTAGTGTGGAAAGGTAGTTGGATATTGGAAACCCCAACCCCAAACCCCAACCCCAACCCCAACCCTCCCACCTCCCAAAGAGTTTCCCAAAGATCTAGGAATCTAAAACCTTAAATTTCTCGAAAATCCCACCACAGCCCTCTTCTCGGTTCTCATCAATGGCTTCTCGACCACTTCTATTCTCCTTCTTCATCGTCTCTGCCGCTGTCATCCCCTTCTCTCGCTCTGTTCCTTTCATCGTCTTGCATGGTAATTTCTTCACTCTCTCTCTCTAACTTCATGGATTCTCTAGGTTTTAACACTTTCTCTCTCTACTTTCTCGATACCCTTTACGTTATTTGACCTATTATTAGATTTTTCACTCTTTTTTTTTTTCTGTCTTTTTGTATGGGAATTAATCACATGTAGTTAAGTGCCTTTATCAGATATACAGTTATTCGTCGGTTTCTTTCGGGTCCCCCCCACAGTATTATGAAAGAAAATGCCGTTATCACTATTTTAGTAGTTGGAACGAAGTAGTGAAAATTGTTTTGGTGTGACATAATTCTGAGATTTTGACAAGGCAATACCAAACGAAATATTTAGAAACTATGTGCCAATTGATTTGGTTCTTCACTTATTCCTCTATTGCACTTCAAATTTATAAGAGGTTACACATGTTATATAGCATCGAATATATATTACTCATCATCCTAAGTCTGACATAGGAGAGTAGACCTATTTTTTTTTCGGGTCATATGATATTTCTTTCACACACTTGTTGTGATGCATTGCTGTAGATAATGAATAGCGGTGATGGTTTAAGAACATTTACGAAGTTTCTTTATGATTGAAATCTCTTTTTGGATTTCATGATAGGCATTGGAGATAAATGCACCAATCGAGGGATGACACAATTCACAGAGCTCCTAAGCAACTGGTCGAATTCGCAAGGATATTGCATGTAGGTTTCTCTAGATGTAAAGTTGTGTTTACAATGACTCTGTTGTAATCCATATGAATTCTGAATATTTTTTTTTTCCTTTTTTGGTAGAGAAATCGGAAATGGGTCGTGGGATTCATGGACAATGCCCTTGATGGAACAGGTGATTTTTGGATTAATATATAAGAAGATGTGCTCATTCATAACCTACCATTTTTATACACTAACAATTGGTTATCATACTTCTACTTGCAGAGTTCTATTGTGTGTGAGAAGGTGGTTAATTCGTTTGGTAACACAGTTTTTTATTCTCTCAGCCTGGATATTAAAGTATAGTTTCTCTCTTAATAAATAATTTATTTTAATTTACCAGGTGAAGCAAATAAGTGAACTGAGTGAGGGTTACAACATCGTTGGACTCTCTCAGGTGATTGATAAGTGTTGTAAGCTTTTTTTTTTTTCTTTTTTTTCTTTTTTTTCTTTTTCTCTTTCTCTTTCTATGCACTATGATGAATATATTTATACATATATATATATATATTTGCATATATATTAATTTGTAGAAATTCATGAAAAGTTTAACTGAATGTTGGGTAAGCTACTTCTAAATGCTAATACATGTGGATTCCATTTGTTTTGTAGGGTAATGTGATCGGTCGAGGTGTTATCGAGTTTTGTGATGGGGGACCTCCTGTAAGAACTCGTTTAACAGTTTGCTTCAAATTATTGTACTTTCTAGGCAAACAGAAATTCGATCCCGTTGACACTTGTTATGTTCTATATTCTATATGCTATGAACAAAGTATGATAAATGTGATCAAATCTTTCTATTCTTGCTGTTCAAAATGCTATTACTTTTCTCTTGTACCCCTTCCTTTAAAATTTTTAAACTTATTTTCCTGCTGATAAACGTTCATAACATGTTTCAAATCTTGATATATTCTTCTTTATACATGAAATAGGTTAAAAACTTCGTATCTCTTGGAGGTCCCCATGCCGGTACTGCTTCCATTCCACTTTGTGGAGTATGTGCTTCCATTTCTTGCATTTTCTTTTTTCTTTTTTCCTCTTTTTTGTGATTTCAGAAGGGTTCCTATCATGCCCAACTTCAAAAGAATGTTGAAGAAATATATAAACGCTACTAAACAGTAAACATGCTTCTATTACATGTCTGTGCATCTAGAGCAAGAGAGTAAAGTTACCGCAGCTGGTTTGACCTGCTCTATTTTTTTACAGTCCGGGTGGATTTGCATTCTTATTGACACTTTAATCAAGTCAGAGATCTACAGCAACTATGTCCAGGTTCAAATTTCACTTCTAAGCTTTCAATTTCTTCACACCTTTTCTACTTAATTTGTTTGTACTCGCTTTTGCTTTAGTACTGAGATTTGTCCCGAATGGCAGTTCCCTTAAATTTAAGTTGCCTGTGTTCTGATAATTTTGCAGGAACACTTAGCTCCCAGTGGTTATCTTAAAATCCCAACTGTAAGTTTGATAGTTCTAGTTATTGAAATGCGGTGCTTGTTTTTCATGTCGGGGGGTAGAAATGGAACATTATTCCTTCCTAGTACTGCCATGGAATATGAATAAAAGTAGCACTTAAATATTTTAAAGCGTGTTTTTTTTTTTTTTTTTAACTGTACCATTACTATCCGAGTATCACTTAAGCCCCATTTTTCCGACCTTGAAGCTAACAATTATCATGACCTCTCCTTTCTCCAGGACATCGATGACTACTTGAGTGGTTGTAGATTTCTCCCAAAGCTTAATAACGAAATCGTTAGCGAGAGAAATTCAACCTACAAGGAAAGATTTTCTAGTCTTCAGAATTTGGTACTCATAATGGTGAGTCAACTAGTTACCTATTTTTCTCTTGGCTCATGGTGTATAAATTTGATCGTTGTTACGATGTGAAGTATGGTGATTGCTTTCCCTTTCTCTGCAAAATTGAGCAGTTTAAGGAGGATACCATTTTGATACCGAAAGAAACCGCCTGGTTTGGATATTATCCTGATGGGACCTTCGATTCTGTTCTCCCCCCTCAAGAGGTAACTTTACAACTCCGTAACCTGGTCTCTTTGTCATTAGCATGACCAAATTCGATAGAAAGATTTCAGTTATTCCTGCAAGAGATAGCACGTTGTTCAAGTATGGTAGTGAACATTCTTTTCAACTTGAGAACAGCAGGAAGTTTTATTTAAATCTTTCTTTTGTCGATTTAACGTGGTTTACTGCCTACAGACAAAGCTCTACACTGAAGACTGGATTGGTTTGAGAACTTTGGATGAAGCCGGGAAAGTTAAATTCGTAAGCGTGTCAGGAAATCATCTAGCAATCTCTAGAAGTGATATGAAAAAGTACATAGTGCCGTACTTGATCGACAACGCATCAACACAGCTGGTGACGGCAGGCTTTTTATCTCATGTTAGCTGGTTTTCATCAATCTGGAACAACTTCTTGGAACTGGCTGGAATTACTGAAAACCAGCTTTTGCTGCAGTCGATGGATTGATTCAACGGCCGTCTAGGTTGATGACGGGGAATTTAGTGAGGGAAAATGAATAGTGAAAAACAAAAGGTTATTACTTCCACTTGGGACAGACATTTGTGCCAACATAAGATATATAAATCCAATGAGACTGTTGTTATATTTGTCAATTTTAATGCGAGTGTGATGAGTGTATTTATGGTCCATTGGTTTGCTTGTTAACAACCAATCTGCACCAAACCTGTTTTTTTTTTAAATGAGAATCATGCTAGATCTTAACTTCTAAACACAAACATGGAATTGAAAATAATAATATTCATGATTTATCAAAAGTACTTAGATATCTTGTTTTTTTTTTTTTTTTTTTTAGTTCTTACGGTCGTAATTTTGTGAACCTGTACCACTTTCGTTCTTCTATTTCTTTTTCACCTTTCCTTTTTCTTCTCAATCATTCTTTGTTATTTTTCGTGATTAAATTCAAAACTACAGAGCAGGACAGATTGGATATATCAAAATCTGTCTTGTGTCTTTCCCTTGATAACACGTAAACTAAATATTCATAGAAACATCAGCAAGTCCCTCTCTCCTTTTTTTTTTTTTTTTTTTTTTTTTTTCTTTTTTTCTGTTTTTTTTTAATAAATATTCTTTTACCATTCATATTAGAGCAAGACAGAAGGGGGCATAATTGACTAGGAAGCAAGCAAAGCCTGTCAACGACACTTCTGTTTATTCTTTCATAAAATACATCTCCTAAGAGGAAAAATGAGCTGGCATAAAAAATGAATAAAATAAATTGGCACGTTTCTCACGATGGTACCCTGAGCAGTGATTAAATTTAGACATTTTCTCATAGATTGGTCAACTGATACTAGCTCGGTCGGTAAGGATGTGATGAATTAAAAGAAATCCCAACTCAAATATTTAGAACAGCTAGCATAGCAAACTAACCAAAAATATATATACATACATATATATATGCATCACCCGAAGAATTCGCCAACGACGAGTAAAATTTTTCTGATCATCGTTTCCTTCTTGGTCAAAATCGCCCACTGATCAAATCAAAAATCAGAGAGACAAAGGACACATTTTCCCCAACACAAGTGCCTTGACAAGTTTCAAACAGCTAACATATATGTATTATTATCTAGACAATATTTGCCACAATGAATAAAGAAAGAAACCAAAAAAAGGGAAAAAGGAAAAAAAAAAATTTGTGACAAGATTACAAGACTGATCCCCCACCTAACAGTACTCTTTGATACAATGGGGAAGCTACTCGAACCTAAATCAACCACCTTTATGCCTACGAAATAAGGAGAGACTTCAAAAGAACGGTAAATGAGATTAATGAGATTGGACACAATCGCTGCTACGGCACTCAGAAAGATTCTACTATATGAAGGTTTTCAAGAGAAGCCAGGAGTGTCGAGTGCGTTCTTATCGCGCCTTATACTGCTGTGCAAGAGCCTGTTCACGATATCAGTTTCAACATCATCGGTCTTAATAGCTGTGAATGTATTGTCTTGAAGATGGCCTAATAATAAGAAGTCCTCAAAGTGAGGATTCTATGTGATGATGCTCGAGATTGCGAAGTACAATTCGGGCAAAGATTTTGGCTTCGAGCGGAGCAGTTGCTGCAGCTGCAGCAGCCCGCAGAACTCTTGCTGCTCCTGCATTCTGCATTAGACTCGCATGATGCATTGCATGCCTGCCACCAGGGATAGTAAACTGCAAACGGAAAGGATAAAACACGGAGATATCTCCAAGAGTTAGTTTTTTAAAGTGCTCTACTAAAAGTAAATTGGGGTCACACACCCAATGAAGAATCCAACATGCAAAAATACCTGTAAAAGAGCAAATGCCGCACATGCCTTGAGTACAGATGATGAATTCCGTAGCATGGCAACAAACCTTCCAATCTCGGCTCCACTAAAGAGGGCAAATACCAACATTAGGGAAGATTCAGATTAATAAATAAACGCAAAACTGCCAAATTAAAAGTGTTTGGAGGGAATAATAGAAAGAGGACGGCTAAAAACTGATATCTGGCCTACAAACTTGACCAGAAAGGAAGACTTAAAATGATTTGAGATTTTGGGCATTGCAAAAACCTAACAAGCCAATACAGGTGGAAAGGAAATGAACTGAAAGTTGGTAAAAGAGGTCCATTTAGCCAACACCAAAAACCAGTTATTTGAGCTATCTAATCACTAATTGCAAGTACTAGCAGAACACAAGACCTTAGTTGGACTTTCAGATACATACATACATATATTTATATATACATAGAGAGAGAGAGAGAGAGAGAGAGAGCTAACCTGCATCTCAGATGTCCAGCTTCCTGAATACGGGCCCCTTCCGTTACTTGTGCCAATGCTGCAGGGGCTGATGAAGCAGCAGCCGCGGCGAACGAGTGTGGATCAGAGAATGTGAGGACAAAGGCTTCAATGTGCTTCAGAGCCATCCTTCTAGCGCCGTCTAAGCTCACACTCTTGGAGATACTTTCCGATGAAGTCCCAACAAGAGCATATTCATCCATTCTGCATAAAGTATTAGGAAACTTTAGCAAATATTCATGCAAATAATATGACGAGAATAATATTTTTTTGTTGGATCCCGCTCTATGGAATTTTTACATAACAAACATGTGTCTAACTATTCGAAGGAATCAATCTTAAAAAAAATCTAGCCAACACGTGGACAATTGCAAAATTAGATAACTTAGGACAGATTCGGATGGATCTCTAAAATTGTTTAGTGACTCAAAGGATCTAGTCCTAGGACCTTGCCAATCAAAATTTCCATTTGAGGCGGATAGAGAACAGAACATCGGAGTCCATACAATTAGAAATAGACTTCAAAACAGGAGAAAACCGAAAGATGAGTAACAGGTTCATCTGGAACACGCTACAGCTAAGCCACAGTCATAAAATACCTTCCATCAAACATGTACGCCAATGCTAATGCAGCCATGAAACGTGCCATCTTCGATACCGAGGAAGAGCATAGATGAACAAGAGCGGGAACTCCTCCTTCCTCCACAATACGCAGAGCGTTACCAGGGTTAAATGCCAAGTTCCAAAGAGCTCCTGCTGCTGTTTCATGGACATCCTGAAAAGTAGAATCTGATGTTATGTTGTGTGAAGAAATGCAGCCCCACTAACTACGGTCAAACCTAGAAGACTTGAATAGAGGCATCTAACTTTTGAACTTTTCATCAAAATATCTATTGAAAGAACACTTACTTCAGCATCAGAGCGTGCTAATGCAATCAGAGGGGCAACACCTCCTTCTCGTCCAATAGCAATGCTAACAAATACAAACCAAAAGGAAAAAAGCATTAAAAATAAATATGTTCACACTGTCATACAAAAAGTGATGGTCATCTCAAAAAGAATAATTCATTCCCACATAGTCAATAATAGAGGATAATACTGATGTTTACGTTCTTTAACAATTCATGTGCGTTCAGTCACAAGAAGTTTTGGGCAGATAAGACAGCAAAGAAGTTGCCTTAGAGATTCCAATAAACGAAACTCGTAAACAATAGAATCAACTACCTTCTTACTTTTGGCGTGTTGTGGCCAGAGGAAAAAAGAAAAAAATCAAACACATACCTATTGACCTCGGAGACTGACAATCCCCAGAGAGCACCAGCAGCCCTTTCCTGCAGACCTGGGGAGGCATTTGAACAGGATTGTGCAAGAGCCACCTAAATAAGCAACAAGAAACGAGTTAGGCAAACAAAACACTATGTAGCTTTCATACTTCCAAATTTATGCTCGACGGACATAAAAATTACGCTTCCATGCCATCCAAGAATTAATTAATTCTGTTAGTCCATATCTGCCTTGGTAACATCAACCTTAGCGAGATACCATTGATTGAAAAAGATTTTCTGAACTAAGACCCTATAATTTTTCCTCCACAAAGGACTCTCTACCATGGAGAGTAGTCATAAAAGCTATATTTCATTACAATCACCAAAGAAATTTATACCAATGCTTCAACACCTCCAGCTGCTGCGATTGCTTCTCGATTCCTGTCATCGAAAGAAAGATTCCATAATGCACCAGCTGCTTCTTGCCTGTTAGAGGAGTATATCACCCATTTTTTACTTGTGCAAGAGATTTAACGTTAACTTGCTAAATAAGAATGCAGATACAAGTTATGTTTATCTACCTTACTCCTTCATGGGGAGATTGTGTAAGCTGCACTAGTGCTTCAAGAGCACCTGCCTCTTGTCCAACTGCGGCATTGTTGCTGTTACTATCTCCATGAGCCGCCAAATTTGCCAATGCACGGGCAGCCTGTTATTCACAAGTAGTGATAACTAATTTGTAATTTGCAAGTTTGAAGTTAAATGTGCAGCATCTAGATAAACATTTAAAACACGAAAAACAAATATCAATCATGAAAATGACTATGAAACACGATATCAAGATGCTGTTCTGTTCCATTTTCACTTCATGCAATATATGCACTCCCTCCGTAATAGTTAGTATTGTTACCTGCTCTTGCACTCCCTCAAATTTGCAGTTACGAGCAAGCATCACCAAAGCATGCACTCCACCGGCCACCGCAACCTCCGTGCTACACTTATCATCAGCTGCCAAATTTGCCAGTGCACCTGCTGCACGTTCCTGAAACCAGAAAAATATGAAGAAAACAATAAAGTTTAAACCAATTGTGTGCGAGCACAAGTAATGCATAATTTTTAAGCATTGTATTATTGTACACATAAAATATGCAAGGCATGAGAGGTACAAACCAGTACTCCGTCACCACCAGAGGACCACTTGAATATGAGATCAACTAAAGCCTTTACCCCACCCGCCTCCGCAATGGCACCCTGATTGGTAAATGTCATTTTTTATCTGAGTAAATATTTGAGTATATTTATGGAAAAACACAAGAATCACATAATATCAAACCTTATGCTCTTCCCCAACAGAAAGATTCCATAGGCCTCCAGCGGCTTCTTCAGCAACTAGCCTGTTCATAG
This sequence comes from Ficus hispida, assembly GCA_025413025.1. NCBI lineage: Eukaryota > Viridiplantae > Streptophyta > Magnoliopsida > Rosales > Moraceae > Ficus > Ficus hispida. The sequence continues at coordinate 1,658,235 of CM046369.1, read as the reverse complement.
ACCTCGCTAAACCAGCAAGAATAGTGATTCCTCCTTCCTCGGCAACAGCTTTCGCAACATTGGCGTTAACAGACAAGTTTGCTATAGCCTTCTCATACAGAACAAGCAGCAAGACAAGAAAAGTGTTACTTAATTCGGCATTTTGCACATGGCAATCAGGCTTAAATGAAGATTATTTCACAATTAAACAGCCAAGTTATAGAACAGCAATAATCATGTTAGTCAATGGCATGCCTATATTCACAATAAAGACTTTACCTTTGCAGCCTCAGACTGGAGTCCTTCCCGCCAAGATTTTGCTAGGTTCAGAAGGAGGCGTATGCCACCGTCTCTCATAACTGCTTCAGCCCTTCCACAGTCTATGCTAGCATTTTCATCATCAATGACAACAAAAGTTGCAAGTCCTGTGGCTGCCCTTTCCTGGACATCCTCTTGTGAACTCTGCATTAAATTGAGCAAAAGCGTTGCCCCTTGCTTGAGCCAAAACTCATCCAAACCATGTTGATTGGTCTCAGCAATGCGTAAAAGAGTATGGGATAGGATCCACTCAAGCCAAGTCATGATTTCATCCATGTTCCTATCATTCTTTTTTGAATCCCTCCAGTCCAAAAACACATTCTTCCCCTTCTTTGAGATATCGACAAATAAAGAACCTATATCTTTCAAAATATCAGTAAAAAGAGCTAGCAACATTTTGCCTTTATTTTTACTACCGGCAAAGTTGATGTCTTCTTCAAGAAACGGACAATTCAAGGCACACAATATTTTCAAGCTTGGCGATGATGATAACAATCTGGCAACAGCAGTCGAACCAATATCAGTTCTTGAAATATCTAAACCAATCAAGTACGGGAGCTTAGGCCATTGGCTCGAAGCCACACCCCACTTCATATTCGAAGTCCCTGCAACTGAGAGATAACGGACTGATACAACATTCCCCAATGCCAACTCATCTATGTTCAGACAGTCTATAAACCCGATATCAGTCAATTTCAGACAATGCTTGGCCAAAGCATTAATAGCATCACCATTAACATCCCTAACTCCAGAAAGCCGCAGCCTTTTCAATTTCGGACAGCAAAGAGCTATTACCTTTATAGCATCGCTACTGATCCTTTCACAGAAATCAGGACCAAGCTGAAGGCTTTCGAGTGCCTCGTGCCGGGCCACGATCATGGAGAGTGTAGCATCAGTTATTTTCCTGCAATAGTCGCCGCTTATTTCGTGCAAATTCCTAGCTTGGAGATGAATTAACGCATCGGCAGACTCAGCCCCACGGAACCTAAGCTTCCTAAGATTCACACACCTCGGAGCAAGCGAAGTGGCCATTGAAACATCGCATTTGTGGGCGCGAAGATCCAAAGAAGTCCACAGGCATGGCGAAACCCCAAGAACCCTCCACGTTTTGCAAGTTGATGATAAGCTTGCTCTGTCACGATAATTCAGACATGAAAATAGCTGAATCACAGTATCATCAGGAAGACTGGTCCAATCCACAAACCCACTTAGGTCCAAACCCGACACCTCGTACTCGATTTCGGGATAGCTCGGCAAGATTACCTTTTCCTTCCCTTTCCTAGCCACCTTCCTCCGAACCCTACGACTCATATCTCAACCAATCTACACAGCCCCAGAAACCAATACCATTCACCCTCTAAAAGACCCAAGTCATACGACCAGTTTTCACAAAAACCACAAAGACCCAGAAGCCTATAACCTCTAATCTCAAACACCCAAATCCTAAAATTACAATTGGAACACAACAGAACCCAAAGGACGATATCTTTTTCGCACCCCAAAAACCCTAACAAAACTCAAACAAGCAATAAAATTTACTAGCGAAACTTGCATCTCTCTCCCTATATGTATATATACATATATGTATATATATCATCTATAATTGAAGAATCTATGGAAAAGAAAATCTGGTATAAATAAATGCATTAAAGTGCAGAACAAAGTCGGTTTTTTTTTTTTTCTTTTTTTCTTTTTCCTTAATCTCAAACCTGATAAGCTGAAGAGGGTATGTGGGGATATATATTAGGACATCAAGTGGAAGCTATTTGGAATCAAAAAAATCCAACCACATGCCTATAATGGGATTTGCATTCTAAATTGATTTAGAGAGAGAGAAAGGAAGAGAGGGAGAGAGGAGACAAAAGCTGAAGAAGGGTCGGTGGAGAAATTCAGGTTTGTGCTTTTTGGATGGTGAAAGAGAGCAGAGCCAAACCCTCAAAGCAAGTTGTCTGCCTCTCTCCCCTATTTGCCTCTGCGATTTTGTTATAAAGAGAGAAAGTTTGTGTTTTTTTTTTTTTTTTGGATATTAAAGAAATTGTCAAAATTTTAAAAAAAAAATTAGGGAAGAGAATTACAGCATTTGGGGGTGGATGAGTTGGAGAAGAATGACATTTGAAACTACAGCTCATGAGAGACGCGAAAGAAAAGAAGAAGAAACCACCATTCTCCTCCAATTTATATCTACTACACATATACATACATGTATATAGATATATAATACCCGCTTCTTGAATTTCTACTTATTTATTTATTTATTATTTATTTTTATTTTTAGAATTCTTATTCTCATTAAACCACGCTTGATTTGTGAATAAAATCTAGATTTTGTTTCAGTCAAAAAAAAAAAAGAAAAAAAAAAGAAATTGGGCAATATTATCTCTTTTTTCTAAGATTTTGTTTGATATTTAAGTTTAATTTTAATTAAATTATAATTTTTTATCTTAATTTTTATCTTTTTTCAAAATCAATAAAATTTATAATTGATTTTTAAAAAATCAACCAATTCTAATTTAAAATTTTTATTTTCAACCGGTGAAACAAAAACGGAAGCTAAGCCTTATATTAGCTAAATTGTGTTATCCAATAGAATTTTATGCTAGAGCAAAAAGAACCCTACATTATCTTATTTTAATCGTTAAACTATACTTGAATTGTATTACAATAAGAAAAGTCTAAAAGTTTATCAAATTTTGATTAAAATAGCCATATTATTGTTATAGTGTAATTTTTTTTATTCAGTTTAGAAATTAAAATATAACTTTGTATGAATTATACTAAGGTATTTGGTGGTATTATAAGTATTTTTTAGTGATGGCATCAAGTCTTTGTATACTTCCAACTATTGTTCAAGTGCCCATCCCATGCAGGAGATGTCGTGAATATCCTTTGACATCCGACTATATGTTAATGCTGATGTTGTGGGTCAATAGGCTCTGAGTTATATAACATTTTGTTTGAAAAAAAAAAAATAGATGACATGATTTCTATTTATCCCTATCCCTATGGTGTTGTAGGCCAATAGGCCTTGAGTTATAATATATGGATTGAAACAATAAATGGGTACGTTTTACTTTCTAAGTGTGTATCGATTTGTACCCTAAAGTAGAAAACTTCAACGTTTTTTCTGAGACATGGTTAAGAAAAATAAGATTGCAAGGAGTAAAGACTAAAATACCTCCCAAAAATCAAAGGGACTTCTCATATTCTCTCTTCTTCTTCTTTTTTCCTTTAATCTCTTTCTCAGATTGCTTTGTTGCCACCGTCCAACCCCATCGCTTTTGCTCCTTCTCATCGCCATGTCGTCTCCTTCCTCGCCATTGCGCATCAAATAAAATTTTAGTAATTAACTTGATAAAATTAACATTATTAAGCTCAGTCAATATTAAAAGGGAATATAATTATTTTCTTTTATACCATATAATAAGGAACTAAATACTAAAAGTGAATCAATAAATTTTTTTTTTCTATTATTTAGTTTCTAATCTCATTACCTTTCTTATTATATTTCCTCACGATTTGGTAAACGCATATTACGAGTCTACAAACGCAAATAAAAATACATCATGGAAAGGTTCATTAAGACACCTAATATCCATTTCTTGATGTAGTTGGCTATGACAACATTTCTTTTGAATTTGGAACAAAAAATATAAAATTACTTCGCTTTGACACTTTAGCATTAAGGATTATTACAGATTTACAAATTCATGATGTAAATTATTAAAAGTAAAAATTTTAAAAAAATTTAATTTTGTGATTTTTTGAATTAATTATGTTTTTTTAGTTAATTATGGGATTAATAAAAAAAATCTTTAAAAAATTACGAGTTAGATTTCAGCAAGCAACTGACCATTCTACCTCAATATTCAAGGGACAAAATTTCCACCAAATTAAGGATATGACTGTGATAGAGACCCTTTGAGAATCTCTACCCATAGTGCTCACTTTTCTACCACACATATACGATTGAAGGGCTGATGAAATAGATGGTGCATACTTTATAAAATAGACCTTCCCACTTTCTAGTTTAAACCAAGATATAAGCCTAAGAAAATATTTAATGTTCAAAGGGCATGATCGTAATTTTCTTATTTATAACAAATTAACACTTGCAAGCCCCAAAATTTATTTCTCAAGTTCTTTAAGCTACAACAGTTGTCTTCTTCTTCTTCTTCTTCTTTCAAATACCAATGAACTTTGAATTTCATTTTTCTGCAACTTTTTTTTTTCAAATATGTCTCCGGGTATGTTGTCGAATATGCTCTGTATCACGGCCAAGGTCTTGTTCGCCTTGAGTTAGAGCTAAGAAGCAAGTGTAGTTGAGTCGTGTCCGAACGGCTCGTGTGTGTTTTTGGGTAGGAAAATAGAGACCCAACTTTTAAAGGAAGAAAAAGAACACAGATTAGAAGAAGAAAGCCATAAGGTCTGAACTTGATTTTCGTGGTTTAAGACAATAATCTAAAAAGTTGGTGAATATTTCTTTAACAAGTAAAAAATGGGTATGACTTGATTTCAGATAAATGGTGGAGATAAGTTTAGGGGGGGGGGGGAGGGGATTTGGAGGAAGAGAGAAGGAACGAGGAGTGAGAAAGAATACTAGAGGAATTTGAAAAAGATACACTATATTTGAATTTTTTAAAAAAATTATATTTGATTTCATCAACTCCATTTGATCTCAGATCTGTTTGGCAAAATTTTTTAGAAAACCATTTCGATATCAGTGTTGAACAGAGAGAGTTCATCTCTATCGAGCCAAGCCACTGAATCTCATTCTTGTTCACGGTGGCAGGTTACGACGGGAAGGTGATGGCCGTCAGGTACGTGTTGAGGTCGGCGTTTTGTCGGAGTATTGTTTTGAGTACCGAATGTCTGTATTGGGGAATTTTAAAAAATCACAAATGCAAAATAAAATTACGAAAACACCCCTAAATGTGTAAGATCTAGTACTAAACTGACCACAAGGAAAGACCATCTAACGGTCCATATGAAAGAAGCAATAATTATTAACCATTAGATGAAACCCTCTCAACAGTGACCCTAAAATAGAGACTCACCCCAAAAAAAAAAAAAAAAAAAAAAAAAAAAAAAAACCAAAACCAAAACCAAACCCTTGGAACACAAATTATACAAACAAACCAAATCCTTGTAACCAAACAGCATGGGAATGGGAGGAGGCGGGGGAGGAGGAGCTGACCACCACCTCCAGAAATCTCGGAGCAACAACTCGCCGTATTCTTCGCCGACAACGTCGTCGTCGTCGTCGTCGTTTCTCTCTCATTTTTGGTCGTCGGCTCTGAGAGTCAAGCCCCTGCACTCTCCCTCGGAGGTCTCCGTCCGTACCAACTCCGGTGATGGCCTCGTCCGCCGCCTCGGCATGTTTGACCTCATCCTCATCGGCATCGGCGCCTCCATCGGCGCCGGCATCTTCGTCGTCACCGGCACCGTCGCTCGTGACGCCGGTCCTGGTTCGTCTCTTCTTCTCTCCAGCTCAAAAACTTGGTTCTTTTTGTTTTTATTTCTTCGGTCGGCGTTTTCTATCTTTTCTAAATAATTTGAATGTAAAAGTTGATAAAATTTTGTTAACTGGTGCAAATCATTTGTATAAGGATGCAAAATGATGAATATTGAGCTTCTTTAAGCTCATAAATCTTGTTAATTATTGTAAATCATTAGTTATGAGCTGACTTTTTTCGTTCTTTCGATCTTTTGAGGTTGAAAATGAATAATCTTAAGGTAGAGTTAGTTGTCTCGTCACTAATTAGATCCCTAAATATTGTTATTGAGCTTTAATTATCCAGCAGTTCTTAGTTATTCCCGAAAACTCGTTCCTTTGCTGTTGAAGTTAATTAAAGGAATGATCTTGGTAGATTAGATCATTAGGACATTTATTCTGCACCTAAAGCTTCATACTAGCTTCAAGAATTAGTTGTGTAATCACCAGTCAAATCCCCAATTATTGCTATTAGACTGGAATGCTCTTATCGGTTTATAATTATTGCGGAAATTATAGCTAAACTTACCGAAATTGGGTTACAATGTCTAGGTTTATTTGGCAAACTTGTGTCTTTGTTGATGAAGTTGATTAAAAGAATCATCTTGGTTGATTAGAACATTTGTTGACCCTGATGGGGCTAGCTCAATGGGTGGGAGGTGAGGGGTTTGGCTAGGAGCTCATAAGTTCGAAACATGAGAGTGTTTTCATTTTTCTTTAATAAATGGGAGCCATACATTCCGTACTGAAAAAAGAAAAGATATTTGTTGTTATGCCTACATGATCAGTTCTATTTCAGTGGTTTAATCCCAAATTGATATTGATGTGCAGGAGTCACTATTAGCTTTGTACTTGCTGGAATATCGTGTGTGCTAAATGCTCTGTGTTTTGCTGAGTTGGCTTCTCGTTTTCCCGCCGTTGTTGGTGGAGCATATTTGTATGCTTATTCATCTTTCAATGAGCTCACTGCTTTTCTTGTCTTCACTCAAATAATGCTAGACTACCATATTGGAGCAGCTAGCATAGCCCGTAGCCTAGCAAGTTACGTGGTTACCATGTTTGAACTATTTCCATTTTTCAAAGACAACATTCCGAACTGGATTGGCCATGGGGGTGAAGAGTTCTTTGGTGGGGTTTTATCCATCAACATATTAGCTCCGATTCTCCTTGTACTTTTGACTGTAATTCTTTGTTGGGGCGTCGGCGAGTCATCTGCTGTAAATGCATTTATGACTGCATTAAAGGTGCTTCTTACATCTTTTGTTATTGAAGATGAATATATGTTGGCATGAATTAGAATAATTGCTAAATCAGAAGAGAAATTTCTGTTGCAGATCATTATTGTCATCATCATCATCCTTGTTGGGGCTTTTGAGGTCGATACTTCCAATTGGTCTCCCTTTGCCCCAAATGGTTTTAAAGAAATACTAACGGGAGCCACTGTAGTATTCTTTGCATATGTTGGATTCGATGCAGTTGCAAACTCAGCTGAGGAGTCGAAGAGACCACAGGTACACAAACTAAGGCAATTTCGGTCTTTTTTGTAAGACAAGAGTACCATTCTTGTGTGATTTCCGGCCATTATATCATTTTAAGTCATTTTCTAACCTTTTTTGTTCTTGTTTCTTTTTTTCGAACTTTCAATGTTTCAGCGTGATCTACCAATAGGCATAATTGGTAGCCTTCTGGTATGTGTAGCATTATATATCGGGGTCTGCTTGGTGATTACGGGAATGGTGCCTTACAAGTTGCTTGGGGAAGATGCTCCACTAAGTGAAGCTTTTATATCCAAGGGTTTAAAATTTGTTTCTGTCTTAATCAGCATAGGTGCTGTTGCTGGGCTTACGACAACTCTCCTAGTCGGTCTCTATGTTCAGGTGAATTATCTCAGATTTACAACATGATTGTCATCTCTTCATGGCATAGCATCCGCGAGTACGAATGACTTGATGTTTCTAATTGTCAGTCTCGGTTATACCTTGGCCTTGGAAGAGACGGTTTACTACCTTCGATATTTGCTAGAGTACACCCGAAAAGACACACTCCGATTCATTCTCAGATCTGGGTTGGAATTGTTGCTGGAGTATTAGGCGGCCTCTTGAATGTGACTATGCTATCACATATTCTTTCGGTGGGGTCATTGGTAAGTGTTGAGCAGTTTTTCTTCCATTTTGAGGGTGTTGAATCAATATGCTGTAAGTTATAAATTGTTCATGGCTCAAGTAATTCGCATGCATTTTGTGAAGTCACCAATTGCATCAATATCTAACCTGTAAGTCAGATGAATCAAATTTAGTAGTAAAGAGAAGACGGACGACAAATGTAAGTTCTATTTTGTTCCCTTGTTTGGGGTGGGGCATTTCAGGTGTTTTGTTCTTGCCATGCGGGCTAATTTGCTCAGTACTTTGCCTCATTTGTAATTGGATGATGACCTTGTCGAATGATGATTTTTAAGCATAGAGAAAACAAATTTGCACGATGACCTCACCTTATATGCGGGTTTGTTTCAGACAGGCTACTCTATTGTCGCAGCATGTGTTCTGGCTCTACGCTGGAAGGATAACACATCAAGTCAAATATCTTCCTCATCCTGGAGGGAAGGTCTCATCTGCCTCTTAATGGTTGCCCTTGGTGGTTTCGTTTCTGGGCTCTACTATCGTGTGAACATTTCAGTCATTTTCCTCATGTTAGCCTTGTTCGTGGCTGTACTTGCTTGCATTGCTCTGTATTTCCGCCAAGTAAGTGTTGTGCTCTACTTCGCCGGATGTTCCTTTTAATGCTTGCAATTTGCATTCTTGCCTTTAGATGTCATGCCATTCTTTTTTTCAGGCGTATGCAGATACACCAGGGTTCGCTTGTCCTGGTGTTCCTCTTGTGCCAGCCGTTTGTATCTTCTTCAACATGTTCCTATTCGCTCAGGTTGCGTAGTTTTAGAATTTGCCTAAAAACCAGTATAATATATATATATATATATATATATATATAAGGAATGTAAAGCCAGTAACTAATGCTCTACTTTGTCCTTTGCAGTTACATTATGAAGCATGGATCAGATTTGTCGTCCTCAGCCTTATTTCGATAGCAGTTTACGCATTTTACGGGCAATATCATGCCGATCCAAATTCACAGGAGACGGTGATTTACTACAGGGCAGCTGGAGAAGAAGTGCGATAGTTTTTTTTTTTTTTTTTTTTTTTTTTTTTTTTTTTTTTTTTTTTTTTTTTAGGACTGCCCCTGCGCTGTTGTAGCATTAATAGTCTTTGCATTCACCTGTATCAGTATTTTAGTGTAATGGCATAATAAATATCACGTAATGAGACTGTATATTAAGTCATTCATTTGGCTATGTACAATAAGAGAAATGTGTACCTTTGAAAATTCCAATAAAAAAACTGCTTCCTAGTGGCTGCAATGCATTTATTTTTGAGATATCTGTGCATGATAATTTGTCGTCCAAAACGGTCTCTATTTTTGTGGTTTAGTTAGAGAATTGCAAAATTATACGATGTCATCGTGTTTACATAATACGCCAATAACTATCATGGTTCAAAACAATCATCGTCTCTGCAATGCAACTTCCAAAATGGTGCTAGATAGAACTAACCCCCCTTTTCTGTTACCAATGCGAATTCTTCATTTTCATTCAGACGTGGGATTTCCCTTGAGAACAAGTTAGGCAAACGGGGAGCGTTGTGTTATTATTCGCATACAAAATCAGAGTAGAACCCGATTGTCCTCCTTTTACAGTCCTGAATGCTGACCAGTTCCACATCAAAAACTTCAAATTGTTTTGAACTGAAAAAGGTAGAAGGTCCTACCTGTTTGGGAAAAAGAGTCTCCTATCAAAACAAGCTAATTCAAGGAATAACACTTAATAAGAACTCAAAAGTCATAATCGAAAGTCGAGGTATAATTTCAGACTTAGAATATGCAGAGAAGGCCAAAAATCATTACAGAGAAAATCACAGAACGTAAAGCCAAAGCACAGAAAAGAAACAAGAGATGCAACACTAACCGGCGGTCCAAGTTCCGGCGGAATGATTATTCTTCTCTTGCCCCCGGCTTTCATGTCTTTTATTCCTTCCTCAAATCCTGCATATGAATTCTCCATTATAATTATTTCCACTATTTAAAAAAAGAAAACGAAAAAAAGAACCTGTCCTTATTTTCCATTTGCTTTTCAACTTTAGTTCCTTGGAAAGCCTAACAAGATGCTTCATACAATATATTATAGAGAAAAGCACACAACATTAGAACATCTCGAGTTAATGTCGCTTCACCTGGAACCAATGCATTAGTGCCCATGCGAATTCTGGCAGGAGCGCCTTGCAAGTATGTGCTGTCAATCCGACGCCCTGACTCATTGTACCCAACATAATTGAAGGTCACCTAGAGAGGACCTCAAATGATGAGTAGCTGAAAAATCCTAAGGAAAGTCTTTCAGAGACATTTACACCATTAACATTTCCATCTTAATTCAAAATTCCTTCTTTGCATAAGCAAGTCCATTTCTTATTAGCCGAAATAGAATACGACGTTCACAGTAATGCTCAACAAATGAAAAAAAAAAAAAAAAAAAAAAAAGCTTGTGAAGATAATGAAAGAAAAACCTGCTGACCAGCCTTTGGGCAATCACCTTTACCAACTTCAAAATCCCGGTATACAAGTCCCGAGTCACATTTGATGTATTTCTCTGTTGTTACTACCTTAACCTCAAAACCTGACACATATGCTCAGCATCAATACAGATTCCATAGAACTAAAAGACTAAAAATTGGAGCTTCGAACGAAAATAGGCACGACTATGATCAACGCTTTTTTTTTTTTGGGTCGGGACTTGGGGGATTTTAACTTGACAAGGTTCTGTTGTAGAGTAGTGCAATGAACAAACCTTCTCTAATAAAATTGGGAAAGTCTTCAGGTGCATTGTTTTCTCTCTGTCTCCTCTTGTTTTGTTCTAACAAGCGTCTCTCATCGTATGGATTTTTAACCTTTGTCTTAGCAGACGAAGACAAAGACGGAAACAAGCCCGCCGAAAGCGAAACAAAAAGGAGAACCCGCCTCCTCAGGTTGTCATCACAATGTAACATTTGGTCATGCCGTGTTCTGATATGTAAAACAAAGTCCTTTGTAAGCAACTCAGCCAAAAATACACATATATAGGTCTACTTATATACTATATTAATTCAGTTTCTAGCAAATATATCAGCCAATTATGAATGTAGAACCTGTGATCTTTCAAGTTGTGACTTGAGCAGCAACACTTAATTTGCCTGCTCAGAGCGAAGTGATTTCTTAGCCTTGTAGAAGCTGAATTAGTTGGGCCTGCCACTAAAGATAGAAAACTATTGATAAAAGCTTAAAGTACATATATATATATATGTATGTATGTATACATGTATTATATATAAATGTCCCACCAGCATTGTGTAATAAACACGGTTAGATTCTAAAAAAATTGGTTAAAAATAATACAATTCGGTAGATAATTACGAAAAAAATCTCTAAAAGCGCGCACACACACACACCAAAAAAAAAAAAAAAAAAAAAAAAAAAAAAAGAAAGAAAGAAGAAGAAGAAAGCTTTAATCTTTAAAGTACATAAATAACAATTTACACCCATGAGTTTTAAGAATCCAATAAATATCTAAACTTTCTTCATTTTGCCAGTTTTACTCTTAATAAGCTTGGAAATTAATGGAAATCATCTTTAACAATCACATCTAAAAGTCATTTTCAATAAATTCAAGGAAGGATCTTCATCTCCTGATACAGTAAAAGATGCGAAAATCCATTGGCAAAAAAAAAAAAGCAAAGAAAGCATCTGGGTTTGAGTTTTGGTCCAGTAATGGCAATTCCGAAGAGGACATACCGGTAAAAGAAGTGATGGGTGCGGAAAAAGAGAAAGTTGAAGGAAGCATCAGCATGGCTTCTCTGCTACTAGTAGCTAAGCTTACACCATTGACGACGTTGTGAGTGACGCTGTTAATCCGACAAAGCAGGCAGAGAGAGATATTCTAGAGAGAGAAATTCTAGAGAGAGACCGGACCCGAAACTTTTGGCCGTCTCCAGTTGGCCAGCGAGCTTATCTGTTCAATTCTCTCGAAATATTGAAATATCAAACTCCTCCATATAGTTGGTTGTAAATAGCAGTTAAGACCATAAAAGTCTTTTTTTTTTTTTTTTCAGAAAATACAAGATTGGGATATCGTCACGCTCCCTTCATTTTCCATTCCAGAATCTAGTCGAACCAGTGTAGAATAGTGCTAGGACATTACATATTGTAATATAGGTTCAATCAGTAGTTGTCAAGTTTACGGTATATGGTATAGTTTTTATATTAAAAAAAATATTATTCTCTTAGATTTCAACTTATACTTTTTCATAGCAGTTTTTATCTTTTTATAAAAAAATTTTTATCTTTTCTAAAAAGTCAACAAAAATTTCAACTCAAACTATATGTTTTCAACTAAAATTCATTTACCAAACGAACCGTTACTAGATTTCAATGCGAGGATATGATAATTCAAATTATGGTGCTGAAGCTGGAGGAGACATTAGAAAAGCATCCATAGTTCTTTGGCAATACAGAATAAGATTATTTCCATCGTTCTTCTTTTTTTTTTTTTTGGTAAATATTAATAAGTTTCTAGCAGATTTTTCTCTTTTTAAGAAATTAAAAAATATGAAAATTCTCCATAAAGTTTAAATCTACTCCACTGTCGGTGGTTGTGGCATGGTCGAAAAGAAATCCTAATTGGAGTCCCTGATCTGTTAAAAGACCCAAAGCAGGATCTTTTGCCACCCCAGAAGCTACTTATCCTTTAATATACAGGATTAGGGAAACAAAGATACCACTAATCCCTTTCTTTTACTACCAAAAAAAAATAAAATCTACTTCATATCTCTCCTTGTTGTTGGTAAAAAAAAAATCCTGTGATATTGTGATTTCCTATAGTTAATCTTGCTGATCACTTTCCTAACTTTGAGACTGTTTGGGGGACCAAAAAAAAAGTTATTTTCTTTTAACTTTCAGAGAAAAAATAAAATTAAAAAAAAAAAAAAAAAAAACCCCTTCAAAATGTCAAGGTAGTGATTTGTCCTGCCAATAGTTCTTCTGGATACTGATGAAAGCAATTCAATAAAGCTAATTGAAACGTAAAAAATTGTAAAGAAAAGTTCCAAGGAGTTTACACCTTAAATGGACCGAACACATTCTTATTTCCTAAGACAAGTGCATTGAGTTCGGCTCTGATGGTAAGACAGACAAAAGTAATGCTTATGCCCATAATTGATATTTTGTCCCACTCCAACATCTCAAGTTTTCCATAAAAGCAGTTCTTATTTGTGCAATTCTCAGATTCAAACCCTTTTTAGGTAGTGAACCAAAAAACTACACTTGGAACTTGTCCATGTGGATTTCACTTTTCCAACACAAATATTTATAATTTATAGCTTTACCATTGGGCATTGCAAACCCAACACTCAAAGTTGTATCTGTTATTTTTGCTTTATTCATTCATTTATATGTTTGTTTATTCTTCCTTTTGGGTTTCCTTCGTCGTATTGAACTCTCTGACAAGTAACACAAATGTCTTTACAAGCGTAACTTTGGCAGGAAATAAAGAGATTGCTGTAAATTGCAGAGATCCAAAAATAAAAAGATAAAAGCTGCTAAATATTTGTTGTACTTGGCTATCTGAAACAAACAAATTTCCCTCTGAAAAAAAACAATGAGGCAACAATAGTGGGGAAGCAATTTACACCCCAAAAAAATTTTGAAGACTTGACAATGCTTTCCCGAAAGAGTTGCCATGCTAGAAAGTAAATTACATTGATAAATAGATAAGCTAAATACAGCAAAATAATCCGAACCTTAAAACAGAGAACGTAATCGATAGTAAGCTTGTTGTACATGTATGTCACCTAATAAAGCTGCCGCCGAGTCGCAGACCTCTTGATCTTTCGATTGAAGCCACTTTTTGTAGCCTGATCTGTTCTCTGAATTTGGCTATAAACTCACCAGCCTTCTTATCAACCTCACTAGTGTACTCTGGTGTTGCACTGCCAACATATTCAGCGTCAGTATCTTCACCTGAGCTTAACCGAATCTTTTCGCCCTCAGACTCCACATGTTCTTCACACTTTGCGGAAACCTTCTCAGAAACCTCTTGCGTCACTCTCTTTTGATACTCGGGAGGTGTGTCAAAGTTTTGCTTACTGCTCCCGTTTACCGGACCATCAACCTCTTCCTTCCTTGGAAATGTTGTTTTAACATCTTCATCAATTCGGTTTCCCTGCTTCTCTTCGCAATTTTTAGCCTCCATGGTTGTCATTCCGCTAGCTCTTATAGTCCTGACTGATTTTCCCCGTAATGAGGCTTTTCCATGCACGGCTGGTTTTGGTTTCTTTTCCAAATTCAAAGTACTTGGACCGGGCTCTTTCCCATCCAAGAGATCCTCTGGTCTGCTCTCTCTCACTTCCTTCAAGTAATCTTTTGCGCCTCTTAGATCATTTTCGTTTAAAGAACCAAAACTATATCCCCTTGTGTGCAATGCGCCAGTTGATACTTTGTCATCCATTGGTTTTGGCGGGGACGAGGAACTTGAAGCGGAAGATCCTTCTTGGAAACTCTTGGCTTTCCTCTCATCGGGTTTCATTCTTTTTGGTGGTGATGTTGAGCCTGAAGAAGCAGAAGATGATCCTCGAAAACTCATTGCTTTGACCTCATCTTCCATTTTTGAGCTCATTACCTCAGAGGCAACAGAGTGTGCAGGAGAATCATCTCCTTGTGAATAAGACATGGAACTGGCATGAGAGGAGAAAGATGCAGTGGACCGCCATGACTGCGTTCTCAGCGACTCGAACTGCGTTTCATCAACAGAAAGTGGCCTAAAATGCGAAGAAGGGCGACTAACAGCACCAAGACTTTCTCTCATTTCCCTCCTCCTTCCAGATTTTGAACGCCATGGAATCAGGGAAGGTGATGCAACAACAGCTTCATCAAACGTTTCCTCCAAATTCCGAGGACCCAAATCACCAAACTGCTCACTCCTACTCTCAACATCACAACTCTTAGACGTATCCCCAGAACCATAACTAGACTCATCAATCCCACTAAAAACTTCCCCACTTTCTCCTTTCCTTATCCTCGATCGCAAACTCCTGACTGGCAATCCTAGTGGCTTATAATCAACCACCGATCCGGGTTCACCCCACGCCCCAACACCACAATTTGGCTCAGCCACCACCACCATTGACTCGCCCTGAAAGTACTGAGCATTCCAAGCTTGAACGACACTTTTTTCACCATACCCACATGGATTTCCACGATCATATCCACTAACTGAAAATCCGGGGTTGAATTTTCCACCTTGAAAATCACTTTTTTCACCAAACCCAGATGCAATTCCAAGCCCATTTCCCCGAATAGAAAAAGCGGGGTCAAATTTCCCATCTTGAACATCACCTTTTTCACCATATCCACATGGATTTTCAACACCATTCTCACCAACTGGAAATTTGGGGTTAAATTTCCCATCTTGAAAAACAAAATTTTCACCAAACCCACATGGATTTTCAACACCATTTTCACCAACTGAAAACTTGGGGTTAACTTTCCCATCTTGAAAACCAAAATTTTCACCAAACCCAGATGGATTTCCAACACCATTTTCACCGACAGCAGAAGAATTAAGGTCAAATCTAGGCTCAACTAAACGAAACTGAGCATCAAAACATGGATTTCCTTCATACCCATCTTCAAAAACTGAGGAAACATGGAACATTCTAGACATATCATACTGTAAATTATCAATTTTCGAGGTTGTAGTGGAAGTGTCAAAGCTTACCTCGTCGACATTCCTGCGGCAGAACAAGCCGTAGGAGACGGCAATGCCGATGAAGAGGAGGTGAATAAGCTCCCAAAACTTGGTGATTAAGGATTGGGAGATGAATTCGGGAGCTTGGGAAGGGAAAAGTGGGACCAGGACGAGGAACAGGGTGAAGAAGAGAGCTTTGAAGAGGAAGTAGGAACAGGACTTGGAGGAGTTACGAGGTTGTCGTTGGATCTTCATGGTGTGTTGGGGAGGAGGTGGGTTTGGGAAATGGGGTGGTGGTTTTCTGTAAGGGGTTGGTTCCTCCATTGATGGGTGAAGAAGCTTTGTTTGGGTGAGATTTGTGTGAAAGCAGAAAATGGTGTGGGTGAAGAAAGGAAGACTTTGGAGCGAAGGAAAAATGAAGAGAGAGAGAGAGAAAGAGACAAAAGAGAGTGGAAAAACTGCACGTAAAATTTCAAAAGTGTCAAATCATTCATCATGACCGTTTTACTCAAATGACGATAATAACCCTGTCTTTTTCTTTGTTTTCGGATAAATTTGTTCCCAATTTTATTGGAAATTACGCTTTCAAAAATATATATATATATTTGAAAATTAGACTTTGTTCGGGTATTTATCGTGTCTGAAAACTGATCTCGATCTGTCATGGTGCGGTAAAGTCACAATATTGTTGATATATCTTGTATATTACAACGGTGACGATTTAAAATTAAAATTTTTAATCGTGAAAATAAATATTTTATCATTGATTATTCGGTGATAATCATATTCATCTAAGATAAATATAATAAATATTTCAATAGTATTAATTTATCTTGAACTTTTTGTTATTCTAAGTTGAGCTCCAATTTTTAGTTTTGGTCTTTTAAGACCAAATTTTGACTTAGGCAATGCAGTTCATTTTATTTAAAAAAAAAAATCAACTAATGAACAACAATTAAGATTTTTTTCCCCTTACCAAAAAACAATTAATAAGATTATACTAAAAACTAAAAGCTTATGTTTTAATATTCCAAACCAATGACAATTTTCAGTGCTTTTAAGCTTACATCGTGTGAAATTATGTAATTGTTATAAGTTGGTTATTGTGCTATTACTGCAATAAATGAAAATTCAGGATCTCATTTGTTGAAATTCAGGATGTACAGTGAAAAAACTTTCAGTCCTTGATTGTGGACTATTTTGGGCCCATTGGGCCGATCAAGCCAGCCCATTAAGTCTATAGCGCAATGAAGCTTAGACGGCACCGTTTGCTCACTAAATTCCATCACTTTCTCGAGAAAATGCTTTCGCAACATAAGAAAATCCCAAAAAGAAAAGTGAGGGAAAAATGGCTGGAGCGGAGGCGTTTGTGGAAGCAGACAATGCCGAGGCCATAATCACGAGAATCGAGCACAAATCTAGGAAGATCGAGAGCCTTCTTAAACAGTAATCATCCAAATTCTCAATCTTTTTAATTAAATTCTCCGAAGAAAATATCAAAAACTTGTGAATTTCTTGTCCGTAACAGGTCTAAGCCAGTCGAAGCTCTGAAAACTGCCCTTGAAGGATCGCCTCCCAACACTCGTGACGAGCGCTGCAAGGTCTGTGACTGTTCTTCTTGCCTCTTCTGTTAACTTTCACGTGAAAATCTCCCAAACGAGAAAGAAAGAAAATTGAAGTTCAATTTTGGATTTTTTTTTTTTCCCTTAAATCGCAGTCTGCGAATTGGATTGTGGTGCATAGAGCTCTAATGGCGATAAAGGATGTGGAAGGAATGTTTTCTTCTCTGGATCCAGAGTACTATGACATTCTTATGAAGTAAAGACTCTTATTTGTTTTAATTATTTTTTCTTCTTAATTATACTCTACCATAGCTATAAATATTAATTCATCGTCTTGTTCTGCATTTTTTTTAAAATTACTTTGAATTTTTTTGCTCAAAATCCAGTGATAAAATGCGTGTACCCTTTTGGAAGTCTCATTTTACCCTTTTTTTTTTTTAAGCTGAAAATTAGTTTTAGGGTACTTCTGCCATAGGCAAGTTTTGTTTTGTTTTGTTTTGTTTTTTAAAGCTATTTGGTTAAAATTTTAACGGTAGACTCTATAAAAATTCATGTTGAAGAAAATGCACCATATGATATGAAAATGTTCCTATTAGTAAATCCGATAACTAAAATCTAATGTACAAGATAAGAAAACTTATTGTTCATTTCAATACTGTATAGTGATATATATGCATGCATATGAGTTCGATTCATTTTGTTCTAAACAGGTTGTATTTTGATTTAAACATTTTGATCAACTTTAAGCTGGTATAATTGTGAAACAAATGGTTGAATTCTTGGAAAATGAAAAATTGGCTTGATAAATGTATGATTGAAAACAAAACAAGGGAAGATACTGCAAAACAGAACATCTAAACCCGTAATAACAAGTGAAAATGGTGAAAAAACTTGTTATGGTACGTCATTGAGGTAGATCGGACTTTGACGACTTTAGGCCTTTTATTTATGAACTTGTTGAATGAATATGTAAAGTTATGCCCATTTTGATCATATTTTTGAATAGTAAGTCGAAACAGAAAATTCAAATTTTTGTGAGGGAAAACACTATAGAAAAAAGTCTACCGTGAGTTCAAATCTATGATTCAAATGCGAGCTTAGATTTCTTATTTCATTTTGTAGATACTTTACCCCGCCTCACCAAGAAATGGTCTTGAACTTTTTGGGATTTATTTATCTTGTGAAGATGATGATGTTTCATAATTCTAACAATTTGTTATTACCATCATTCAAGGTACTTGTACAGAGGATTATCGACCGGTGATCGCCCCACATGCGACCAGTGCCTGCGGATTCATGAAAAATTGACAGAGAGAGCCGGTCTGGGATGCATACTCCGCTCCCTTGCAGACACTGTTAATACAGTTTGATTTTCACCACTCCATTAAAAGAAGTGGCTTTAGAAAGATAATGACCTCTTAATGAATCTCTCGGAGGTGTGTCCAGAATTTTGTATCTTTCTTCTAGACTAGACTCTGATTTAGAACTCCTCTAAGACAATGTCTTGGCTTTTCTTCTTTCGCCTGAATTTCTCAAGATTGTTTGTAAAAGATTTATTTAGACAAAAAGATATAGTGCCAAATTCAAACTATATTCTCTATATTACTTTATTGTCTAAATTCTAGAGAAGGGTGAAACAAAGTCTTGCAGAAAAAGAAAGGGGACCTATTTTTATTTTCTGGTGTTTGTTCATTGCAAGGACAGTGGGCAAAGAGTGATTCACCAGAGCTTTAATGGTGCCGAAAGAGACATTGCCACACATTTTTCGAGGATCTTTATCTTTTATATTTCACTACTTTGCTCAATCAAATGCCAAAGCAAGGAATTTTTCTTACCTTTGTTTTTTCCTACTGAGTTTTACATTAGAATTTCTCTCGAGTTTTAAACCCCATCCCTCTCATCCATTGAGTCAGTCCCATCAGAGTTGTTCCGTGTTAGACAGATAGGGAGATTTGCTGACAAGTTTTAACATGGTCCCAAGTCTTCAAAACTGTGCTCAGAAACTGGATCGGTTATCAAAGAACCACAGAGAGACGAGAACAAATTGCTGATAGTTTTTTCATGGAGAAATGAGAATAGTTTGTTTGTCTTGATTCTCTCAGTACTCTCGAGGCTGCTATTATATTACAGCTTGCAGAAGCCAGAGAAGAAGAAGAAGAAGAAAAAAACAAACAAAATTCCAATTTTGACAGAAAAAAACTCAGCATTGTCTTTTTACTCTTTAACCTTATCTTTTGAACTTTTTACAAAATCCCTTTTTTAATCATCTGATAAAAGCTATGAATTGTGGCAGGGGAATATCAAAACTGTGAAGCAAGCAAAAGAACATCATTGACATGGGACCAAACCTCCTTATAGTTCCATTATGTCCTCTACACATTCCCCCATAAGATTTTGAGAGCATTGAATACACAAATTATTTATTTATTTATTTATTTTTGCTTGAAAAAAAAATATTTATTTATTAAGACAGCTATGGTTTCTCACTAGCATTGTTTCCAATTTGTTTCCCGCTGAGCATGCCATGCAGACCTACTTGTTTCATGCTTTGGGAGACAAAGGCCATGGCATAAGTGATAAGCCCGTAGGCCAAAGATTGAGAGTACTAATTGGGGGGACCACAGTTATTGCTTCCTTAACTGGAAACCCTAATAATGCATTATATCGCCGATGATATTTACCTGTGTTTTTAATGGTGTTTGGTGGCATAGGGGCTGAAAATGGTTGATTATGGTGGCGGTTGAACTTGTTACAAAATTCAGAAGCAAAGTAAGAATCGACTCGATTCTTACAGATACCCCGCCGAAGCACTGAGGGATTAGTGTCGTGCTTGGATGTCAGGATTCGGGGAGTATTATCCGATCCCTGTGGTGAAATCTATTTTTGGTGGAAGTAACTCAATGTGTTGATGTAAAGAGCCATTAGTGTAAAAATTAAATTAAAATAAACTAAATTAAGAACCATTTGATAGTGAGAGTGAGAGAAGATGGTGAAGAACCAATGACAACATTTTCCCAATCAAAGTCCACAAAATAAGGAGTAGGTGGGCCACAACCATTGCTTCCTTAATTAGAACCACCATAATGTATTAATTTAATTGTCAATGCTATTTTTTCAAACTAAATCACGAGTAGTACCACCCAGACATGGAAAAAAAAAAAGAGAGAGAGAGAGAGAGATATGATTCAGGTTTCTCTTCATTACACTTGTAATTATCCTACTTGCCATTGTAAGTACAAACCCTCCACTGACATTAGAAAAAGCCCAAAATTAAACCAAGGCTTTAATTAATATTAACAAAATCACATCCCCTTAAAAAAAGTAATTAACCCTTCCTTTCCCTACACATTCCCAGTAATTATCTTCTATTAAAACTTCTGCTTAAGCTTAATCTACCACCACAATTTAGGACCGCGAAGCGGGTGTATCTAGCGGCCGGTGCTGGATCGGCAATGCAGCCCACGGATTAATAGGGACGGGCCGTGGGATGCTAGGGGCGGCGGGCTGTCGGTTAGGGCCATTTGGGGCAGCAGCGGTAGAGGATGACGAGGACGAGACCGCGACACGCTCGCACGAAGGGCACATTGTGAGGGTTGTGGGAGGGCTCATGTGCATGTAGAGCTGTGGGGACAGTTTTAGTGCCCTAAGCTCCTGCACTTCCTTTTGGAGCCTCCTGTTCTCCTCAGTCAAATTCTCACAACACCTCTTGAGATACTCACAGTCCACTTCTGTTTGCTTCAACTTGGTCCTACAAAAGTCAAAAAAATTTCATCAATTTTCAAAAACGTTTATATTTTTGTTCCCCCGAAAGTTAAACCTATGAAAAGTGACAAAACAATATTTAACATGGAAATTGTGTTAATATATATATATATATATATATTTGGTGAGTTACTAAATTCACTATCTATCTCATATTTATTGCCCCCACATAATTACAACAACAGTTGAAAAGAAGAATATCATTTATGACACTACTACCGGATTTTTCCTTGCTCATTCAATGCCAAACCATGAAAAATGTGACAGTAAAAAAAAGGTAAACAAATAAATAACGCATTTAATCTGATTTGACAATTCTGCCCTTGACTATGCTAAGGAATATCTAACCTTGCCCTCCTGTTCTGAAACCAGACCTCCACTTGTCTTGGCCGCAGATTGAGTTGCTTGGCCAACGCCAGCTTTTGCTTCTGTTTACACAAAACCCCATAAAATTACACTTTAAAATCCTCATGACCAAAATACCCCTCCACCCACAACAGATTTACGAAACTACCATAAAAAATGATTTCAAAATAATTCCAGGTTGTGAATGTCAATGAGTTTCCTTCATTTCTGTACTATTTTGACGAATAACGTTTGAAGATACCGAAATACCCTTGTGAAAGGGCAAAATAATAACGAAGACAAGAACTAACCGGGTTGAGAGTGTTGTGCTCCTTGAAAGTCTCTTCGAGGACGAGAGACTGGTCCTTGGTGAGACGGAGCTTCTTCCTGGAGGCGTCGCCGCTGCCATTTCCGCCGTCGTCGTCGTCGCTTCCGCCGCCGCGGGAGCAGGAGTCTCTGTCGCCCTCCTCCGCCTCCTCTCCTCCAAGCGCCGCCTCTCTCTCGCTCCTCTTCCCGCTTATGCTCGACACCGTGCTGTTCGGCGACGACACACCGTTTTCCTCCTCGTAACAATCCGCCGTCGCCGCCGCCGCAGCAGACGGGGGAGTACGGTTCACGTCGAGCCCCCTGAGAAACGACCTCGCGTCCGAGTTCCGGTCTGAGAAAGAACCAAAAAAAAAAAAAAAAGACAAACGTTTGAATTTGGAATGGTAGTATTGTAAATAAAGGACTAAGGTTTGTCCATATCCGGAAAGTGGACATGATGATCATGAGCTTGGAGTTGGAGTTCCCACGCTTACTTTCTTGTTTGGCGTTACAAAACAAAACTTTTTTACGTGTGCATATTATTATATTCAACCAAAAAAAAAAACAATCTTTTTTTAACAAAAAAATAAATAACAAAACACAGATCTAAATGCAAGGTGGGTGGGGGGGGGGGGGGAAGAATTACCAGAAAGTTGAAAGAGATCATTCCAAGTAGTGGTGGTGGGCTTTTGGTGATGAGGATGAAGATGGTGAAATTGCATGGAAGAAGAAAGAGGAGGAGGAGGAGGCTTTTGCATGAGATTATTATTCAACTTGAGAAAAGAACAACTTCCAGGCTGAGTCTGAGTCTGAGTCTGAGTCTGAGTTTGAGTCTGAGTCTGAGTTTGAGTTGTTGTTGTTGGTCCTCCATATCCCAAGCTCAAACTCAACCCCAAACCATCATCTTTCTCGCCCATTTTCTTATTCCTTTCTTTCTTTCTTTTCTTTTTTCTGTAAAGCCAAACAAACAACAGGCTAAAGGCAGAAAAACTCTCTCCTTTTTAACCTTTTATGGGGGTGTTTCGGATCAGAGAAAGGAGGAGAGAGCTTCAGGTTTGGCACAGAGAGAGAGAGAGAAAGAGAGGAAGAACTGATGAGGGAGGGAGGGAGTTTTTTTTGCTTTTTGCAGTACAGTAAAAGGATGATGGGACTATATATAGAAGATTTATAGAGAGAGAAGAGAGAGAGAGAGAGGAAAAAACGCAGAGGGAAGGTAGATTTAATCATGACCTTTGTGTCAGAGAGGGAAGCTATTGGCTCAATTATGATAATTGATATGATATGATTTGATGGCGTTTTCTTACTTAGCCAGCCCCTCCCCACACACCCCTCCCCTTAGCCTTTTAGCCTTTAGCCTGGACACACACACACTCTCTCTCTCTCTCTCTCTCTCTCCCCTTTCCCTCTCTAACTTTCTTTCATTCCTAGGCCTTTGGACTTAACTCTGGTTAAATTGAAATCGCTAATCCTGGTTAGGTTACCACTTTATCCGTGGTTAAAAAAACAAGAGAAATGTTTGTCATGTTTCTCCTCCTAAGTCTTAACAAGTGTATATAGTAGTAGTGCCATGACAGGTTCTAGAAGATGTATGACTAGATATTAATCACATTTTTGCCTAACTTGTGCATGTTTTTATTTCCAATTTAATTTAAATTCAATTTGGCATACACCAACTAGAATGTCAATATCTTTTTTAAGGGGAAATTTTTTTATAAAAGTCACTGTTGATGTTAAAAATGGATCCGACAACAACACCCAAAGTGGTCGGGTGGTCGGATCGTGACCAGCTAGTTGCTCCGTCGTGAGCCACCTGTAAAAGGAAGCACCTCGGATTGATAGGGATACCGGTGTGGTGTCTGTCGCGGGCACTTCGATGTTAAGTCAGTAAGGGGACTGATGAGCAAGAGGAGAGGCAGAGCTTTGAGAAGGTAAAAATGATCATACCTGAATTTGTGGATGTCTCCCCTATTTATAGGCATCTTTTGCAGGTTTGGGTGCTCGGGGCGATCCGGTCGGGTCGGCTTCTTCGGACTCCTAGTAACCGGTCAGGTCTTAGGCTAGCAGGGGCTGGGGGTCCAATAAGCCGGCGCCACCTGTCCCTGATATGGGCTGCACTTGTCCGGGCAGGTGGAGGTAGGTGATGACGTGATTGGTGTTAGTAGTAGATAGGCGGCGCCTGTAGTCGTGGGGTGATGACGTAATTTGTATCAGACCGGACATCTTATGGAATGTTCTCGGGGGTGCTGGGAGAACCCAGGACGTGATCGGCGTGCAACGGTGCTCGGGACATGGCCGGAGGTGCCTGTCTTTCTTGGCCGGTCCTGCAATCCAAGAGCACTGGAGTGGTCGGCCAATGGAAGTGTTGCCGACCAGCAATCTTGTAAAGGCATCTTCTCGGTAGGGATAGGTGGATGGGTCCGTAATTCTCGCATATGCTCAGGGCGGAACAATATCTTTCTGGTCTCATCTTATCGGGCACTCAACAGTCACCTAACTATATAGGATTAGAGGTTTTCAATTTATTCAACTTAAAATGTAGGTTGGAGTTAAGTTACATATAAAATTAGAATCATTTCTAAGATTATCATTACGTTATATCTAAAATTACTAAGGGCTTATGTTGACAATAGGCTGGAGGTAGGCTTTTAGAATTTTGTTATAAAAATAATGTATCTAGTTGAAGTGTAAATTGAAAATAAATAGTAATTTTGGGATAATTAAAAACATAAAATGTGTTTAGATTTTGACAGATAATAAATATTTTATTTTGTTATGATCTTCGTTCCGAGAGTTTAATAAAAAAAAATCACATCTCAATTTAAAATAGAAAAATTTTAAAATATCGAGAAAATGATAAATATGAATTAATGCAATAACAAATTAGAGTAAAAACTTTTGAAAACTAAACTAAAAAATAGAGGTTAGAGACGTAAATTCAAACTCAAAACGATCTCCTGGTAGAGTAACTTTATTATTAAAAGAAAAAATACTCCTTATAATAAATGACGATGGAGGAGTGGGTTTTAAATGCTTGTTACCGTAACCAAGTTGGTTTGGAACTTTTTTTTTTTTTTCCCCTTTCTTTTGCTAGTTTGGTTTAGAACTATTTGAACCATGGTTAAAAGTTGTCTTGTCCGTGGCTTAATTATGATTGTAATTATAATTAAAAAATTAATTAATTATTCCCTTGCGAAGTTGCGATCTCGTGTTTAAAAGCGGCTTTCTCGCTCTTTGAACGTTGACGAGGAGGGTGATTATTATAATAGGGGAACGTCCACGGGGGGAGGGTGAAGTCCACGCTCCTGAAATAATTGGATCATCATGATGTTGGCCGTTGATTTACCAAACAAATTGTATGAAAAACTTTCATCTCCCGTGGGACCCACACTTGTTGTACTGGATGTTGTGGTGGAACCCACGAGGCACGCCCAGTGACAAATCACGAGGCAAATGAGTTTGATTTTTTTTTTTTTTTGAATTTAAAATTTTATTTTTTTAACTGCTTCATCAGGTGGGACCCACACGAGTCCCAATGGAGTTAAAGGAAAAGCGTGACAGCGCGTGGGTCTCGGGCCAGGGCGCTAGTCAGAGTCGGACTTTATTATTATTATATTATAATTGTTATGATTACATCCGTTCCCTCAGTCAGCGACTTGTTTGGTCAGAGGGAAAGTTTCTTCCCTTCGTGTTTCTTGTATATGTTCGTGTCGATCTGTTATGTTTAAGATTGTAATAAAGTGATCTAATTTGCACACTTTAAGGAGTTTAATGGTTGAAGTTGATGTCTGTTTGTTTGCCCCTTTAATTAAATTTTGATATTTAATTTGATTATTTAAATAATTTTCAAAAATTAGTTTTTATTTGTATAGTTATATTGTTAAATTTAGATGATTTGATAAAAAAAAAAAAAAACGGAAGGGCATCTAAGATAATAGAAAAATGAGAATAACAGATCTCTGGATTCGTTCTGATTTACTTTGAGAAATTTGCTTTTAAGGTTAGGGACATACAAATAGGTAGAATATTTTATTAGGTTAATCATGTATTATAACATGTGTTTATTATTTAACCGGATGTACTATATATGAGAAGCTCTTATATGCTTCCGTAATTTAAGGTAATTTCAACATAAATAATACCAAATAACATTTTAAGGTGGATTTTTATATTGCCCGTCAATAGTAATACCACTGATGTTCTTAGCAAAGGTAAAAACAACATACATAATGAATTACTTTTGTACTATAATTTATAAAGCTACTTAAATAAGACAAATTTTAAATTTAAGCTACTGAAAACTCAACATGTCTTTTTATTTTTTTATTTTTATTTTTTTGAAATTAAAACTCAACATGTTTATATAAGAAACATAGAAAGAATTTTTTTAATATCTAAAAAGCAATTAAAAAGATTACTCTTAAATAATCGAATTCGAGTAAGTCGGATTATGAGATTATGTTACCCTCACATATATCGTGTTCTTAAAATCAATTCTCCCAGTTGAGCTGTTTAGAATTTTAAATTGAAAAATATCGTAACTTGTAAATATTGTTAAATGAAAAGCCAATGCACATTGATATTCGACAAAAGCACCCGAATGCAATGTTTGACAAATAAATAAAAATCACACTTATAAGAGAATGTTATTAACACCTGATGGCGTTTATGTTGATCTTGTGTTAATTAAAAAGCTATAATAAAGGGCAACTAGCTTAGCATATTTGAGGAGCATTTTGGTTTTAGTGAAGAAACAGCTTGCATAACAAGCAAATTGTAAATTTACCTTTCAACGGAAAAAAGTAACCATAAAGAAGGAATTTTTAATAACCGAAGACAAAATTGAGTGGTTTCTTTTTGACTTAGTTAAAGATTTAAATAAGGTAATTAATTACTTTGTTCAAGAATTCAATCAATATAAAAACGTTCAAAAAGGTGACAAGAGAAAATTAATGTCTATATCTCCCTTCATTAATTGCTGGGGAAGTAGATTACAATTATGATTTTAGCTTCTCTTTTCTCTCTTTCTCTTTTTTTTTTTTTCCAATAATTATGATTTTTAATTAGCTTTAATTATGAGAAATATTATTATTACTTTCGTTTCATTCCAACGAGAGTATTTATTGTAAAAGTTTGAAGGGCAGAATTGAAGCATTGAAGGCATCTGGTGTCTTGCGAAATTAGAAAGATTTTTATTTTGTCATTATTAACATAAATGTTGGCTATAATGGCTGCCTAGCTAATGAGTTACAAAGATATAAATAGCTTCATATTTTTTGGTAAGAAAATAGCTTCATATTGCATCTTAAATTATTATTCCGTGCACCAAGCGCAGCTGAATTATAATAAGCATTAATGATAAGCCGTTCTAAGAAGTCCTTTTTTCCCCTTGATAAGATATGTTAACTTTTCCATTGAGATTCTCTCTTTCTCTCTCTTTAAAAAAATAAAAATAAAAATTCTCCTGCATTCAGATTATGGGGAGCATAAAACTAATTTCTGTCGTATTTGTATGAATTATTGGAATAACTACTTAAACAAAATTATTTAAATTTTCACTATTTTACAATAATTTAATTTAAATCTAAATAGAAGTTTTTATTTTTTTAAATCCGTATTACACTTTTTTTTAAAATACTTTTACATTATTTAAATGTTGTTTTTAATAAAATTTGTTTTTTTAAGGATAATAAAAAATATTTGAACACATATTTCATTCGAATATATAATAATTCTATATTTAAATACAAACATTCATGGTTAAATAAACATTTAGATTATTGATCCAAATATAATCTAAATATTGTCCTTTTATTTAAATATTATCGTTGAAATTTCTATCAGATAATTTACTTATAAAATAAATTTTGTGGTATATGAATAACATACGTACCTCACTGATAGTTAATGTTAATAACTAATTAAAAAAATATAAACCATTATTTATTTTATTCTTATATTATGACGTTTAGAAACCACCCATACTATACATAAATCTAATATATTCTTCCTTTTTTTTTGGATAAATCTTAATGTATTTTGTACCACATAAATTATTTATATTTGTCTATCTCTCACACTTCCAATCTTTGATCCTTGTTTAAACGTCCATTTTGTTCACCTGTCTTGAAAACAAACAAGCAGACAAAGAAATTTAATTTTCAACTTGAAACCTATCACATTCTTGTTTTGTTGCTGCGAGAATAAACTCTATCTTGTTTTGTCTAGTTTTTTTCTCCTCCCTTTGATTCACAAGGTCACAAATATTTATAGGTTTATATATCTGTATATGTGTGTGTGTATATATACACAGTGGTCCATTGTTAA
Source organism: Ficus hispida (assembly GCA_025413025.1). Taxonomy (NCBI): domain Eukaryota; kingdom Viridiplantae; phylum Streptophyta; class Magnoliopsida; order Rosales; family Moraceae; genus Ficus; species Ficus hispida. Next base: position 1,630,328 of record CM046369.1, on the reverse strand, counting down.
AAGAGAGTTGCAAGGGGGCTAGGAATCAAAGCAAAAATTAAAAAAAAAAAAAAAAAAATATATATATATATATATATATATATATATATAAGAAAGGGAAAAGAAGAGTAGGACACGTAAAGAGTTAAGGCAATCACGTGGTGAACATGCATGACTTCACGTGCACCATCATGCGTTTGCCTCGCCACGTGGCAACACGTGGTCCCCATCATTTCCACTCGTGCGGTTCCTTTGTCCCTCGCTCACCGGACACTCCTTTCTCTTCAATCATTGGATACTCTCTCTTTTCTCTCTCTCTCTCTCTCTCCTTGGATTCCATGTTTCTCTCTCACGCGCCACCTCCTGTTGTAAGCACCACGCGCTTGCCAAGTTGTAATGTTGTTAGCATTACTATTACTAATTGTTGGTTTAGTTTAGAAGAAAATCCAATTAAGCAAGGATATTAGCCTTCCACAAAAACATGGTTCCTTGAACGTGACTTCCCTTGAAAATTTCTCACTCCAATCAAGTCTTTTTCAAGTTCCAAGGAAAACTATATATATATATATATATACACATACATACATACAATAAGATTGCTTGGTAATGTTTGATTTAAAATTCCCACTCATTGGACACCAGCACACACTTCCAAACCAAATATCTTTCCAAGTATAACAAATCATATGTGTTTTCTTCTTCAAAAGAAGTAGAATATTTTAAGTTGAATATACATGACATTGTCATGTCAATTAACATCAATTTCAAGCTCGATTTTTATATAAGAATATGATTTATAAAAAAATAATATTTAATGTTGAGCATACATGACATTATATAAAATTAACAATAATTTCAGCTCAAACATTATATATTAGGTAAAAATAACATTATGTATGATTAATCATATTATTTAAAAGTTTTTTTACGATAATATATCTTTATTAATAATACATGTTTATAATTATAAAATCTACTCAAATTTATGGAAAAAGAAAAGGCACAATATTATTAGAATTGGATATAAATTTGACAATTAAATAATAATCAAATCTTATCAATAATATATATTTCATATCCGATATTAAAATTCTCATACGTTGAATAGAAGACATAATAACTCATTAACATCAAAGAGAAAAATAATGGAGTTTAAGGGCTGTGTGGAGATATTTGAACCACACACACACACACACACACATATATATATATATGTATATAGAGTTAGGAAGTACTTATCGAAGTCGATAGAACATGTGAACTAATCATTTAAAAAAGAAGCAATGTCATGTCCTACGAGGTGCCTGCAAGTAGGATCCAAGAGGCACCCGGCCTACATTTGAAAATATATATATAAAGTCCAATAATAATACAATATTGCATATATATAGAGTTTAAGGCCTTTGAAAATATCATGAATGAAACTAGAATCATATGATATGTATATGTATATGTATATGTATATGTATATAGGAAAACAAATAAGGGATAAGTGGTCGGCAATGAATGAGATCTTGTTTGGTTCGGGAACCAAAGTGAGAGATAGTTGTCCCACGTGTTATCCACCCAATCATTGAACCCACCACCACTCTCCACCATCTCCATCATCCATGTCCGTACGAGGCCTAACTCCATGTGACTGTCGCCTGACTGTGGTCCAACCCCCCCTTCTTTTTCTTTCTTTCTTTTTTTTTTCCTTTTTTTTTTTTTTTTAGTTTCCACACAGTCTTGTCTTAAATTTGGTTTTATATATATATATATATATATATATGGTTTTTTTTTTTCTTTCTGTAATTGGCCACACGATTGGGATAAGACTTTTCCTTCGTCAGAAATTTCCCGTCCCTATCTTTTTTCTCTCCTCTTGGAAAATATCAAGTTATTTGTGTGATGAGAGTTATCAAGTCCATAAAACAATATTTTTTGGACATTGTTTCTGCTTTTTTTTTTTTTTTTGGTAATTAAAAAACCTAATGAAGCCACTTAGTCAAAGTCAGTAACCAATATGAATCAACAATTATCACTATTAAGTTAAAACAGAAAGCAACCTTAAGAATCTTACTAATCAAGAGTTGGAGATTTGAATCCCTTATCAACTCAGGGGAGTATAAACCCTGCCTGTATGATGTTACAAAACTAAAAATGACGGGACAATTATTATATCTTTTTATCTTAGTAAAAAAATTACCAAGACTTGCACTTCTTTGTATTATGAGTCTAGATCTGTTATTACATTTTTTTGTATAAAAAAACTATCCCCTCAATAATATTTTGACAACTTATCAATTTGTTTAATAATTTTTATCATTTAGCATTTTTCATGTGATTTAATTTTTAAATTCAGATGATATAACATAATCCTATTAGAAGAATAATAAATGAGACAGAAAATCCAAGATAACAAATCTGAATATCAGCCCTACTAACCAATAAGTTGTTCTCATCCAATTTATGGTCCTCTAAGATTTTTGTCAAAAATAAAAAGAAGAGGGAACTTTCTTTCTTTTTGTTTTTTGTTTTTTTTTGGAGACATTTTTTTGAAGGATAAAAGATTGGTTACTTTATTTTTGCCTTGGAGTCAATTCTACAAAGTAGAGTATCAGGTACAAGTTACAAGTTCTATTTGACACTTACTCACCAAGTTGAGGTTGGTATCTTTTAATTACTTGATATGAATGCGATTGGGATTATGAATCTTATTTGTCCTTTTTTATTTCATTTCATTTTTTTTTTCTTTTTATTGTATTTGGATTTTAGATATGCTCTTTATATATGCTAGTAAAACATATGCTAGTAAAACATGCATCATAAATCGAGTTGTTCGATCTATTCATTTAGTTCAAAATAGACAGGTAATCACTTCCCCGGGTTAATTTCACTTTTAGTACTTGTGGAATAAATAATATTAAAAATAACACCACTTTTTTTTTCCTTCATTATTAGTACTTAAAGTGGGACCCAGTAGCATTTAATGTATATCAAATTACGGGTTTACTCTCATCTCCTACAAACTCAAATCTCTTTCTCCCTCACATGGCCCAAAAAAGTTTTTCAAACCAACATCTACAGTGTTTTAGAGAGAGAAAACTGAAATCTAGAGAGAGAAACTTACCATCCACCGGAAACTTATTTCTTTTTTCCCTTTTCCGCCTAGCCTCCCACCCATTTTGAAACCCAAATCTTCATATAATAGATATAAACTTCCATGTAAAGAGAGAAACTTCCATTTACAGAGAGAAACTTCCATCGAAATTTTTTTTTTAATCTAACATTTTTTACTATTTTTTAGTAAAGGTCATAATCATTATGACCACCCGGTCATCACCGTTATGATCAGTTTTTTTTAAATTAATTTTTGACCCTTTTTTAGTAAAGGTCATAACCATTATGACCACCCGGTCATAACCGTTGTGACCATTTTTTTTATTTTAATTTTTGACCACCATTTTTTAGTAAAGGTCATAATCATTATGACCACCCGGTCATAACCATTATGACCGGTTTTTTTTTTTAAATTAATTTTTGATCATTTTTTTAGTAAAGGTCATAACCATTATGATCACCCGGTCATAACCGTTGTGATCATTTTTTTATTTTAATTTTTGATCATTTTTTAGTAAAGGTCATAACCATTATGACCACACGGCCATAACCATTATGATCGTTTTTTTTATTTTTTAAAATTAATTTTTGACCATTTTTTAGTAAAGGTCATAACCATTATGACCACCCGGTCATAACCGTTATGACCATTTTTTTTTGTAATCTAACATTTTTTACTATTTTTTTAGTAAAGGTCATAACCGTTATGACCGATTTTTTTTTAAATTAATTTTGACCATTTTTTAGTAAAGGTCATAACCATTATGACCAACCGATCATAACCGTTGTGACCTATTTTTTTTTTTTTTTTTTATACTCTAACATTTTTTACTACTTTTTTAGTAAAGGTCATAACTATTATGACCACCCGGTCATAACCGTTGTGATCAATTTTTTTTTAATTTTTGATCATTTTTTAGTAAAGGTCATAACCATTATGACCACCCGGTTATAACCGTTGTGACCAATTTTTTTTTTTAATTTTTGACCATTTTTTAGTAAAGGTCATAACCATTATGACCACCCGGTCATAACCGTTGTGACAATTTTTTTTTTTAATTTTTGATCATTTTTTAGTAAGTGTCATAACCATTATGACCACCCGGTCATAACCATTATGACCAGTTTTTTTTTTTTTTTTTTTTTTTTTTTTTTTTTTTTTTGTAATCTAACATTTTTTACTATTTTTTTAGTCAAGGTCATAACCATTATGACCACCCGGTCATAACCGTTATGACAAGTTTTTTTTTTTAATTTAACCCTTACTCTTGGAACTGTATATGTTACTACAATATGATAAAAAATTACAAAGAAATTTCCTATCTACAGTTAATGGTAATGTTTGAAATGAAAAAATACATTTTTTGTCAAGCGAATTCCTTGTCCACATCGTCATCACTTTTATAATTTGTTTCAATTTTTCGCTTGGCATGGATCCACAAGTAACATGCTAGCCACTCCCGAAATAGTCTCATGCGTTCAGCTATTACCCAATAACTGACATCCCTCCCTTCTATAAAGCATTCAACATATTTAATGGTAAACACTCCACAGTCACCCCTGTTGTACAAATGACAAAAATTAGTAAAAATCACTTGAACTTTTGAATGCATTATAGTCGTTTGGAAATGTTGTTTTACTTGCACTCACCCATTGGATTGTTGAGGGATGTATTTCATGATGGTGATTGGAAATGGGTTAATTCCAGCAGGCTCTCTTGGTTTGAAGTCAAACAAATCTAAGCGTTGAGCCAGTAATGGAATGAATATTGATAAACATTCCATTCCTTCTCGAACCTTAGCATTGTAAGGGCCTTCATGCTGCAGAGAGTCGTACACGTCAATGGTGCAGCTTGTCAGATCGAGCTTCGCTAATACCCAATATTTAAGGTCAGCAAAATGCACTGGTATTAGCACAGTTTTAACGTCAAACCATGATGCACCACTCTGGACATTAACGCCAAGCATTATCTTGAGTAAAGTTTCACAGGTTCCCCAATCAAACTTGTCTGGTGCACTCTGGTATAGACGCCACAATGAACGAACCTTTGAACAAAAATACGTGTCAACCGTTGTCACCTTCCGTTGTTCCAATTCGGGGAACTGCCTGATCTTCTTTCTCAAGTAGTAAAAGACGACATCAACGTGCTACATTAACATTACATGAACAAGGGGATTGTACAATGGGACGGTCAGCAAACAATATACATGATGGTTATGATAAATTATTTATAACAGGCTGCTGAAGATAAATTCATGTAATGTACTTACTCCGTCCCATAGCCAAACAGGGGAGGTTGCTAATTCGTAGTACCAGCTTTTTTTTCCTACATCCATGCATCCAAAGTCATGGGGTTTGTCAAGTGTCTCATGCTGGCACTGTATCGTGGAGGCCGTTTACTGAACATCAAGCATATATTTTTTAACACTTCAGTGCACTTCCAAATATTTTACTCAAAACGGACAATGTTAAGTTAATCAACATTACCCTGGAAGTGTCTTCTTCAACAATCCTTTACTGAATCACTCCCTGAACTCGGCTAACATCTCTTCAGGAGGTTCATCTGCGAGACCTCGTGGGAGTGCATAATTCATGTCAATCGGCTTCTTCGAAGGGGATCCAACGTCAGTCTTACGACCCGATGGCCGTTGGCCAAGCCTTGATAATCTGGCCCTCTTCTTCTTAGGGATCTACAAAGCACATATGTTAAACGAGTTAATCATATGGATAATTCCAATAATTGTAAATTGTAAGTCACAGCTATGTTCCTTGTATTACCAGATCCGTAAGAGTTTCCTTGTTGGAGTGCTCATCAATCATGACAGGATCATGTGATGGGATGACATGTTCACCCTCTGCCCCTCTTTCACCAACCGTTCCACGTCAGGCATGGCCTCTTCCCTCGTTCCAACGACTCGCTCATCACTTACACTCGTCTCGCCCTCCTGTACGTGAACATTGTAATTAATATTTTCATGTTCGTTGTCAGAAAATGTCATACAAAATAGCTTCATTGTAATGTAACCGTTATGACCCACACTGATCATCTATACGCATGTATAATACTACCTTTGGTTTATGATCCTCGGTATCTTCATGCCAAGCCATCACCTTATCGGCAGTAAAGAACTCCAATGCTGCCTGCAGCCCTATATCCGCAATGGCGTCGAGGTCAGGGGAAGGAGTCTTGAAGGTTTCTGACGCCGTCATCTTAACCTTAACCTCTTCGGTGCTACCAACCTTCGGCACAGGCTGTGCCTGACCCTGCTGTTTATCAGCATTGTTGGCCGTCAACAATTTTAGAATCCTTCTCAACAGTTTGTTGGAGCGGGTTTGTTCCTTTTTTAGATCCTCTACATTTTTATTCAAAGTAGTAACATGTCCTCGGATCTCATTTTGGAACTCCACCTACTCGGATTTGATATCCGGGCTCCGCCGGGGGACTGAAGCCTTCGGAGGTGGTAATTGAGGCAGGGCACTCGGCCGATTCAAAAAAAGGCACGCAACATTCTCGTACTTCAACTCCTCCTCGGTTGGTTTCAAGAGAAAACAGTTACCCTGCACACATAGCGGTAAATTATTTGATCTTAGTCAAAATGTATTATTATTATTTTATTATATTTAGCTTAACAAGTTGTCAAACTTAGAGGGTATGACCGTACTTGGTCATAACGATTCTGACCAGACGGTCATAACGGTTGTGACCGTTGTTGGTCATAACGGTTATGACCCCCACGGTCATAACGATATTGACCCCCTGTTCATATGTGAGACCATCAAATACAATAATATATTGGAATGTTCATATTTACAAAGCACGGTTTTTTATTTACCTGTGGTTCGCCAACCTCCATAAACGCCCATTGAACGTCATCAAATTTCACACTATCCGCAGTGGTCCACGACGCCATACGTGGAACGGAGTGCAAGTAGTTGATTTTGAACTTGGCTGCTATCGTTGGAAGTGTCTCATATGCCCATACGAGTATGGCATGTGGGAAACCAGGAATGCTGTAATGAACTGTGTTAACTTTTTTTCTTTCTCTCCTCTTCGAAGACATCCTATTTTCCACGGTAGCACATATTGTAGCCCGGATTGCCTCCTAAGATAGCACACCCCAAGGAAAATCGTTGAAGGCATCCAAGTTATCGGCAAGACCAAAATATTTGGAGTCTACTTTCACTGGGATAGCATTTGACAAAGGGATTGAGAATATAATGTACAGAATGCTAAGCTTTACTGCATCTTCGTCGTTGTCAAACTTAGCATTTGACAGTTGTAGCTCCAAATTTTCTCTCGATACACTCTTAACAGTCGAAAAATACTTTGACATTAATCTGCTTTCGACGATTGGGAAATGCGTAGACCCTACACATTTTAGGCCGGTTATTAGGCAGAACTCCATTATGGAGAATCTGGCCAAGTCTTCTCCAATCTCGAAACACAGTGCGTCACCCATGGCTGTGTGGTTTGTCAGGCGCATCACAATGTTGTGGAATAACTGGCCAGCCCAACCTAGAGACTCTAAATGCAAGAACTGTTGAATGCATCGTTGGTCTTTGACGGACTCCAACTGTCCTGGAGATAACCACTGGCTAAGTTTTTTCCATGTCTCGTTAATGTTTATGAAAGTATTGATTTTGACCCTCGTTATCTCATTGTCTGGTACGAGACGGACATATTGACCCTGTGATAATGGATAAGATAAAAAAAATAGTTTAAAACTCGACGTTTATGGTGCAGAGGCCACCAAACCAACCGATTGATAACACTGAAAACACTTTGAACTAGTTAAAAAATGATCTTTACATGAATATTCAAAGGCGTACTGTAACTCCATGGCCGAAGTTAGTTAGAAAACGACATATTTGACTAAAACACGGAATAAAAAAAACATTTTACCTCTTCCTCTTTCGAGGTTATGGATTGAGTTTTACTCGATTCCTGTACATCCATTCCCCCCATATTTCTCTCATAATCTGTAATAGTCACCATTCTACGGATATGGATGCGGCGTGTATACGGATCTACTTTGTGGTTTACGATGGTTATGGAGTTGAAATAGTTAGGAAACGATACGATTACTGCTTTCTCTCTTTACAACCGGTGTTTCCCTCTTTAAACACTGTAAAAGATGTTTTCAAAATTTTTGGTTACTGCTTCAGAGGGAGAGTCACTATTACGCGTGTGGTAGATGAGGGCAATTATGGTGTTCACGTTCTCAGGCACGTACAAAAGACTGTTGATATTCTTACAAGTTGGTCATAACGGATATGACCACCCGGTCAGTTTTATTGTGACCAGGGTAATAGCTGTTGTACATACCGAAAAAATTAGTCATAACCATAGTGACCAGGGGGTCACAACGAAGATGACCGCCTTTTTTTTTACGTTCCCCAACAATAATTGATGAGATTTCGCTTCAGGCATTTAATGCCAATTCATCGGTTTATGTATAAAGTGGTAAATAATAATAAAAAAAGGTTTAACAATTGATTTTCGGGGGGGTTTTTTTTAATAGATAATAACCACGGGTTGCGGTCATAACGGATATGACCACCCGGTCAGTTTCATTGTGACCGGTGTAAAAGCTGTTGTACATAATTATGCCCCTTAGTCATAACCATTTTGACCTCATCGTCACAACGAAGATGACCACCTTTTTTATTACTTCCCCAACAGTAATTAATGGGATTTAGCTACATGCATTTACTGTCAGTGCCTCGGTTTACGTGTAAAGTGCCCAATAATAATAATAATAAATGTTTAACAATTGATTTCCATGAATTTTTTTTTAATAACCACGGAATTGCAGTCATAAACGTTGTGACCACTCGGTCAGTTTTATTGTGACCAGCGTAAAAGTTGTTTTACATAGCGGTGCCCCCTAGTCAGTCTAGCATGCGGGAAAAAACTAAATTGAGGGATCATGTGATTATAACAACAACGTTAACACAATAGGATGATAACGGTCATAACGGAGATGACCGAGCGGTCATAACTGTTATGGCCGTTGCCAGCCAAATGTGACCAGGGGTTTTTGGTAATAAGCTACCATGTTTTTCCAAACAATTACAAACATTTTGTCACTAATGTGAATGCAATCATTCAGTATGGAAGGAAGTCAAGAAACTTTAGTTTCAGAAAAAAAGTCATAATATATTGATCGAAGTTAATGGGGTAAACATATGTTATACACAACATAATTATGAACTAGGAGTGCTTAACGATGGATTTGGCTTTGTTGGACGGGTCCTTAAGGGTACTGAATTGATACAGGTTTGTCGGTTGTGTCCATAACCATTACATCTACCACACCGAACTGACTCATGTTCTTCTCCTTGGGACATAATCCTTCGCACCCATGGCCTTCCGGGCCCACGCTTTGTTTTGGGAGGATTGACGATTTGCGACCTCGCTGCGTCAGGAATATCCCAGCCATCGGCGCTGCCAATAGGATGGACTACAGATGAATAACAACCATAAAGATAATATTTCGTGTAGTAATTCGAGCAATAATTGTATGGATCTATCCGTCGGTGGTTACAAACGGCCATGGCATGAGGGCAAGGAATTTGATCGACCTAAAATCGTCTACACGTACATGTCCTTTGGCTCATATCAACGATCCATATTTGGCAAGCATTGTTGGTGACAGGGTACTCAAACTGATCGGCTGGCCGCGGTTGTAAGAAGGTGAAATCTAACACTTTGAGCTAATTTGGTTTAAGGGAAAATTGACATATACCATATATGTGTTGGACGTGGGCGTGATCACGTACCGTTACTATTAGGCCTAATGAGAAGTTGGTGCGAAGCAGTCTCTCAGCCTTTGGAGCAAGTTTCAAGTTCAATTTTAGGGCCTCCTCACGTCTGTTGACAAACCATCTTTGTTGTAGTTCCCTCAACTATTCCATTAAGAATCTAACTGGTATTAACCTGGCTTTCCGATCCACATTATTCAACGACTCCGCAATGTTGGTTGTCATGATTGCATACCTCCGGCCGTTGAAATAGGCTCGTGACCACTTTTTAGGATCGGCCTACATGAGGTATCGGTGCATGTCGGGGTTACGATTACGGATGGATTCAATATGACGATGGTGCTCACTTAAAAGATACGACCTCAATGCACCATCAAAATAGGTCTTCAAAGGGCCTTTGAAATCCTTGTACTTGGTCTTCAGGTTTGCAGCCAAGTGTTGGACGCATATCCCGAAGGCAGCGTCCGAATACACGAGTTTGGCTGCATACTCGATACCCTTATGCCTATCAGCCACAATAACAAGAGAATCTCGAGGGCCGATTGAATCCCTTAGCTTCTCGAAGAACCATGTCCATAAGTCGTTGCTTTCGGACTGAACATACCAAATGCAAGTGGAAATATGCAGCCATTTGCGTCGTGACCGCATGCTGCAAGAAGCACCCCTCCAAACTTGGCCTTTAATGCGGATCCATCAGCCACAATTACTGGGCGACAATAAGGCCAACCGTGCTTCGAAGCAGCTACGCATATGTAGAGGCATTGTAAGCAATTTGATGAGTCCGTCTTGATGTCAATGTTGGATCCAAGATTTTTCCTCTTAACCATTTCAGCCCAAGCGGGGAGAACTATAATGTAATCAAGTTTTAAACAGTTATTATAGCGTACTATAAAACTTATAATATCGGTGATTGAACGTATTATAAGATAGAGTAAAGGGAAGTGAATTACCATTGTATGACTTTGCATCATTGCCCCTCAAGCTGGTTAGTGCTGCTTCCTTCCCTCGCCATGCCCGCAGATAATTGAAAGAGACTCCAAATTCGGCCTGCATGTCTCGCATGATTTCTTGAGGTCTATATGAGGTATTAGTCGGATCCAAATATTTTGCCTTGACACACTCCCCAATCATCCAACTCTTGGCTTGACGATGATGCCCTTGAACAATTTCGATTGAGCAAGTATGGATGTCGCCGTACTGCTTCACGACAAACATTTCACTATCTCGCATCCGAGTCGCACGCAATTGCCATGGACATTTTTCAATATCTATACATATCACGTGTACTAGAGTAGAGGTCGACCTCTTCACCCTGAATTGATAGTGTTTACTCATGGCGTCGTAATGAAGATGATATTGCAACAACTTTTTGTTCTGAAAAATATAGTTTATGCATAATTTGACAGGTGTATAATCAGCAACAACTACTGAGCCAGATAACCTGTCAGGACTTGGTACATTCTCGGATTGAGATGTTAAGTTATTGGCAATAGAATGTGCTCCAATGCTTACGTCGACACTATTCTCGTTTGATTGACGAGCATCACCCCCAACATTCAATTCGTCTACATGAGGAGGAAGATGAGGGAGATGAGGAATAGGAGAAGGGATGATCAGATTTCTCTGATCCACATGTTGAATGGCCTCATCACTCTGTACAACTTCTCTGCCCTCTCTGGAAAATTGGCCGTCTATGTGGTTGCTTTCACCCAAATCCGGTGGCATGACGTCAGCCGCAGTATCATCCAATACGTCGATGGTAATAGGAAATTTACTAAGCACATGAACATCCTTCTTCTTCAATTGTATATAGAATTTAACGTCATCATCACACTGAATCCTGACAAGAGGCATACTAGATGAAACACCGTATCTCATGACTATAGTTTTGGTTGGGACCCTCATACCAATTGCACGTCTGACCAACTCAATAAGGCCAACGTATGTTGCGGTCTCGGGCACCAATATTCCCTTTATTTCTCCACCAATGTAACTCAATGTGCCGTCCCATTGACCATTATACTTGATGAAAATACAAACGTCCTCCATTTACTGTGAAACTACAAAAACATATCGCATACAAGGGTTAATTTTGACGTTAAAAAGAGATGAACAATTATGAATCAACTAAAAACCACCATACCTCGGATTGGTCATTTAGAAATGGGAAGATATCCACGGAAATGGAGTTGAAGCAGATCTGGCAGCTTCGGCCAGTTTAATAGAGTGAAAAAAGATGTGGACCGATTTTTAATGCTAGGAGTTAGTTTCGATCAATGGGTAATGGTGTAGGGAGGATTCGTGAGTATTGGGTGGGAGAAAATCAAAGAGACGAGGGAAGAAAAATTTAAATTTTCTTTTGGTTATATACTGTCGCTATGGATGTGGAGGGAATGAAGTGAGGATGGCGGGCTAGGAGGAAATTTTTTCAGCTTAGGGTTGGCTGAGGGCATATATGCCTTTATACATCCCCAGAAAAAGGTATGGTGACGTGGCGGAAAAAAAAATGGTCACAACAGTTATGACCGGGTGGTCATAATGGTTATGACATTTACTAAAAAAATAGTTAAAAATGTTAGATTACAAAATAATAAAAAAAACTGATCATAACGGTTATGACCGGGTGGTCATAATGGTTATGACCTTTACTAAAAAAATAGTAAAAAATGTTAGATTATAAAAAAATAAAAAAATAGGTCACAACGGTTATGACCGGGTGGTCATAATGGTTATGACCTTTACTAAAAAATAATCAAAAATTAATTTAAAAAAATAAACAAAATCGGTCATAATGGTTTTGACCGGGTTGTCATAATGGTTATGACATTTACTAAAAAATGGTAAAAAAAAAACAACAAAAAAAACTAGTCATAACGATTATGACCGGATGGTCATAATGGTTATGACATTTACTAAAAAATGATAAAAAAAAAACAACAAAAAAAACTGGTCATAACGGTTATGACCGGATGGTCATAATGGTTATGACCTTTACTAAAAAATGATAAAAAAAAAAACAAAAAAAAAAAACTGGTCATAACGGTTATGACCGGGTGGTCATAATGGTTATGACCTTTACTTAAAAATGGCCAAAAATGTTAGCTTTAAATCCATCGAAAGTTTTTTTTTTTTTTTAAAGCTAACATTTTTGGCCATTTTTTAGTCAAGGTCATAACCATTATGACCACCCGGTCATAACCGTTATGACCAGTTTTTTTTTTTGTTTTTTTTTTTTAAATTCATCGAAAGATGATTTTTTGTTTTAAAGTTAGGTTATAACCATTATGACCACCAGGTCATAACCGTTATGACCAATTTTTTTTTTAAATCCATCGAAAGTTAGTTTTTTTTTTTTAAAGCTAACATTTTTGGTCATTTTTAAACATAGGTCATAACGGTTAGGACCGGGTGGTCATAATAGTTATGACCTTTATTAAAAAATGACCAAAAACGTTAGATTTAGAAAAAAATAAAACTTTCGATGGAAGTTTATCTCTTTAGATGGAAATTTCTCTCTATTATATGAAGATTTGAGTTTCAAAATGGGTGGGGGGCTAGGCGGAAAAGTGAAAAAAAAAAAAGATTCCGGTGGGTGGTAATTGTTTCTCTCTCTAGATTTCAGTTTTCTCTCTCAAAAACACTGTAGATGTTGATTTGAAAAAGAAATTTTGCTGCAGGCGAGGGAGAGGGATATTTGAGCTTGTAGGAGATGAGGGTAAACCCGTAATTTGATATACATTAAATGCCACTGGGTCCCACTTTAAGTGCTAATAATGAAGGGAAAAAAATAGTGCTGTTTTTAATATTATTTATTCCACAAGTGCTAAAAGTGAAATTAACCCTCACTTCCCCCCTCCTAACCAGATGTTCTTATTGAATTAGAAGTGTCTTATTTTCTTCTTCTAAAGAACACATTTATAAGAATAGAATTGATTTACCTAGATAAATAGGGAAAGATAAAATCTAAATATATGATACGTAACTCTTTTAAAAAAGCAAATAACTGACATCTATATTTCATCTATATCCGTAGAGTGACCGACTTAAATTTAAGACCTTAAGTATAACAAAAAATCTTGGATATGTTGGCAAAATTTTTACTTTTGATTTTAATCAGTAGAAGAAGAGGAAAAAAAAAACCAGTGATTTTTCAATAAGTATTTGAGAATTTTTTAAAATAGCTTTTGAAGTCAAATAGACTTTAAAGGCTTTTAATAAATAATTAAAATATTAAAATAAAATTTATAATATCGTCTAACTTAAATTTTGATACAAATTTTAAAGTATATTCAGAAGAATGTTTTACTAAAGTCATGTTTTAAAAACCAAAAACAATTTTGAGTTTTGATGGATCATCCAAACATTATTAAAAGTATCTTTTGGACTCAAATAGTCAAAAATAACTTTTAAAAAGTTATATCAAACGGACATTTACTATATTATCAAATGAGTGGTGTTGAATAAATTAGAAATCTCTACATTCTTAATAATGAGAGCTCTTGCTTTTGAGTTAGCCAGTGTCATTATTCTTTCTTTTTTTAGTTTTTTTTTTCTTCTCTGTTGGTTTTGAATATTAATAGACTAACTTTGAATCGTGATATATAAAAAAATAGTAAGAAGGGGATTTATGAAACGTGAAATCAAAGTGTTACAACACGAACCTGTTCTCATCCACCCTTTAATTTCCTTTGCTTTCAATATTATTTTTTGGTAGAATCCTTGGATTTCAGTATTATAAAACAGGAACATGTCACTTACTTGAATTTTTCCTAAAACTATTTTATTATTTTTTAAAATTGTATCCCTTCCTAATAAACGCTATAAAACAGGAACATAAGTTAAAAAAGGAACACAGTTACACAAAAAATACAGCAAAGCACACGTGTGATCACATGCGGTCAAACTATGCATCTGTTTGTCAGTCAAACGCCGATCACCAACAACTATTAAAAAGAAATGCGTGATGCTCTATGCACCGTATGATGAAAACAGAGGAATCAAAGAAAGCCGTCCGATTGGGGCAAATTATTATTATCTTCTACAGGAGGCCGCCAATCATTGTCGTTGACAAGCAGGTGGAGAAATGAGATGAAAAGACAAATATGGTGATTGCACGTGTGGATGAAAGAGAAGAGAAGAAAAAAAATAAAAAAATAAAAGAAGAAGAAGAAGAAGAAGAAGAAGAAGAAAAGAATCTGCACTTCGTTATAGTAGGACCCATGTGCTTCCATGAACATTTGCACTACCATGTTCGAGTTGTCTCTCACTCTCTCTCTCTCTCTCCCTCCTTGAGGTATATGTTATTAGTAAAATATGAGGCCAAGTTGTACATTATACAAAAAAAAAAAAAAAAAAAAAAAGAAAGCTAAGTGTGAATACGAGTTTTAGAGTTTAAGGACCCGTTTGATGAGGTATTAGATAGAGAGTTTTGGATTGAAGTTGAGAAAAAGTTGGAAAATATGAGTTTGGTTTTAAAAAAAAAAAACAACGTAGAATAAAAAAAGTGTAAAAAACTTAAAAATATGTTTAGAAAAAAAAAATCAAGATATACATTATTTTGCTTCATTTGAAATTTTATTTAATTTAAAACAAAAATAATGTTTTTTGAACTTGAAATAATAAAGTTTGAGTTATTTGTAAATATTTGAAAATGTGAATAATAAAAGTTAGTTTAAAATTAAAGAAAAAGATTAAAAAAAAAAAAGAAAAAATAGTTGGAGATGTGTTTGAAAAAGTCCTCCCAAACACCCCCTTAGATCTAGGCCGTTCATTGGTGTGAGATCTTTGCAGGTTGTAGGTCCTACAGTACGACTCATGTGAATCATCGAATGAATTTTTTTTTTTTACTACTTTTGAAGCGTTGTAATCCTAATTCATATGTGGCTATTTGGGATAAAAATTATGTTTTGTTTACATCTGACATTCACCTCAAATAGAATGTAATACTCACTTGATTTTTTCATATATTATATTTAAATATACCTCATTTGAACAATAAACCTACTTATTTTTATTATTTATCTATTCTCCTTTTCTATTTATTTTTACCAATCACATCACATACTCACTATGACTGATATACGTTGGAATGATTATTTAAATGTAAACAATCAAAACACATTTCATTAGAATAAAATGTTAAAAGAAGACATCCAAACTTATACCAGAACACATTCATCATTTTAAAATACAATAGCGAATGTGTGATCCGAACATACATTTAGCCATAACTTTTCCAATTAAGTGATATATTAGAATTATTAATTTGCAAAAATGATGTTCCTTTAAATCACACTCCCTACACTGTCGTTTTGCTCCGTTACTCGTTGCTGTTAGTGATTAAAAGAACACATAGTTTGACGTATTAATAACCGATGAAAAAAATAAAAAAGGCTTTATGGATTACCACCTGTAATAATAATTATTTTTCATACGAAAATCAAACTTCTAGTAAGATTGTTAAAAACTTGTCTGGTTGTTGTACAAACCAATCTGATCAAAACGGCACTGTAATGAATCCCTATAAATGCACGATTGGGGAATTTCTGTTCACATCACGCTGACTTGTCTTTTGATTTAATACTTTCTGAATTTACAGACAAAAGTACTTGTAATTTTCATCTACTATTAAAATCCAACTAAACAGTACAATATCACCCCGTAACACATTTACCAAATCGTACACCATTGTTGCTTGTAATTGCATTGCTCGAGTGTTGATGAAACTGAATTTCTCGCTGTCGATTCCCAATTGTCGAGATCGGAGTGCGAGTTCTTGATGTTAGCTTCATCATCTCTTCCAATCGACGAGAATGCCTTGGAGTTAGGTTCGCGGTGTGTGAATGAGGATCGCTCGTCTCAGCTGTATAGGTCTGCAGTCTCAAAACAATTTTCCATTCAGCACTAGGATGAAACTCAAATTATTATTCTCTCCTTAAATCATGTTATAACTTGGAAGGTGAAATTTAAGAGATTTTAAAGGGGAGGATCGTTACGCCCGTCTTGAGCACTATCTTGTTGTATCAACTGAGAGTATATGTATTCATCAACTCTCTGCTTTGCCAACGCTACCTGTTAAGCGTCAAAAATAAAGAAAACTAAGAGTCCGTTTGGTAAAAAAGAACACAAAAAAGAGCGATAGAAAATAGCGAAAAAAAAAAGGAAAAAAGGAAGATGTTTTCCTTTTACCTTGTTTGATATGATGGGAAGAAAATAAAACATGTGACTTAAGTGAATGGTTATGTTACGAATTAATTAATTATTATTATTATTATTATTTTTTTTGAAAAAACAAGACAAATAGGTTCACCTCTATGCAAAACTTAAAACTAATTTTCTGTCTATAAAAATGGACAATCTTTCCGTTTACTTTTAAAATCGAGTTCAGAAACCCATTGCTGGCTCTACTAAAGTTGACTGCTTAAGCTATCTGTGGTTTAAAAATTATTCAAATAGCAGTCAAAGAGGCTATAATTTTATCCACTTTATTTTGGCTAGCGCCGCTCATTTTAGTCACCCGTTTTTCTGTTTTGTTGAAAAAGCTTTGGTGGCTCTCAATAGAGTGCATTTTACAACCTAATCCTTAGTACCATTTGATGCGCTCAGAAGATAGGTGGGCAGGATTTAAAAAGAGAGATGAAAAGCAATAAGAACAAGGGAGTAGATATAAGAGTAACCTGTTGGGTACTACCGGCAAAGTGAATTTGCCTATGTTTTTGTTCACCTTTCCCTCCATAAACCTGCAAAGATACAAACACATTGAAGCTGATATAGAACCAAAGATCACTTACAAGTTCTAAGCAAGGATAGAGGAGACGGTGCTACATATAAGAAAAACTTGTACACGCAATAAGAATAAGCAACTAAAGCCTTAATTGATTATCAATAGAGCATTGCTTAAATCTCAAAACTTATATTATACTTAACATCAGTCTTCTAGTAGAAATGCCCAGTCATTTCGCCCCCCGAGCCCTTTTGTAATAAACAAAGACCTCTTTGATGTAAAAATCATTGACCCAAGAAAAGCCGCAGTGAACAATAACCAGTTCTTGACAACGACTGCAGTTTACTAGCAAAAAGCTTTTAATATAGTCAAGGAAAATCAAATAAACATCCGCTTACCTTGATAACTGCTCCAGATTCATTCCTAATCCTTGAAATGTTGGAGCCGGACTTGCCGATCAAACCACCAACCATGGATTCCGATATCACCATCTCGAAGGTTACATAATCAGCTGCAAGATTGGTTGTCCTAAAGATGTGGTTACAAGACCAAATATTAAAGCTTGACATTGCCGCAAATGTGGCAGTTGGATTCTCTAACTTTGACATAAAATGAATAACCTGAAGTTGGGTCCATGTACGGTTGAGGCGGTCGGACAGTTGAATAATTATATGCCGGGCTGATAGAAATCACTTGTCTTGGTGGGTTTTCCCTAATCAACAGGGAAACACAACATAATGAGATACCCTGCATAACTACATGCTAAAATATTTATCTAACATGCCAAGGCATACAAAATAAAATTCAATAAATACCTTAGTTGACAACCAATCTCCTCCAAAGCTTTCAGAACAGCAGGAACATCACCTGATATCTGAATTTTAATAAAAATCTATTACTCAAAAATCTTAGACCCTGTATCAAACTGCTGACAATGATTGTTTGAAAAAAAAAAAAAATCCAATTCTAACCTGAACAACTCGATCAGATTCGTGAGCAGATGCACACAAAGGCAACTGATTCTGAGCTAGAACAGTGATCATAGCACCAGAAGAATTCCTCAATTTCTCTATATTCTGACCAGACATCCCAATTAATGAACCCGCTTGCGACCCGGCAATCAAAAGCCTTATGGTATTGGCAGCCACATGTCCTGCACCAACTTTCGATGCCTCGGCACTACTATCATCTTCCTGTTTAAATATAATCCTTGTTGCATTGACCTTTAGCACATTTCTTAATCTTTTTTGATGCACTAGAGATTACCCATACTACAATTGCACTATAAAGCAATAGTCCAGTGGGCCCAAATCTATAGGATTGTTCTAATTTATGGCCCCGAACTTTACATCCATTCCCACTTGGCCCCCTGATCTTTAACAATTCTCATTTTACTACAAACTTTGAATTAGTCTTGCTTAGCCCCATTTCTTAACCTTTTTGGTTGCATTATAGACTAAAAGATTATCTCTAATATAATTGCAATGTAAAGTAATAATCCAATAAATCAAAGTTGTTTGAAGAATTAACCTGCAGAATTAAAGTAGCGATTTGCTGAAGAGCGTTTTCAGCATCCGAAACCTGGTTGTCACCGTCCCTGGAACTTATAATAATCACACGCTCTTCATGTCTCTGCAAAAGGAAAATAACTTTTTTTTTTTTTTCTCAAACTTTCTCGGAAGCCAAACAGAGGGAATAAGAAACCCTAACGGATCGATGGGGGCGAGAACTTACGGCGATGGCGTCGGCGATTTTGACGGTGGCTTTGGTTTGCTCGCGAATCTTCCTAATTCTGCAGCCTTCTTTGCCGATGACCTTGCCGATCTGCCTCGACGGCACCACGATTCTGAACAGCACATCCTGCGCTTTCGCTCGCCTCTTCGGCGCCGAGTACAAGTCCTCGTCCTCTCCTCCGACTCCCGGCGGCGCCACCTCATCGTCGCGGTGGCGCTTCCCGGCGGATCCGGGTGCGGAATATGAGACCGGTGCAATGGGGTTTAAGGGAGTTTTTTCGCCTGGTTGCGCCATTGGAGCTAAACGCTTTTCTGGAAATGAAAGCTTTGCTAATTTGTAATTGTACACAGACAAAAAGTTTTAGCAAATTGGTCCCTAATGTTTTAAGTTTCTAGTGAATTGGTTCTTGAGTTTAAATTCTATCAAATCAGTCCCAATTCTTGATTTTTGTATTTACTGCACAGACTTAAAAGATCATTTTTTGATAATCACAAATTTTTTTTTATTTTTATTTTTCGGTAAGTGATAATCACAAACTTAAAAGATCATAATTACGACCAATTATGCAAATTCCCTTTTTCTAGAATTTAGTAAATTACGCATTTTCCCCTTTTTTGGATTAATTAATTTCACTCTTTTTCTTTAAAAAATATTAATCCATGTCAATTTATTTGTTCCTCTAGTTATTTCGTTTTGTAGAATTTAAATTACATATTTTCCATTTTTTAGAGGAATAAACTAATTTCAATATTTCTTATGGAGATTTCAGTCATTTAAGAAGTTTTTTTTGCTAGACATTCTAAAGAAATATTTTGGATTATTTAATTTCCATATTTCTTATGATTTATATATCCATTTATCTTGTCTCATTGTGTCTTTTTGATAATAACATGATTATGTTGATAAAGTTGTATGATCTTTTAATTGATTTAACATAATTTTTTTTATTTAAAATGATAATTTAATTAACATGTCATGAAATTAATAAATGAATATTGAAAAAAAGATATAAATGTAATAAATACAATAATATAAGAGTTGACTCCCTAACTAAATCACCTGTAGTCCAACAATAAAACAATAAACTCTAACCCAAAAAAAGAAAAATAAATTCAACTACAACAAACGGAAAGAAAAAAAAAAAAGAAAGAATAATCAAACGACAATACATGCTCAAAACCAAAAAAATGGATTTTTACGAGCAAACGACAAGAAAACGCATTAGCAAAAAAAAAAAAAAAAAAAAGTACAACAAATGCTTGGAAAACAAAATCACCTTAAAAACGACAACAAGCGACTCCAATGAAAAGCTTTTTAATTCAGTTCAGTTCAGCGGCTCCATTAATTCTTCAGCAGCCTCCATGAAAAGCTTCTCCAACTCTCTTTCTGAAATGCCCCCAACCATGCCTCTCCCCAGATCTCTCCTCCTCCTGACCTTCCTCTCCCGCCGCAGCTTCTCGTCGTCCCCGACCAGAACTCTCCCTGTAATCAAAGGCAACAACTACGTCTCCGGCACCATCTACAAAACCAGAGCCCTTGTCCAAGCCCAGAAGGCCCTCACCGACTACCTCCACTCCACCCGGGGCTTGCCCTTCATCTTCGCCGACCAAATCGCTGCCAACTCTCTCTTCTCTCTCTCCAACCTCATCCGAAAAATCCACTTCTCGGCTTTCACCTTCTCCGACAACTTCCAAACCCTCCTCAGGTACCACCCCATTAACGAATTCGAGTTTTTCCTCGAAAGCATCGGTATAAATCATGATGAAGTTCCTTTCTTTTTGCCCAAGAACAAGTTTTTCTTTTCCGAGGACTCGAATGTTCTAGATGCTTCTTTAGCGCTTATTCAATATGGGTTTCCGTGGAATAAGCTGGGCGTGTTGTACAAGGAGGAAGTTTCGATTTTTAGCTTGTCCGCTAATGAGTTAACTGAGAGGCTTAATGGGTTTAAGGAATGGTTTGGGTTTGATAATAATCTCTGTGTGGTTGGTGTTTGCTTGGCTTTTCCTTATTTGTTGAGTCGGGAAGGCGAATTGGGCAGTGATCTCGATGCGGTTTTCGGCAATTTGAAAATGGTTTTTGTGGATTTCGATATGCGGAATTGTGTAGAGGGAAATGTGGATGCTTGGTATGAGGTTTGTTGTAAAGTTAGGGTGTTGTATGATTTAGGTTGTGAGAAGCAGAAGGTAGGGGAACTAATGTGTAGGAGGAAAGAGCTTTTTCTTGAATGTCCGAAAGAGGTTTTAGTCCGGAAAGTGGGCTATTTTGGTGAATTCGGTTTTGGAAAGGAGGATTTGGGTTTGTTTCTTCTACATAATCCAGAAATTTTAGATCTTGATATTGAAACGCGGGTGATATCGGTGTTGGGATTGCTCAAGCATTTTGGAATGGACACGAAAGAGTTGCGGTTTGTTAGTAGGAAGTATCCTTATGTATTGGGAAGAAATAGAATGGAAAATTTACCAGGTGTGATGAAGGCTTTGGATCTGCAAGAATGGTGCTTAGATAAGATAAGGAGTTCAAACGGTCAGTTATTGGCAACTTATGTCATTGGCTGTCAGGATGAAGACATAAATAAGGAGTTTGTGGATGGCTTGAAGAGTATCGACTCTTCAAGGTTTCCCAACCATACGATGAATAAACTGGATTTCTTGAAACGAATCGGGTTTGGAGAGAATGCTTTAACTATGAAGGCCCTAAATATCTTGTGTGGCAGCAGTAGCGAGTTACAAAGCAGATTTGATTTCCTTCTTAGCAAAGGTATAATGCACTCAAAGCTCTGTTTGATGATAAAAACGAGGCCCAAGATACTAAGTCAACACCCGGAGAGATTGGAACAGAAGCTGAACTTTTGGCGTGAGGAACTTGGATCCTCTCTACAGAACCTATATAAATTCCCAGCATTTTTAAGTTTCGACTTGGAGAACCGGACTAAGCCCAGATACTATTTTTATGTTTGGCTTAGAAAGACTGGCTTGTATACCAAGAAGTACGCCATTTCATGCATGCTTTATCCAAGTGAAAAGCAGTTTATACAGCGCCTTTTTGAGATCCAGCCGGCTGCTCCAAAGCAATATTTAGAGTGTTTCTCGTATAGAAAAGTATATCTACATAATTGCGAGGAGACGTCTCTGACTTGAACCTAAGACCAGTGTGTTCTAAACATCATGGAGAAGCTAGCTTTGTGTAAGAACTGGATCCAAAACAAAAGAGCGAACATTTTGTGCTAGGGAAAGAGATCCATTTCCCAGTAATTTTGCGTTACGAGCTAGAGAGCCCGAATTACTTGTGTATCTTTTGTACGACTTAAAGAGAATAGGTGAAGGCTACAACAGTACACGCATCATTGCCACCGCCGATTCGTGCTCTGCCTTTTTTAAATCAATGTACATAGCATGAAGACCTTGTGAAAGATTTGAAGGGGTTTCTATTTTGTCTCATAGAGGTTATAAACTAGTTTTCTTCTCCGGTTCTCAATAAATTACGCTGAAATCGAATTCATTTGCTAGCTAAGAAGGTTCGATGCTTGCGTTCTTAATGCAGCATCTGGGAGTGCTGATGCTCCTCTTAATGGCTTGGATGTATTTTTTGTGCATATATTTGTTTTGTTGTATTAATTCCTGGCAAGCATTGACCATTTTCATTAGGAAATTTGTGTTGATTCTTTTTCCCCCAAAAACTAGGTTAGAACTTGCAAATTATTGATATTCAGTTTGATGTTGGTGTGATCAAGAACTCTTGTAGTTGTTTCAGTATGTAATGTATGACTCTAATAACGTGGAGAAAATATATTATTGTTAACTTTTTGTTTCTATTCTCTTAAACCTTGTCGAACCTGGTTTTGGCTTAGATGAGCCGGTAGGCCCGGATCAGTGTCTCAGGGGTCGGGCATATGTGCTTGGGGAGGCGATTTTCATACTCAACAATCATGACAAGGCATGAAAACAATTTTATCACAGCCAGGGGTAGGGAGCCATTTCTTAGATTAATATAAAAAAATTTTATATTGCCTATATATTGCCTATGCATTTGGATCTATTTGAAACATGGTACTGCTAAGATGAGGCCTTAATGTTTTGAGAGCTGTGCTGGATGATACGAATTGGTAGGAGACACATTTGTGCCTTTTTTTTTTAAAGAAGATTGTTGGGTACAGAAGTCAATAACTGCACCGGAACAAAACACATTTGGAAATTTTGTTAGTGGTTGCTTGTCAATTCCTACGACGATATGGGATTTATGGCTCACAAATATGACAAGGGTTGCATCAACCGGAACCAGTTTAAAACGGTTGCTTGAAACCCTTATTGAACGGGTAAACATATACGAAAGCAGTCAAATTGCCAGCGGAGGCTGTGATGAACATGAAGGTGTTTTGAGAATCATGTGGAGTGGATCATGGATTTAGCAGCCGACCACCATGAGAGGATTTCATGTTTTCTTATTGCTGCTTTGCTAAGTTCCCAATAAATCGCGTTTCGTCAAGACATCCTATGCATCTTACCAGCTTGCATGGTTCACTGATTCCACTGACTAAGATTTTCAAGTGATTCAGTTGATACATAGAGACGTTTGAATTGGACTTTGGTAACTATTAATTAATCACAATGTGCATTCATATAATGCTCTATATAATTTAAATCCAAAAGTCACTAAAGGTATATATGGAGCCCGGATTTTCAAAGGGGAAAAGAAAAAAAATTTGAGGGAATATATTTTACTGTTTGGAACCAAAAAAAAGATGAGAAAAAAAAAAGAGGAAAAAAAAAAAAAAAAAAGGAAATGTTGAAACCCGACACCTTTTTCTGAAACCCGTTCCAACCCCATTAACAAAATCTGACCCTGTCCCGACTCCAAAAGTTGTCAAGGAGTTCGACTTTTCTTTTCTGTTTTTTTATCCCTTGTAACTTTCTCTTAAGTTCCAAAAACAAGAAAACGTTCTCCCAACGGATTAAGCTTCATTAATGAGATCTTAAACACAAAAAGAACTCAAGCCTGTAACAAAATCAATACCATCGAAAGCCCACAAAAGAAAACCATTTCTTATGAAATAAATGGAATATATTGGATTTAAAACACTAACCTCATAATTCTTATATCCACCTAAACAATGCGTGGTTTTCTTTGATTTGGAACAAAAAAAAAAAAAAAAAAAAAAACTGATATCAAGCACATGCACATCTCTTGTAACAAAGAACAAATGCAACTAAAATGATAATAAACTCTGAACCCAAATAACAAAAACAGACCACCGGTTGGCCTTGTCTAATGTTTAAGCTATGATACATGCAGAGTCTAGCATTTGATAAGAAATGTCATGTGCAATCTGCTCTTAAAATATGAAGTCTGCTAGCCATGAAATCCCAGGATAAGGTTCCTTGAATGGGAGCTTGAGAATATCACTGATATCAAAGTCCCACATTGTGAAAATAAACAACAATAATAGAATATTCTTAAAACTTCAAGTCCAAAAATTACTCAAGAATTCAAAAAATTTCCAATGCTCCTATGTATTTTCCATGAATTTATAATAAATATGTTTATTTCCGCTTCAAAGAATAAGTGTACTCTAGCTCTTGCTATCTCAGCAAGCATGGCTTTAAGATTCTTGAATACCCCCCCATTATGATTGCAGTCTGACGGTATCACGCAAGCCCTTAAGAGTCATTGCAACAGATTCTACACAAGCCTGACATCTGAAAAATGGAGCATCATTTCTTTTACTGAGCTTAAGAAGCCTCCATTTTAGAGCCTTCACCCCTGCACAGTCCGTAAGTGACTACTAATTGTTATTTTCAAAGGGAAGAAACGTACCTTTTCCTCTCTAAGTAGGAGATCAACAAGTCTACAATCTTTTTCAGCTACATCGGCTCCACAGTCACCTCACTCTCATACGAGTCAATTGACAACTGTTTCGCACACATATACAACTTTCCACGGAGCACATCGCCCACAAACTTGTAAGCTGAAGATTATCAGCATAACTAGATGCCGCTTATGCTGATATAACTTGCAAAATAGGGGAAAAAAAGAGGAAAATCAATCATAGAGCAATAGTAGAAAAACAAAAGACTGAATCAAGCAACCGACTTTCTTCTAGTTGACCAATTAATAAGATATCGTTAAAAAAATGTTGTAAAAATTTAGAAAAAAGGAACGAAAAAAAAAAAGTCATTAAAATGAAGGAAGTTTTAAAATTAAAAAGACATCATACCTCCAGGCAGCGGTCATGATTTCATTTGATCAAGCATAACTTTGAATTTTGCTCTGTTTACTGAGTCAGAGTCGGCGAATCCATGCATTCTTGTCCTCTCAATCTCAGTGAGCCGACAACGCCTTTATCGTTGCAAGTTGGCTTTAGGACGCAAATCCTTGAACTCTTTGTAAGAGATTCCACTTTAACCTGGTATCTGAAAAATGGAGCGTCGTTTCTTCTCCTTAGCTTAACAGGTCTTAGTCTCCACGAAAACTGCCTCCATCAAGAACTCACGGTAAGCTTCGACGGTGTTTAATTGGATCAGCGGAACCTTATAGGCCACACATACTTGCGCCCATAATAAAATGAGTGGCAGTAAATCCCACAAAAACAAAAAAGAATCATTTAATTATGAAATCACCCTTTTGCCGAAGCAAATAAATAGAATCCAAAGTAAATACTGTTAAGGTAAAAAAAGAAACCAAAGTCTCACATTGTAAACACAGAACACACAGATAATAGACACATAAGAATAATGGGCTACTCCACTTAAATGTTGACTTTTTAAGATAGAAGTCCTATTCCTTAAAAGTCTCAAATTTCTCTACTTCTCCCTATCTTCACATGATGTTAGCAAATAAAATTCAACCATTTTTACCCAAAAAAAAAAAAAAAAACAAAGTTGACTCACTGTCCGACTGAACTCATGACGGAGGACTAATTGCTCAATAAATATTAGTTTAGATTTTGAAGAAAAATAATACACATTAATATTCTCTCTTCTATCTCCAACAATGGCTGTTGTGATGATCATCTGCACGATCACTACAAAATTCCAATGCCGTCCAGCCTTCCTTATGTCTCTCTTTTTATATGTTTTCATAATTCTCTCCATTTTCTTCTCATCTACAGAATCGTTAAACTTCAGCTTCACTAGCTTCACTCCTGGTGACACTCGCATATCTTGTGAGCGAAGAGCAAGTGTGGATTCTAAAAACCGCACAATCGAACTCATTCCCGACATCCTTTCTCTTGTATCAGTTGGTCGGGCAACCTATTTTGAACCTTTCCAATTATGGGATGAGGTGTCTGGAAGTCTCTCAGACTTCAACACACGTTTCTCCTTTACGATTGATTCGCAAGGTAATCCATTGCACGGCGACGGGCTTGCCTTCTTCCTTGCACCAGCCGGTTCAAAGCTCAATCCAAACACGAGAGGAGGTGCTGGCTTGGGCCTTATATGGGACAACGATTATGTGAACAACACACATGGGGATCCATTCGTGGCGGTGGAGTTCGATATCTTCCCAAACTTTCCTTTTGATGTTCCATTTGAACATGTAGGAATCAATGTTAATTCCATGCTATCTGTAGCTACCACGAGATGGTGGTATACTCTTCATGAAGAGAAACCAAATGAAGCTTGGATTTCCTATAATTCGAGTTCAAAGCAGTTGAGTGTTCTTTTCACTAGCTGGAATGATTCTGGGTTGCTAGAGTACAGGCTTTCTTGCGAAGTTGATCTAAAGACTGTGCTGCCCCCATGTGTTACAGTTGGCTTCTCGGCTTCAACTGGCAGATTCACAGCCCTTCATAATATTTACTCGTGGGAATTTAATTCCACTTCGCATATGATCAAAAAAAGAAATAGTCTTGATCAAACGAAGAGAAGCATCTTGTTGATTGTGGGATTGGGTATTGGTGGCAAGCTTGTAATTTTGATTGCCGGGTTTGCATTGTCTTTCCTCTTTTTGAGGAAGATGATCCAAAGGAGGAATGAATATGTTACTGACTTTGAGAAGGGAACGGGACCGAGGAAGTTTCCCTACCATGATGTCAAAAGAGCTACTAATAATTTCAACCACGAAGCAAAGCTCGGAGAGGGAGGATTCGGCAGTGTCTACAAAGGCTTTCTAAGAGAACTCAACTCCTCTGTTGCTGTTAAGAAACTATCCGAGGAATCAAAGCAGGGATTACAGGAGTTTGCGTCGGAGGTAAAAGTTATTAGTCAGCTGCGGCATAGGAATTTGGTGAAACTCATTGGGTGGTGTCACAAGAAAAGCAAGTTGTTACTTGTATACGAGTACATGCCTAATGGTAGCCTAGACTGGCATCTTTTAAACGCAACCGAGTTGTTGATTTGGGAAATCAGGTACAAAATTGTTCAAGGCCTAGCCTCTGCATTGCTATACTTGCATGAAGGGCGGGAACATTGTGTTGTCCATAGGGACATAAAACCGAGCAACATAATGTTGGACTCCGGTTTCAATGCTAAGCTAGGAGATTTTGGTTTAGCCAGGTTTGTGGACCATGCTAAAGGTTCCAAAACCATGGATGCGGCCGGCTCAAGGGGGTACATGGCTCCTGACTATGTCATAACAAGCAAGGCTACCAAGGAATCCGATGTGTACAGTTTCGGAGTTGTTGTTCTGGAACTAGCCTCCGTGAGAAGACCCATCGACCCTAAAGCACCGGAAGGTCAAATAGTGATGGTGGACTGGGTATGGGAGCTATACGAAAAGGGAAAGATTCTTGAAGCTGCAGATCCTAGATTTAACCTCGGAGACTACGATGAGCAGCAAATGGAAAAGTTGATGCTTGTTGGGCTTTGGTGTGCTCTTCCAGATTCTAGTCTCCGGCCTTCAATAAAACAAGTAACTTGTGTGCTTAATGATGAAGTTCCGTTGCCTTCTCTTCCGCCGAGGATGCCAATGGATCCATGTAGCACAGCCCAACTGCATCTTCACTTGGCTACAACTCAGCTAAGTCTGAATTAGGAATTACCACAAACCAATTTTCTATCACAAGTTCAGAGTTCAACAAGGCACCTGCTAGATCGACCACGTTTCTTGTTCTTCAAGTAAGCCTGAAATAGAGAAATTTGTGTGAGGTTGTGGATCTTTTAATTAATGTATTGTCTTCTACAAGCATCGATTCAATCTCCTTTTCTAAGAGGATTAAATCTTGTGCTTATCCATCCTATGATTTCCTCGTAATTTTCATATGTTTTTTAGTCATGTTGTAAAGCCTTTTTGGTGTGTTATTTTCTTATAGACAATAAGCTTTTTTGAGTTTTCTCTTATTATTAGTAAAAGTATGAAAAATCATTTCAAATCCGTTCTCTCCAATTAACTGTCTTAATTACATATTCATTGGTTCAGAAAAGAAAAGTACCTAAAAATTAGGTGTTTAGATGGGAAAAGGTTATAAGATATATATATAAATCCGATTTTTTTTTTTTTTAATGTTTGGTTTTCCATTAAGCTGAATTATGATTCTTTCTACTTTGTTTTTTAAAAGTAAATTTGAGTAGAGGTTTTAGTTCCTCCTCTTTATTTGTATAACATAATATATATATATATATATATTTATCATTTAGTATACTTAAAAGTAAAAAAGGTTCTGAGTACGAATCCTATAATTTCCAAATTTTAAAAAAGTCAAAATTTATAGGATTTCCAAGTTTTAAAAAAGTCAAAATTTAGTGATTACAGTAAAAATCTATCTTTAATTTCACACCTAACTCTATAATAAAGGGAATAGTTTGAGTCTCCTCAATTCAAAAAAAGAGTGGTCAAAATTTACAATGTAATCTAAATATTTAATATATATATATATATTTTTTGGAAATAGTTCCTTGATCTCAAGTTCAAAAAAGAAAAAAAAAGTTTACAAAATATGGGTATGCTTAAAGTTGGAGATAACAGAAATAAAAAAAAACATGCATAAAATAATCGTATATAAAATTAAGATTTATAACTAAATAGTCTTTTTTTTAAGAAGTTTTTTAATAAATAATTAAAATTTTTAAATTTTAGTTAAAAGATAATTTAGTTTTATTATTTCAAACATTTTTACTTTACAAGGCAGATTTTCGCTAACATATAACACTTTACATCACTTGCGGAACAAGTACCACAGGTCCATAGTCACCACTTGCACGAGTTCCCTTGAGGAAGCAGTGGAAACCGATAACCAATTTCTTAACTCTAGGATACTATACAAATGAAGTACGGATTTTTATTTATTTATTTATTTATATATTCTCCAAGCACATTCTGTTTTCTACTTTCATGTGCCTAAATGACTCCCCCAAGGTTTAATCAATAGAGTCCTAGCACTCAGGGTCAAAGTCATTCATGGCCGAGACCCTCAGTGAGTTTTTTCTTCTCAACTTTACCTATTAAAAACTTTACATTTTTCTCCATTTATCCTACTAAAAATTAGTTATCCCGTTATAAGTCCACTAAAAACTTTATTATCATTTATTGTATGTCCCGACCCATTAAAACAATAGACTAGCTCCATTGCTAATATAGATGGAACCTGTTTCCCAAAACAAATTCCCAGATAGTACTATCAATCTCAATGACACTCACACTTGATTTGGATGTGAAGGCCTGTAGTTATTAGCCCGATACTTGATTTAGAGTCGTTTTTGTTAAAATATTTCGTGGTTGGGACGATGCACTTCCTCATCAGTCAAAGAATAGGTCTTCAACAATTATTCATATTAACGTCTGAAAGTACACTTTGATCATGTTTAGAGAGCATATTAACATCGATTGTCCCTCTTATTTAGGAGGAAAGAGAGGGAAAAAAAAAAAAAACGAGTCACAAACATGACAAGACTGAATGTAATTGACTATTGAGGATAGTCATTAGTCAATTGAGTAAAAACTCCGTAACGTGCCTTAAGGTCTTCTAACCCCTGGAATGGGAGAGAACAACTTTTGCAGAAAAAAACTCCTTAACGTGTCTTAAGGTCTTCTAACCACCCCTGGACCCCGCTAAGCTAACATAATGGTGAGAGAAGAAGGGTTTGGATATACAGTAACGAAACCGGAATTTTATAAAGAAGCCTAATAACTATAATAGGTAATTAGGGATTATCATGATGTATCAAAAAAAAAAAAAAATTAAGGATCGACTGTCTTGATCAAATTTTAATTTTTAATATGACAAGATTAATCTCAAAAAAAAAAAAAAAAGGATGTCCTAATGGGATAAGACAGACACTAAGATTGCAGAGAAGTTATAAGGAACATATATACATATACATATATATATATATATATATGTATGTGTGTGTGTGATATGTGTATGAACCTTAATTATTGATTATGCAGTTTGGAGAAAAGCCAAGTAATGGATGTTGGTGTTGGTAGACAAAAGGAAAATTAACTAAATAGTGATCTGATTAATTTACTCACATTGGCTTATCTTGACGAGTTTATTTGTGTCGTCCTTGTGAAGTTTGGAAGAAAGTTATAACACTTTTTGTCTTTTCGTGCGCGACTATAAACTAGTGGTGGAAAATATAACGAGTCACACACGGCAATACGACAACGAGTCGCTGTTTTCACGCTTTGCTGTCCAATATTTTTCCAACGCCTACCCTACAATGGAAGAGGAAAAAAAATTTCTTGGAAAAGGTGTTGAGTTGTCATAAATTCCATGGCATAATTCATTCCTTTTATCCTCAAAGTTGTTTTTTCTTGCGTTATTGCAATAAATTTTAATAGTATTTCAAAGATAGTTGTGAGTCGGTCATTGGTCATTCTTTGAAAATATCCACGAAAATATGCAGGAGAAAATTTTTCATTCTTGATTTCACACCTCACCATTATCATTTTTTTTTCCCAGATCAACTAGAGACCTTACCTCTGTTTCTGTGGATGCAACATGTGGTCAATGTTTTCAATCCTGGCGGAGTCAGAAAATTATTTGGGGGGTTGTGAATTAAATAAAAAATTTGAATCAAAAGTACAACGATAAGATCTTTTGCTATCATTTATCGATTTGTATCTTTGGTAATTTTCCCTAATTAAACTAAGTTTGTCAAAGAATTTAATTTAATTTTTTAAAAATGCAGGGGGCATATGCCCCCTTGTCCCCACCTCCCTCCGTATCTGTTTCGAGTCTTATATTTGTGTAACTACTTATTTATGACTTCTTAGATTGCTATAATAATAATGAATACATATAGAAGAAGAGTTTTTAGTGTTTTTTTTTTTTTTTTAAACTTGTGACGACCCGACTTCTTATGCCGTCACTTAAAACTTACTAACTTGATTTTTCATTTTATTTAAATCGTTACTATAATTTATTTCTAGGTTTTCAAAATTTTAGAGATTTTTTTTTTGAAAACTTTATTTACGGAAAAAGTGATTCTTTAAAAATCATAATAATTAGAATTAGTTTTAAACAAAATAGATTAACATAACTTTTCAAACTTAATCATACTGGTATCTAATTAAGTATTTCATACCTAAGTATTAAAATATACTAACATCAAAATAATATTTAACAAATCCTAAAAACATGTGTGGAATGTAAAAATACAGGTGACATCTATAAAACTTATCATACTTTCACCCATCACACATCCTCACCGCCACTCCATCAACGCTTAATATGTCATAGGTAAATTGCCTGAATTACCTACAGTAGGAAACATAAAAGAGTGAAATAAACTCAGTAAACATAGACGTGCAATCCTATAAATGTATACAATTGAAAATATATGGTAGATTATGTAATTATCCATTTATTCATTCAATATTTTATGGGCCCTTATATTCATATCGGGATGCACGCGACCTTAAATGTGGAAGACGAGGGAGCGACCCAATCCGTCAGCACCCAAGGTCATAACTTTAACTTCATTGATCATTATTTTCTCCCATTTGGCCGGACGTGAATATCTTCTCATTCGATCGGAGATTGGTACGATACATCATTAGTTCACTTTCTTAAATATTAAGATATATGACGAGCATGCAAGAATGGTATATTCAATAAAGCGTGTGTATTACACATTATCAATATAGTAAAGCATGTAAATAACATATGTCATCATAACATACTTTCGTAAATTGTGTAAATAAACACGTCATCATAACATACTTTTGTAAAGTGTGTAAATAAACACGTTTTCATGGTATCATATCATATCATTAAAAATAAATATCGAGCTCATATTGTGCATATCATATAAACAATCACATTTTTGGTGGAGTTTATACTTGTAGAAAATCGTGTAACTGTATATCCGTGTATATTGTTTCTGGCTTTACATTCAAGTCGATGTAGTGTCCTAATTTTAAATTAACATCCGACAGTTAGAGTAAACTTTTTGAATCGTTTTTGATTATAGACATGTGTTCTCTTAATTAATAATTAATTTGTCTCTAAGTTTTTTTACTTAATTATTAATTAGATAATTATCATAATTTAATTTATTAATTAATAATTAATTAATTTTAAATTTTAAATTATTTAATTGTTAACCCATTAGTGAGTTAGTTATTTAATACTTAATTCGTTATATATTATTTTACTCAGTTCCACTTTATTCATATTTAGGTTCATTAGGTGACCATAGATAACCACGGTCTTCCAACATTATATTGGACCATTTTTGTGGGTTGTGGGCTTATTGGATCTATTGCGATCAATTTACTTGTAATTGGCTTAAACCATTTTCAGATAGTATTTTGGCCTTATTATTGTTTTGGACCCATTAAGGCCCATTACACTTTGTCGTCTTTATCAAGTTTTAGTCAACAATTACATGGCATCTCAGCAAGCCTAGTGGCGGGTTCATTTCTCGTCACCAAGCCCTCGGGTACTAATTTACCAATTTATCCCTATTTCGGTGATTCAAGTATTTTTAAGCTTAAACTTGTTAAATATATTGACCTTAGCTTTTAATAATTTCTCTTGCAGTTTTATAGGTCCACAAAAACCTCTACCTACAGCCCAAATCGTTCTCCCCATCAAATTATCATTTTACCCATTATTTTGATAAAATTATAATTTTGCCACTAGACATACCCTTTTTAATCTAGACTTATTGTATGGCTTTTAAAAATTTATCCTAAAGCCTTATAATAATGTTTATAGTGCCTCTAAGCTCTCAAAATGACTTTCGTAACTTGTTACATTTCTTAACACGATTAAATGAAAGTATTACATTTAAGTCCCTTTATATATTTTAAGGTCGTAGATTAGACTATAATATAAACCATATTATTTCTTATATTTATTTAGCTTAATATATTGTTTTAAGGGTGACAAAGATGCTTTCTAATTATAGTCTAAGCAGATTTTATAATTTGACCCGTTATTTATTTATTTTTTACATTTTAGTCCTTAGTTAGGCCCAATTAGTTCCTAATACCCCTTGGGTTCATGTTTTTTATACTTAATGTCCTTATATAGTGTTCTCACAGGATCAAGATTCATTTTTAATAAGTTTTTTTATTTAAGTTTTTGATCCTAAATTTTTCTATATTTATGTTTTGACCCCAAAATGGCGTTTTGGTCATTTCTTATCTATTTAATAACAAAGTCTATTTTAAGTCTCTAATCAAGACTATAAATTTTTGGATTCAAATAATGTCTCTGGACTGGTGAAA
The DNA here is from genome assembly GCA_025413025.1 of Ficus hispida. Lineage (NCBI taxonomy): Eukaryota > Viridiplantae > Streptophyta > Magnoliopsida > Rosales > Moraceae > Ficus > Ficus hispida. The sequence goes on along the minus strand of CM046369.1, from coordinate 1,596,409 downwards.
TTACGATTTTACCCCTTGAGGGCAAAATCATCATTTTTGACAATTTTCTTTTTTCTGACCAAAATTGAGCTCTTCTTATTGCTTATGTCAAGAGTAATATTCTGTCATACTACATGAGTATAAAAATCCCACTCAAAATACCATTTTCCAATTTATAAACATGTATGTCAAAATGTTATTTTTGGAACTTTATGATCATTAATTTTTATTCTAGCCCATTTATGATGTCAAAATATTTTCTTCATCATTCATGCTTCCATTAAACAGAGGACATAACATATCATCATGCCATAATCTCCTATTCCATACATCAATACTCATTTAATGTCATCTAACCATAAAAATCACATAAACATACTTTTTATCATATTCCATACACAAATCAAAATTTCTAGCCATTTTAAATCATGGCAAGCACATGTATTATCTCATTAGGTAGCAAAACAACATTTTATTCATTTACCGTGCCAATATTTTCATATTTGTAAGAACACATTTTGAAAGAAAAGTTATCAAGAATTTAGTAAACCACTAGTTTACAAGTCTTTTACCTCTTAGAAAAGCAGTGGGTTCTTAGCTCCTCTTGAAGGCTTTGAACCACTCTTGAATCCTTGAGGTAGGGGGCTAGAATGGAGATAAAACATCACTTTAAAAACATTTTTAAAACATCATTTTTCTTTATAGGAAACAAGTGGAAAAATATAGGTTTTTACCTTGGAAGACACTTGTAATTAGGGGTGTCAATTCGTGTCTTGTGTCGTGTTCGTGTCGTGTTTGAGTCGTGTCGAATTTTTTTTACCACAACCCGCGACACGACCCGTGACACGAACACGACACGACGACACGACACGAACACGACACGAACTCGTAATGGGATGACACGAACACGACACGAACTTGACCCGCGACACGAAACTGACCCGCGACACGAAACTGACCCGCTACACGACCTTGACCCGAAATTGACACGAAATTTGACACGAACTTGACCCGAAATTGACACGAAACTGACCCGCGACACGAAACTGACCCGCTACACGACCTTGACCCAAAATTGACCCGAAATTGACACGAAATTGACACGAAACTGACCCGCGACACGAAACTGACCCGCTACACGACCTTGACCCGAAATTGACCCGAAATTGACACGAAATTTGACACGAACTTGACACGAACTTGACCCGAAATTGACCCGAACTTGACACGAAAAGTGACACGAAATTGACACGAATTTTTGCGGGTCTACACGAACACGACACGAATTTTTTCGTGTCAAATTTTCCCAACCCGGACACGACCCGCCCCCAATTTTTCTCAACCCGAACGCGTCAAATTCGTGTCATGTTCGTGTCGTGTCGTCGTGTCGCGACCCGTATTGCCACCCCTACTTGTAATGCCTCCTCCTCCTTGCTAAAAAATTATCTTGGGAATGGATGGAAGGAGATGAAGAATATTTTTGACTTTGCTTAGCTATAAATTTCGTCCACAATGAAGAGAGGAAGAGATGAAACTTTACTTTGCTTGTATGTTTTTTTTTTAATTATTATTTATGAAAAGAAAAGAGTGGTTTTTGGTTTACCTTACAACCATTTTATAACTATAAGCCTTATTGTATTTTAAAATTTGAAAATTTTGGATTTTAATCTCTCTAAAAATGTGCTCAGTTGAAGAGGATAAGTAGGGAGGTTGTTTTGGTAGTTTTTCATGTATTTCTAAGTGGTTTTAATGAGTAATCATTCAAGTAGTTCATTATCTTACATTGTAATCATTCATTCCTTCTTTTCTTTTCATTTTTGTTTTGCTTATTTAGGGATTAGATTAACTTTAACCACTTATAACAAGTATTAAATAATAAGAAATCTATGACTAATTAAAGGATTAAATTGGCGCAAAAATAGTTATTATGCTTTGTCTTTCTCCCTCTTACGCCTTCTCTCTTCCTTTAACTATGTCGTCTATGTTGTATAATTCTACATGTGTGTTTTGATTGATCAGTTTGTAAAGTAATATATTATTCTAGATGGGATATATATATATATATATATATATATATGTGTGTGTGTGTGTGTGTGTGTGTGTGTGTGTGTTATCTGTTAGGAGCCCAAAAATCTGAACTTTCTATTGAATCACATGGAAATTAGAAAAGAGTAGAAAATGTAAATGATAACAGGGTGGTTTCAAGGAACCTTCGAGCCTCTCAATGGCCTCAACCAACACTCATAATCACAGAATACACACATACACATACTTCCGATAACCACTCAACCCTTTTTTTATACTAACTATTTCCCTCTAACAAACTACTCATCACACTCTATCAATCCCCTAACTACAAACTTCTGAGTATAGTATTATAGGTTCCTAACGTTGTCACTCTACAAATACAAATACAATAATTTTAATCTATAGGGAATAGGCATGTGTACAATATTCAATAAATGTACCAAAACTCCACTTATATAGAGATTTTTAGAAATTTTAAATCCTATATTAAAATTGAATTAATTTGTTAAATGTAAAAGTACTCCTGTGGAAATCGCATCCATTAACCATGCAACAAAAGACACAAGTACTGAAGGTGACAAGAGGTGCTGTTTAGTTTCACAAACACGAAGGTATAACTGATAATTAAAAAAAAAAAATTACGTTATTCACTTATTAACGAGAAATGAAAATATTTTCATATTTCATATTGGAGAGATCTTAGCCAAATCCCTTCTCATTCCCACCCACTGATTATAAAAATTCCTCAATCGATTTGGGATATATAGATAATAGTCATCATGTTGGTGATAAGAGAAAATTACGAGTTTTTAATTCTTTGAATTGCCCCAAATTGAGTGAGACATTTCATCACAAAATACGTAAGGTTAATCTTCAAACCGTCCTTTTTTCTCTCTTTACAAATTTCTCTGACCTTTATTTTATGGTTGTGTATATGTTCTTCTTATTTTTTCTCTCTCGTATATACCCCTGCTACTTATTAACCTTAGATCATCTATATACATAAATCTGATTTTTTTTTTTAATATTTGGTTTTCCATTAAGCTGAATTATGATTCATTCTATTTTGTTTTCCATGTTTTTTAAAAGTATATTTGATTGGAGGTTTCAGTTCCTCCTCTTTATTTGTACAGCATAATATTTTTTTTAAATCAATTAGCATACTTAAAGAGTAAAAAAAGGTTCTGAGTTCGAATCTTACAATCTCCAAGTTTAAAAAAGTTAAAATTTAGTGATTACAGACAAAATTTAGCTGTAATTCTATATCTAACTCTACAATAAGGTGAAGAATTTGAATATCCTTACCTCAAGTTCAAAAAAAGGGGCGTCAAAATTTACAGTGTAATCTAATTTTTAATATATATATATATATATATACTCTACAATAAGGTGAAGAATTTGAATATCCTTACCTCAAGTTCAAAAAAAGGGGCGTCAAAATTTACAGTGTAATCTAATTTTTAATATATATATATATATATATATATATATAGAAAGAGAGATTGGAAATAGTCCCCTGATCTCAAGTTCAAAAAAGAAAAAAGAGTTAACGAAATATGGGTATGCTTAAAGTTGGAAAAAATAGAATTAAAAAAAAAAACATGTATAAAATAACCGTATATAAAATTGGGATTTATAACTAAATAGCCTTTTTTTAAGAAGTTTTTCAACAAATGGATGAAGTTTTTAAAAATTACTTAAAAGATATTTTTCTCCTAAAATAGTTAATCAAATTTTCTTTTGAATGGTAAAATAACGAATATTATTAATGTATGTTAGTATTTGATATTGTTGCAGGAGATTGTTCTTTTATCCAAATGGGGACAAAAAGAAAAATGTGGAGAATTACATCTCTCTCTACTTGGGAATAAATACTTGACTATCCAATTCCAAGGTATAATTTAGTTTTATTATTTCAGACATTTTTACTTTACAATGCAGATTTTCCCTCACATATAACACTTTACATCACTTGCGGAACAAGTACCACAGGTCCATAGTCACCACTTGCATGAGTTCCCTTGAGGAAGCAGTGGAAACCGATAACTGATTTTTTAACTCTAGGATAATATACAAATGAAGTACGATTTTTTTTTTCCAAGCACATTTTGTTTTCTACTTTCATGTACCTAAATAACTCCCCCAAGGTTAAATCAATAGAGTCCTATAGGGACAAAGTCATTCATGACCGAGGCCCTCAGTGACTTTTTTTCTTCTCAACTTTACCTATTAAAAACTTTTCATTTTTTTATTTTCTCCTACTAAAATTAGTTATCCTGTTACAAGTCCACTAAAAACTTTATTATCCTGTATGTTCCGATCCATTAAAATAATAACTTAGTTCCGCTGCTGTTAATATGTATGGAATCTGTTTCCCAAATCAAATTCCCAGATTTTACTATCAATCTCAATGACACCAGAACCAACCTCCTTGTTTGACCCAGTTACAAAAGAACGGGTCGTCTCAGTGGGGCCTTTTATCAAACACTTGGCGAGTGTGGCAAGACGGACCAGGCAACTCTTGCAAGGTGCGAATTGCAGGTGACGATGAACTTTGAGGAGATTGACATTGTTTTCAAAATTCACGTCGTTTTCAAATATCGGAGAATGTGTGTGTATGTGGGTTCTTTTTTAACCCGACTAGTAGATGTTGTTTATTGAATTATTATGAGTTGTTGTTTTCAAGTATACCATTTACTCAAAGTGGTAATATTTGTTTTACGTTCTTCTCACGTTTGTTGTCGTTCATGGATCATGGTGACATTCAATGGTGTCGTATTCCTGGTTTTAGCTGGTTGATCAACAGAATCCAGTTATTTTTTGTTACAAATTCGCTTTGTAACACCGCATATAGCCAGGTTTTCGTATAATCAGCGAGTCACAGACACACTCGATTTGGATGTGAAGGCCTGTAGTTGTTAGTCCAATACTTGATTTAGAGTCGTTTTTGTTAACATATTTCGTGGTTGGGACGATGCACTTCCTCATCAGTCAAAGAGTAGGCCTTTAACAAATATTCATATTAATGTCTGAAAATACACTTTGATCATGTTTAGAGATGGATTGTCCCTCTTATTTAGGAGGAAAGAGAGAGAGAGGAAAAAAAAAAAAAAAAAAGAAAGCAAGTCACACACATGACAAGATTGAATGTAATTGACTATTGAGGATAGTCATTAGTCAATTGAGTAAAGACTCCGTAACGTCCCTTAAGGTCTTTAACCCCTATATTGGGGGAGAATAACTTTTGTAGAAAAAAACTCCTTAACGTGTCTTAAGATCTTTTAACCTATAGACCACGCTAAAATAACATAATGCTGAGAAAAGAGGGGTTTGGATAGACAGCGATGGGACCAGAATTTTATAAAAGAGCTTAATAACTATAATAGGTAATTAGGGACTATCATGGTCTATTAAAAAAAATTAAGGACTATCATGAACAAATTTTAATTTTTAATATGACAAGATTAATCTAAAAAAAAAAGAGATCTTGATGGGATAAGACAGACACTTAGATAAGATTGCAGAGAAGTTATAACGTACAAATATACATATATATATGTTGATGGCCAAATCAGTCCCCCTGTACGGACACCGCCGAGAAGGGTGTCTACGCCTGCCGAGAAGGCGCGACAAGCCGCCAACATGAGTCTCCCGACCAGCCGATCACACCTATGGTTCTCGGAATTCTCTCTCCAGTGCGGCACGTATTCGGCCTTATCCCGGGAAGCCGGGAGGACCGACCAGGATATCAGCCAACCTACTCCCAGTTCCGTGCCAATGGAAACCCTCCCTGACACGGAACGTCATCACTTCATAACTGCCTGCGCCGCCCTACCTACCACTAACACCAGTCGCGTCACCTGTCACTACCTATTCTGACATCTGCAGCGATGGGACATTTATCCACCACACAGTGCCGCGTCAGGAGTAGGTAGCCTCAGCTGATCAGTACCCCTATTCATGCTGACCTATGAGGTGCCCAGGCCCTAGAGGTCCACGACGGCCGCCCTAGCCGGGTCGAACCGGGCACCTGATCCAGCGAAACACCTATAAATAGAGAAGAAATCCCTGATTTCAGGTATGATCACTCTCACTTGGCCAAAGCTCTGCCTCTCCTTTCGCTCACCAGTTCTTCAACTGACTTAAGCATCGGAGTGCCCGCGGCAGACACCACGCCGGTGTCCCCATCATTCCGAGGTGCTTCCCCTTTTGCAGGTGATCGACGGCGGAGCGATTGGCCGGTCCTAACCCGATTACCCTACTACATTGGGTGTTGTTGCCGTAACCGATTTTGGCATCAACAATATATATATATATATATATATATAAATATATGTATGTGTGTGTAATATGTGTATGGACCTTAATTATTGATTATGCAGTTTGGAGAAAAGCCAAGTATTGGATGTTGGTATTGGTGGACAAAAGGAAAATTAACTAAATAGTGATCTGATTAATTTACTCACATTGGCTTATCTTGACGAGTTTATTTTCATGTGTCGTCCTTGTGAAGTTTGGAAGAAAGTTATAACTCTTTTTGTCTTTCTCGACGCGCGGATTGGAGGTCCGAGGACGAGGGATAGACGACCAGGTGCGAGGGCCAGGTGACTGAGAGCGACCAAGGTCCTCCGGGAGGAGAGCGGATAGGAATGCTGACCGCGCCCGTCGAGATAGGGGGAAAACGCCGGTCAGGGATAACCGCGCGGAAGCCTCTCGTCCTAAACCACCGAGGAGGTTTCACCAATACACCCCGCTGATAACCAACATTGAGCACGTCCTGACCCAGGTGTCCGGCAAGGGGCTGCTCCGAGACCCGCCGCCAATCAGGACCGAGCGCGCCCGGAGAGATCAGCGACGGTACTGCCACTTCCACAAGGATGTCGGCCACGACACGAGGGATTGCATCTAGCTCCAAGATTAGATCGAATCGCTCATACGCGAGGGTCATCTGCGGGAGTTCGTGGAAAGGATAATCACCCCTGCCGGCCCGGGCACGCGGCGGAACCCGGGTCCCAGCAACCGAGAAGGCGAGCGCGGTGAGGAGCATATCATCCACACCATTTTTGGTGGGACCGCCACCGGAGACACTGCCAGCAGCCGGAGAGCCTATGCCCGTGAGGCTAGGCGGCTGGCCCGTGGGGAGCATATAAACATGGCCGAGCACATTTCGAAAATATGCCGCCAGAGTAATACTTCGATCACCTTCACGGATGACGAAGCAGATCGGTTGCTCCACCTTCACAACGACGCGCTGGTCGGCGAAATCCGAGTGGCCGACATCGTGATACGACGTGTCCTGGTCGACAACGGGAGTTCGGCCGATGTGATGTTTATGGACGCGTTCGTAAGGTTAAACATCGACGGGGCTGTCCTGACGCCCGCCCAGACACCGTTCTATGGGTTTGCCGGCGACTGTGTGCACTCCGCCGGCACCGTTCGTCTCCTGGTCACGATCGGCGATGGTCCGGAGAGGGTGACCAGAATGGTGGAGTTCATCGTAGTGGATCGACCGTCGGTCTACAACGTCATCCTAGGTCGCCCGACTCTTAACGCGCTGAAAGCGGTGGTCTCAACCTACCACCTCACCATGAAGTTCCCCGCCGGTGAGGGAGTTGGCATTTTCCGTGGGAACCAGGAGGGGGCCTGGAAATGCTACATGGAGGCTGTGAACAAGGTGTGCCGTACCCCTGCCCCAGCCGTGGTGGCCACCATCGTTGCAGTCGATGAGGCCAACACCTCTGATGAAGTGGTCGGGCGCCTGGCCGACCTCGATCCTCGGCTCCCAGAGGAGGAAATCCGGGCTTACCCCGGTGAGGCGCTGGTCCAATTCGCGTTGGACTCCGAGTTTCCCGAGAGGACCGTCATGCTCGGATCGAGGCTGGAGCCGAGCACCCGGGAAGCGCTGGAGAGAACGCTCCGTGAGCACAAGGATGTGTTTGCGTGGTCGCACGAGGATATGCCCGGGATTGACCCGACCGTGATGTGCCACCACCTAAACGTCAATCCTCGCACAGGCCCGTAATTCAAAGGAGAAGGGCCTTCAACCCAGAACGGTACGAGGCCATAAACGCCGAAGTGCAGAAACTGCTGGCGGCCGGGTTTATCCGAGAGGTGACCTACCCGGAGTGGCTAGCCAACGTGGTCCTAGTCAGGAAGGCTTCTGGAAGTGGCGCGTGTATATAGACTACACTGACTTGAACAAGGCGTGCCCGAAGGATTGCTTCCCCCTCCCCAGAATAGACCAACTCGTTGACGCAACGGCGGGACACGAGCTGTTAAGCTTCATGGATGCATACTCGGGGTACAACCAGATTCCCATGAGCAGGGCCGATCAGGCGAAGACGGCGTTCACCACCGACCGGGGGCTATACTGCTACCAGTCATGCCGTTCGGCTTGAAGAACGCAGGAGCGACCTACCAGCGGCTAATGAATAAGATGTTTGCCTCGCTGATAGGGAAGTCCATGGAGGTGTATGTCGACGATATGCTGGTGAAGAGTCGGCTGGTCGACGACCACGTCAAAGACCTCCAAGACTGCTTCGCCATCCTGCGCCGATACAAGATGAAGCTTAACCCCGCAAAGTGCGCGTTCGGGGTAGGGTCTGGAAAATTCCTAGGGTTCATGGTGAACCATAGGGGGATAGAGATCAATCCCGCTAAGGCCCAAGCCGTGCTTGACCTGCAGCCCCCCGAACTACCAAGGAAATTCAGAGACTCGCTGGGATGATCGCAGCCCTCTCTCGGTTTGTATCAAAGTCGACGGACAAGTGCAACCCTTTCTTCCAGACACTGAAGGCCAAGGGTAAGCCTGTCTGGAACGACAGGTGCCAAGCTGCCTTTATGGGCCTGAAGAGTACTTGGCAACCCACCGCTGCTGTCGAAGCCGCTTCCCGGCGAGACGCTGTACCTTTACCTTGCTGTCTCGGAAAGAGCCGTGAGCGCCGTCCTAATCCGAGAAGAGGACAAGACACAGCACCCAGTATACTACAGCAGTAAGGCCTTCCAGGGGGCCGAAGAGAGATATCCCCCTCTGGAGAAGCTCGCCCTAGCATTGGTTTCTTCGGCCCGCAAGCTGCGCCCCTACTTCCAAGGACATCCGATTCGCGTCCCTACCAGCTACCCGCTCCGCCAAGTTTTGCAAAACCCCGAGTTGTCGGGACGGCTCGCGAAATGGCGATTGAGCTCCGGGAATTCGACGTAGAATACGTCCCCGAACCGCGATCAAAGCCCAGGCACTGGCCGACTTCGTGGCCGAGTTCACGGTACCCCCGAGGTCGCCGAGGTTCTCCGGAGGCACGGAAGTCATTCCAGCCGAGCAGTTCTCGGCTGCCCCCGAACTTCACAAAAGTTGGAAGCTGTTCGTAGACGCTCCTCCTGCTCGGGGGCTCCGGGGCAGGCCTTGTATTGGTGAGCCCGGACAAATATAAGACCAGTCAGGCGTTGCGCTTCAACTTCAAAGCGTCCAACAATGAAGCGGAGTACGAGGCGGTCGTAGCCGGGCTTGAGTTGGCCCGAGAACTCGGAGTATGTGATGTCGAAATATTCAGCGACTCCATGCTCGTAGTTAACCAGATCGTGGGGCAATTCAAAGCAAAGGAGGAGCGGATGGCGGATTACTTGAGGAAGGTGAAATCCCTTCTTGCCCAGTTTTCAAGATATCGGCTAACGAGAATCCCACGCGCCGAGAACGTCGAGGCAGACGCCCTCGCCCGACTAGCCTCCGGGAGCGATCTCGAAGGCACTGTCTCCTTCCCAATCCTAAAGTTGGACCGGCCGAGCACGGAGCAGGATCAGCAGGTCTCTGTGCCGAGAACACTCCGACTTGGATGGACCCAATCATCAGGTTTCTGTCGGAGTCCAAACTTCCCGACGGCCGAGAAGAAGCCCGACGGGTGAGGAACTCGTCAGCTCGGTACACGTTGATCAATGGGAAACTCTATCGCCGAGGGCATTCCGCACCCTACCAACGGTGCGTGGGACCGTCTGAGGCCGAATACATCATGAAGGAGATACACAGCGGGGTCTGTGGGAACCACTTGGGGGGGAGAGCCTTGGCATTTAAATGCCTTCGACAGGGATACTACTGGCCGACCATGGGCAAAGACGCAAGGGAATTCTCCCAGAAGTGCTTGAAATGCCAACAATTCGCCCACTCTATCAAGTCTCACCCCGAGAAGCTCACCTCGGTGGTGTGCGCATGGCCATTTGCCAATGGGCCATCGACCTGATCGGACCACTCCCTATGGCCCGATCGCAGCTTCGATATTGTATTGTAGCAATAGACTACCTCATAAAGTGGGTCAGGTGGAACCTTTGGCGCAGCAGACGGAGGGCGAAGTGCACAAGCTTCCTATGGAAAAAATATCATCTGCCGGTTTGGACTCCCCCACACCGTGGTCACGGACAATGGAAAGCAGTTTGGGAGCAAAATTCGACGCGCTCTGTGAAGAGTACGGGATCAGGAAAGTGTTCTCTTCTCCCGGGCATCCCCAGTCGAACGGGCAGGTGGAAGCAGCCAACAAAACTATCAAGGAGAATCTGAAGAAGAACCTTGAGAAGCACAAAGGGGCTTGGATCGACGAGTTGCCTCAGTACTTTGGGCTTATCGTACCACTAGACGCGGCCACCGGAGAGACCCCCTTTGCGATGGCCTTCGGGGTAGAAGCCGTGATTCCAGTCGAGATCGGGCTCCCAAGCTTCAGGACCGAGAAACTGCAATGAGGAAGCCAACAGCGATGAAATGCTGCCTGAGCTTGATTTGGTGGAAGAGAAGCGTGAACAAGCCCTGATTCGTACGGCGGCTCGAAATCAAGTCGTAGCCAGGTATTACAATAAGAAATTCCGACCGAGGATCTTCCAGGTGGGGGATCTAGTAATGAAGAGGGTGCTCGTTCAGGAGCCCGGTCTCGGGTCTTTCGGCCCAAAGTGGGACGGACCCTATCGGATCACGGAGATCGTCCGGCCAGGAACATACCGGCTAGTCGACCACGAGGACAAGCCTCTCGACCACCCGTGGAACGCCGACCACCTGAAGCGCTTCTATCAGTAGTCCTAAAACTGTACTCCTTTCTTTTCAACTCGATTGAGTTCCTGTACGACCCAGTTCTTTTTAATATTCTTTCGGTGAATAGCGTATTTGCACAGGAACGGAGTCAACAAACAAACTCCCATGGTTCTCGGACCACGGAGTCAGGTCCCTTGACCGGGCACTCACCAACAGGCGTGCCCGACCAGGACCAATCAAATACTCCCGTGGTTCTCGGACCACGGAGTCAGGTCCCTTGACCGGGCACTCACCAACAGGCGTGCCCGACCAGGACCAAACTTAAAAATACTCCCGTGGTTCTCGGACCACGGAGTCAGGTCCCTTGACCGGGCACTCACCAACAGGCGTGCCCGACCAGGACAAACTTTACTCCCGTGGTTCTCGGACCACGGAGTCAGTCCCTTGACCGGGCACTCACCAACAGGCGTGCCCGACCAGGACCAAAAATACTCCCGTGGTTCTCGGACCACGGAGTCAGGTCCCTTGACCGGGCACTCACCAACAGGCGTGCCCGACCAGGACCAACTTAAAAATACTCCCGTGGTTCTCGGACCACGGAGTCAGGTCCCTTGACCGGGCACTCACCAACAGGGCCAGTACTCAAGACAAGTCGACACGCACCAAAGGAGTGCTCGGCTGAAGCCGACCAGAACAAAGGTCGGAATTGGGCGAAACACGCCCAAACCAACCAGGGGGGGAGGGGGCATACGAAGAAATCAAAAGCAATATTTTTGAAGAAATTAACCTTGTCAAATATATATATTGATTGTCAAAAGGAGGGGGGTA